>CM055958.1:65861799-66409339 GCA_029490685.1 Schizonepeta tenuifolia | reverse complement strand
TGTTGTGATATCATATAAAAATTTTACCGACAATATATTATATGAGCACAATAAATTCTACTCCACCACATATATAATTACGTACATTAGTGGAAAGATCGTTGATTGCTTATCTAGAACTCAAAATTCTTAAAGTGTTGCATATGCCACAATTCATAAAATTAATTTAAAGATTCTATAAATGGCGGCAGCAAATTCAAGTTGGTAAGTGGGTGAGGATCTGCAGTTTAGAAATCCAATTTAAAAAATTTCATTGAATAATTTGATTAATGATAATGTATATTGGACATAAAAATATCCGATCTCTTAAACTTCGTATTAACCATTTGGGTGATTAAGTTTTGTATTTACGAAGCTATGGATTTGATGAAATTAAATGCGACATATTTTGATTTTCAAGAGTACGAGAACCAAAGGGTCGATTGTTGAAATTTTTAAGTTTGTATCTGTGATGGATCTGAATGCATGTGCTGAATAATTTCAATCCATTATTATCTAAATTATATTCCTTCAAAATCAGTGTACAGTCAATTAGTTTCACGGACTTTTTACTGATAAATTCGTATGATAATATAATATTGAAATACATACAAAACAAAAGTTGTTTCCATTTTCACTCTAAGATTAAAGAAGTTGCTTGGATTAGATAATCGGGCATAGAGGTAGTTAAGTGTTTGATTTCGCCACAGATTTTGTATAGCAATTATTGATGCATGTACAGTAGCTATAAATAGTCAATCAATTCTTCATCAACCAACCTGCTAAAACTTCTTTCTTGTATCTAGTACAGATCTAAAACGCAACCACAAATAAATAACAAGAATAAAAAATGGGGGCAATAATGCAGAGAGAGAGAGAATGTGATGCATGTGTAACTTTTCGATGTGATTTAACCATCAAAATCTAGTAGTACCATCTTTTCACACGAGAAAGTCTATAAGTTCATAAGAGCTATACATGCATACAATAACTATTGGATATTTTAGTGTAATTGGATTGACTTGTTTGATCAGTATCGTCATAATAATACATCATATAAGTTTGGTGGTGCGGAGTGCACTCTTATATGAATTTATTATGATTTTAGGGGCGAAGCCCCTAAAGGACAGGGGTTCGGGGCAGCACCCCGATAGCAGGGTCCAAGGGGCAGAGCCCCTGGCTGGGGTCGTCAGCTTGGAAATTTTTTATTTCCGATTAAATTTGCTGTGTAGAAAATTCATCGGAAATTTAATTTCCGGAATTTTAAGGGACTATTTGCAATCTTTTGAAAAGTTGCAAAACTACATAAAACTGAATTTCGAATCAGTTTTTATTGTCCTGATCAATTTTCGTTTTTCTGGTTCTGTATTCTCAACCTATTCATACTATTGTTCATATACTCTGAATTGTATCCGATTGAATAATTCGATAGAACCGTCGAATTGATTCGATCTGAAAGTGGTTCTCACGCCTTTCAGAGAATCCAGTTTATTGTTTGTTTCATTCTTATTTTCCTTAACAAAGATCGAATCAATTACTGAAGATGGCGAACAAGGAATCTGTGAAAGACATTGACGAGGAATTTCCGAGAAGTTGGACAAGTTTTGCTGGGCAGGATTTCAGACGCTGGCAGAAGAAGATGCACTTCATGTTGACGAATCTCACGGTTGTGTACGTTCTGAGTACCCCCATGCCCGAGGCTGTTGAAGACGAAACTCTGGAGGCAAACGAGGAGACGCTTGAAGTGGGGAGAACGATGATTACATATGTCGTGGCCACATCTTAAATGGTATGTCTGATTCCCTTTTTGATGTGTATCAAAACGTAGAGTCTGCAAAGGAATTGTGGGATTCCCTCGAAGCCAAATATATGGCAGAAGATGCCTCGAGCAAGAAGTTTCTTGTTGGTAATTTTATAAACTATAAAATGGTAGATTCGAGGCCTGTCATGGAGCAGTATAATGAATTGCTTAGGATATTGGACAATTCGCCCAATATGATATGAAAATGGATGAATGTATTTCTGTTTCTAGTATCATTGATAAGTTGCCACCCTCCTGGAAGGATTTTAAGAATAATCTGAAATATAAGAAGGAGGAACTGACTTTGGTTGAACTTGGAAGTCATTTCCAAATTGAACAATCCATACGTGATATGGAAAGGGTTTCTGTTGGTGATACTAAAACAGTGGCTGGTTCCTCCGTTAACATGGTGGAAAAGGGTGAATCCTCAAAGGCTGGCTCCAAGGCTGGTAAAGGGAAACGAAAGTTTCAAGGGAACAATAGTAAGGCTTCTTATAAGAAGCCTAAGCTGACTTGTTGGAAGTGTGGTAAAATCGGGCACTTCAAGAAGGACTGCAAGTCTAGAAAGGGTGGAGGAAAAGGGAAAAACGAGGCTAGTTCAAGTGGATCCAAGGATCCTGGAAAGCAATTAGGTATGTTTTTGGTACCTTATGATCATTCTGTTGAGAATTATGTATCCATAATCTCTGAAGCATTTTATGTGCAGGATGATGATGTCTCTTGGTGGGTTGATTCGGGTGCAACATGTCATGTATGCAAGGATCTTCAATAGTTAAAGGACTTCAAGCCAATTGAAGATGGATCTTTATTAAAGATGGGCAATGTTGCTACCGAACCAATCAAAGGACTAGGAACTGTTAGTCTAGTATTTACCTCTGGAAACTCTTTGTCTTTAAGTAATGTTCTGTATGTACCTGGTATTTGTAAGAACTTGGTGTTTAGTATTGTGTTGAATAATTGTGGCTATAAGCAAGTATTTGAAAGTGACAAGTATATCTTGTCAAGACATGGTTCCTTTGTAGGATTTGGTTATCTGAATGGTATGTTTAAGTTGAATTTGGATATTTCTTTTGTTAAGAATTCTGTTTGCATGGCTTCTACTAGTTCTAGTAATAATTTTTGCAAAGCAGAATTATGGCATGCTAGACTAGGACATGTGCATTATAAGAGATTGAAAGATATGTCGAAAATGAGTTTGATACCTGCTTTTGAGTTGAATGCTGAAAAGTGTAAAACTTGCATGTTGACTAAGATTAATAGACAGCCTTTCACTAAGCATGTTGTTAGAGATACTTCTTTATTAGAACTTGTACATAGTGATTTGTGTGATTTTCATTCTACTCCGTCACTTGGTAACAAAAAGTATGTCGTTACTTTTATTGATGATGCTACTAGATATTGCTATGTCTATTTGTGCCATTCGAAAAACGAAGCTCTTGATAAATTTAAAATCTATAAAGAGGAGGTAGAGCTCCGTCATGGTGTGAAGATTAAAACTCTTCGCACTGATAGGAGAGGTGAGTACTATGATTCAGTAATTTTTCAATCTACTGGTATAGTACATCAGACTATAGCTCCATATACACCACAACAAAATGGTGTAGCTGAAAGAAAGAATAGAACATTGAAAGAAATGGTTAATTCAATGTTGTGCTATTCTGGTCTAAGTGAAGGTTTTTGGGGTGAGGCTATGTTGACATCCTGTTATTTACTGAATCGAGTTCCTAATAAAAGGAACAAGATAACTCCTTATGAACTTTGGTATAAGAAACCACCAAAACTGAGTTATATCAGAGTTTGGGGTTGTAGAGCTGTGGTGAGACTAACTGATCCTAAAATGAAAACCATAGGCCAAAGAGGTATAGATTGTGTATTCATTGGCTATCCTGAAAATTCAGTTTGTTATAGGTTCTATGTCATAGAATCTAATGACTATGTAGCTGTGCACTCTATAATTGAGTCAAGGGATGCTGATTTTGGCAATGAGAATAGATTCACATCTTTACCTAAACCTGGAGACATGATTGCAAGCTCTAGTAACTCTGGTAAGAGTGACTGAGTGACTGATACACCTCCTGAGCCTAGGAGGAGTATTAGAGCACGAAAAGCTAAAACATTTGGTGATGATTTCCAACTGTATTTGGTGGAAGGGTCAAGGACTGAAATTAACTTTCAGTATCAATATTGTTTCAATATTGATGGTGATCCAAGGACATACAATGAAGCTATGGCTTCTAGGGATGCTGCATTCTGGAAAGAGGCAATCCAAGATGAGATTGACTCTATAATGCACAACAATACTTGAAAATTGACTGATTTATCACCTGGGTGTAAACCATTGGGTAGTAAATGGATCTTCAAAAGGAAGATGAAGGTAGATGGAAGCATAGACAAGTATAAAGCTTGATTGGTTATCCAAGGCTTTAGACAAAAGGAAGGTATTGATTTCTTTGACACCTATGCTCGTGTGGCTAGGATTTCCACCATTAGATTATTGTTAGCACTTGCAGCTATACATAATCTTGTAATTCACCAAATGAATGTTAAGACAGCCTTCTTGAATGGTGAATTGGATGAAGAGATTTACATGAAACAACCTGAAGGTTTTGTCGTGCCTGGTAATGAACATAAAGTTTGTAAGTTGGTGAAATCTCTTTACGGACTAAAGCAAGCCCCTAAGCAATGGCATCAGAAGTTTGATGATGTTGTATTGTCTAATGGTTTTGTTCTTAACCAAGCAGACAAGTGTGTATATAGCAAGTTTGATACTTCTGGTAAAGGAGTAATCATTTGCTTATATGTTGATGACATGTTGATCTTTGGTACTAACCAAGATCAAGTTGATAAAACAAAGGAATTCTTGTCATCTAAGTTTGATATGAAAGACATGGGGGAGGCTGATGTGATACTTGGAATTAAGATCACACGTGGAGAACATGGTATTTCTATTTCTCAATCACATTATATTGAGAAGGTATTGGAAAAGTTTAATCTCAAAGATTGTTCTCCAACGGGAACTCCTTTTGATCCTAGTGCAAAACTAGTGCCTAATAAAGGAGTTACTGTGAATCAGCTTGAATATTCAAAGGCTATTGGTTCTCTCATGTATGCTATGATTAGTATCAGACCTGATATAGCCTTTGCTGTTGGAAAACTGAGTAGATATACTCACAATCCGAGCTTAATCCATTGGCAAGCAATTAATCGAGTATTTAAATACTTGAAAGGAACTATGGATTATGGGTTGACTTATTCTGGATTTCCTTCTGTTCTTGAAGGTTATTCTGATGCAAGTTGGATTACCAATTTGGAAGATCATTCTTCTACAAGTGGTTGGACATTTCTTCTTGGTGGTGGTGCTATATGTTGGTCATCAAAGAAACAAACTTGCATCACTAATTCAACAATGGAATCTGAGTTTGTGGCTTTCGCAGCAGCTGGTAAAGAGGCTGAATGGCTAAGAAATTTGGTTTATGAAATTCCATTGTGGCCTAAACCGTTGTCACCAATATCTATCAGATGTGATAGTGTAGCTACTTTGGCTAAGGCATATAGTCAAGTGTACAATGGGAAGTCTCGACACTTAGGTGTTAGACATAGCATGATACGTGAACTTATCACGGATGGTGTGATATATGTGGAGTTTGCGAGAACTCAACACAATTTAGCCGATCATTTAACCAAAGGGTTAAGTAGAGATCTTGTGCGCAAGTCGGCTATAGGGATAGGTTTAAAGTCCACTAGAAATCTCTGATATTAAGATACCCAATTCCTATCTAGTATGACGCTAGGTGCTGAATTCAATGTGGAAGGCTTAATATCTAGAGATTGGAACACATTAAAGAATTATCCCAAGGTATGTGTTCGGACCTGCAAGTTAAGGAGGTTGAATGTATTCATTCTTAATAGTTCTTTTGACAAATTGCATGTGCAGGTGCAAGAATAAAAGAGCTACCTATATGAGCATGAAGTTTAGCCGCTTCAAGAAGCTGGGACTTGGCTTTGACATGCTTATAAAGGATAAGGACACAAGCTAGTAAAATATAGTGTCAAGATAGAACATATAAGTATGTAAACTTTTGTGTACATTATCTTCGTGTATTCAATATGAATTCACAGGGTTCAATTCTTAGAGATACCCTGTTATTCGAATATATGGAATGTGTAGTGTACTAAGGTGAAATTCAATCGTCACGATATTTCATTTATGCAAATGTTTGTAAGGTTTGAGAATGACTTGTTTTAGTTAATCAATGATTACATTAAAATAGGGGAGGATTGTTGGATATTTTAGTGTAATTGGATTGACTTGTTTGATTAGTATCGTCATAATAATACATCATATAAGTTTGGTGGTGCGGAGTGCACACTTATATGAATTTATTATGATTTTAGGGGCGAAGCCCCTAAAGGACAGGGGTTCGGGGGCAGCGCCCCCGATAGCGGGGCCCAAGGGGCGGCAGCCCCTAGCGGGGTCCAAGGGGCAGAGCCCCTGGCTGGGGTCGTCAGCTTGGAAATTTTTTATTTCCGATTAAATTGCTGTGTAGAAAATTCATCGGAAATTTAATTTCCGGAATTTCAAGGGACTATTTTGCAATCTTTTGAAAAGTTGCAAAACTACATAAAACTGAATTTCGAATCGGTTTTTATTGTCTGATCAATTTTCATTTTTCTGGTTTTGTATTCTCAACCTATTCATATTATTGTTCAATATACTCTGAATTGTATCCGATTGAATAATTCGATACAACCGTCGAATTGATTCGATCTGAAAGTGTTCTCACGCCTTTCAGAGAATCCAGTTTATTTTTTGTTTCATTCTTATTTTCCCTAACAATAACAATACGTAGAAACTCTGATTTTATCCCATGTCCAACTCGAATGGTGGTTGTGGATAGTATCTATTTAAATTAGACGCCGTGTAAAATCATGTTCCCGCAATTTTACACCACGTTTAGGCTCGTTTCACATGTTGCAATGATTAAATACACGATTTATTCAAAAAATCAATGAAACTTTAATCTTTTACATTGATCTGAAATTTTTATATGGATTTTCTTCCAATTGTTAATTTTTTTTTTTGGACATGGAAAAAGGGGGAGGACTGGGGTTCAAACCCGATACCTCATTGCGTACACACTGAAGCCACATACTACTATTGTTGTTTTGTAATTTTAACATTTCGAATTCCTTTTATCCCGACCCAACAATAAATTGTGAAACATTATTGTATAGTACATACATAAGTAAGAATATTTCAATCATTAAATTTACTTTCATACCATGTCAAGATTTGAAAAGTGGCATGGAAATTGCAGAACTTAATGAAAATTGTGTTGAATTTTAGAATTTCAATGCTAAACAACGTCCTAGATGGATCTTATCTTAAAAATTCGAAACATTAAGATTTATAAATTTGAAAAGTGATAAATTTCGTTTTTGGAAAATAAAGTGATATATAAATTGTAACGATTTACAATAATGAGATAATCACAAAACAATGAAGTGGTGTTTATCTCATTGTGAAGACCGGGTGAACGAGGAGGAATTCTCTTGTTTTTTCACTTTTTTTTTAATAAAATCTATAATTAAAAAAATCAAAATAAAAAATCAGCAGCAGCAACGGTTATAATTTAATGGTAACCAACGACTGTTTTTTATTTTGTTTACCTATAAATACCTTTCATTCATCCTTCAACATTCACACCTTCTGTATTACTTCACTCTGATTCCTTTTTATTTCTCTATTTTAAATAATCAATTATATTGTAATTTTATAATATTTCAATATAATTTTCTATTTTTTAATCTTAGTATTATTCAAAAAATAAAACAAAATTGAAAATTAAATAAAATTAAAAATTAATGATTGGATCACCTAGGATGATAAACTCCACTATTGAAAAATTTTCACCCTAGGATGATCAATTATTGGAATCCCACCAAAATACAATTAAATACTCATTGCCCTAGGGTGATATCAACCACTTATGCGAATGCTTTAAATGATTTTCAAAAGAAATACAAATAGTACTCACTCCGTCCCTGTTTTAATGCCCTGTTTGCTCTTAAAAATTTGTCTATAATTTAAAGCCCTACTCTGCTTTTTGGACACCCTTACCCTTATTTTGACTGCTAAATTACTACCCCTTGCCACTAATGGGCCCACCCCACTATTTAATTAGGATTCTAATTAAATGACTAATCCCACCCAAATAACCCCACCCCACCCATCGAAATAACCCTAGCCCACCCACTCCACTTCATTTTCTCTCTTCGATACTCTGCAATGTTCGTTCCCCTTTCTTGAAAATCCTAATATTTTGGCGCTCCGATTGTGAAATCTCTCTCATCCATCAGCTCTCCTTCGTACATCTCTCATCCAATCTCTCCTCTTTGTATCTCTCTCATAATCGAAACCCCTTCGATTGATGAGTTCCTCCGAAATGGAGTCGAGCTCCATCGAAATTGTGCCTGAAACCATATCCGATTCTCCTCCCCCTTTTATCTCCTCTGTGCCCCCAATTAAGTCGGAGAAATCTGTGGGCAGATCTGTCGACTGTGGTTCGTTGGTGACAGAGAAATTTGTGGGAGTTGCCGATTCGAAGATTTCTCCACCTTCGCCGGAGAAATCTGTTGATTCTCTGATGATGGTGCCCGATACTCTATTTAATGAAGCAAGTTGTTGTGGGCTCCACTCTATTTATTTTAATGTAAAATAGTCTCCCTAATTAAAAAATTAACAAAAATAATTCAACATCATTAACACTACCCTTTTCTTCCACCTATTACAACTTTTTCAGTTTTTTTAATTTCCGTGTCTAACCCAAAGTAGGGCACTAAATTATGGACAAAGGTCTTTTTTTTTATAAGGAAATTAAAGTTGGTGGGCCCTTTAAAAAGCAAGTGAGAGGGGGCAAATTGATAGCCCCACCCAACCCAACCATTGTAACCCTCTATTTATAGCCCCCGCAAAACTTAGTAGCTTCCCCACATCAAAAACCCCTCTTCTAATTCCCACTCTTTTAACGGAGGGGCTTCTACTCTTTTGCTTTCTCTGCTTCAGAAAAAAAAATGGCCAAGTTCTTTGCCTTTCTCATTCTTTCTCTTCTCGCTATTTCCATGCTGCAAGCTCCTGTGAGTAGTATTTGCTTTTTTGTGTGTATTTTTTTTATTTTTTTATCTCTAATAATGTGATTTAGTGTGTGAAGAATAAATATGATGAACATTTGTCATCTTCTTTCTTGTTGCTTATTTTTGTAGCACAGGTTATGGCATCTCAGGGCCAGTTAAGCCAGGTTGGATTCTTATTTTCTCAGATTTTTTGAACTTTTTCCATATTAAGTATATATCCTGTAAAAATGTGCTAATTCCCTCTCTCTCTCTCGTTTATTTTTTTTGGTGATTTACAGAATCGATTTGGTCCTAACAGCCTCAAGAGCTCACGTAAGTATTTATATGTTAAATTTTTGGTGCATCATCATATCTGATTAGTAGAAAGTAGAAACCTCAGCATTTTTGGTTCGGAACTTGGGATCACAGAGGAATTTATTGTTGTATTAAAAAAATCATTTATATATACTTATATGTATCGCGAATTCTCTTGATTGTGTTCAACATTCTATTTTATACATTAATTAATGGAATATCCATTTACACAGTAGATTATTCAGATCTCGTGTTACACTCTAAATACGAATCATTATATTACTATTAATATATGCTGCCTGTCTGTATGAAAGTTGACTAGTGGTCAAATAGAAGTACTAACATAAACATTGATGTATGTTTATTGTGAAATGACCAGAATGCCCATCACAGTGCACGAGGAGGTGCAGCCGGACACAGTACCACAAACCGTGCATGTTCTTCTGCCAAAAGTGCTGCAAAAAGTGCCTGTGCGTGCCCCCGGGGTATTATGGGAACAAAGCTGTTTGCCCTTGCTACAACAACTGGAAGACTCAGCAAGGAGGCCCCAAATGCCCTTGAATTTTCATCACATACTACTAGATCTCTACTCTACTCTACTACTAGTACTAGTATTATTCATCTACTATATCATTTATGCTGCACTATTTCTAATTAATCTAATTTATGAGAGAGAGAGAGAGAGAGAGAGTACCTTTGGTTTTAACCTTTTACTATGTGTTTGTTTGGGGAGTTATAATCCTCCCTCTTATTTATATATAGTGTTTGGTTGGTCTTTATAAGCTGTGTTTTCTAAGTTGCTAGACCACTCCATTTGAGGGCTTGTCTCGAATGAGAGAGAGTTCGTTGCGGACCAAATCTCTATTTATGAAATCGTCTATTATAGTATGAAGCTTCATTGTTTGAATCACACACTGCATTCAGATTTATCTTGTCTTACAATTCTTTATTCCAACAGTCCCTCCGTTCAAGATGGGAATTTGGAATTAATTATGGTTATTTATTTGATATTAATTGCTACAAGATTTTAAAAAATTTGACATGAAAGAAGATGGTATGCACCTCTCAAGCAAAAAAATAATGGTTTCCAACTTTCCAATATGGGAGATAAGGTTGAGATTTAAGTGGAATCTACAACTTTAATTTGATACTATTTCACATGAAAAGTTGCACCTTAAGTAATTGGAAACAAGCAAACAAAAACTAGTGACGAGTTTAATAGTATCTCTGTATTACGACACAATCTCGTTTTATATGCATACTAAACCATGTCGGTTATTATCTTTAAAAAAAAAAAAACTGTCGGTTAATTATATTTGATTGAGATATGAACTAATATTTGAAATAGAGAATTTTATTAGGTTTGAAATGATTCACGATTAAACTTTACAATAGAGAATTTTATTAGGTTAAATCTAATAAAATTATTTAGGAGATAAAATATTCTTTAGAATATTTTAATCGTCAGAGGTGTAAAATTATCAATCCATTTTTTAAGTATAAAATTATATTTTGAGCAAGGTAAAAGGTTCTGCCTGAAATTTAACACTTCATGTCTGATTTTTTCTTAGTTTGAAGCTAACAATAAAAAATAATAAAATAATGAGACGGACTCCTGTGGAGACATCTCTACCATACAGATGGAACCCGACCCGACCCGATCCACCCAACCCGCGCGTCACCTATTTTTATTATTATTATTGTTTTTTAATTTCCAAATTTTTTTCTCGGCGGAGACTTCAGCTCCATCTTTGCTCTGATTACTAATATAAGGATAATTTTCGGATAAATAATTTTAGATTTTTTCGATTCGTTTCGAGGCTTTTGGATCCCCTCGTTAAAATCTTGACTAAAGAAAAAACGACAAACAAAAAAAAAAAAGGAAAAGAAAATCTGAAAATAATATTTATTTTTTTGAAATTAAACAAGAAAAAGGCGCGTGGGACGGGTCGGGTAGGGCTATGCAGACTTCTACATGAATTTTTGTCTAAAATAATATTATTCCTTTTTTTTTCCACTCATTTTCATTCGAGGTGAACCACATTAAGGAATACATTGAACGTAAGATGGACCGGGTTCTAACGGCATCTAAATATATGAATTTGGGCCGAAGAAGAATATATTAAAACTTACCGGGCCCAGTAGATATCGTCACTAAAATTTCAGCTTTCCCGCCTAAATAGTTTGCTAGTTTGAAATTTATCTGTTAAGACATCACTCAGTGCCTCTTCGGTGTTCGACACAAATTTCTACCCATTGTTTAGTTAATGGAGATGTGAATTGTGTAGAGCTCACTAATCCATAGAGATCAAGGAGATCCAGTTGATCGCAAACGTGATTTTTCTCGAACTTTCTGGATAAATCTTGACCGGGGGAGGATAGAAATGGAATCGACGGCGACCGCAGACGGGTTCGTTGCCGAGTCAACTCGGAAGTCGCCCAGAGCTCCTAGGCTATTTATAAAGGAGATGGTGATGAAGAATTTCAAATCCTATGCGGGTGAACAGCGCGTTGGCCCTTTTCACAAGGTTAGGGTTTTTGTTCTTGTTGAATTTTTTTCACTTTTGTGGATTAATGATGCTGGAGGAAAGTGAGTTGATTCTCTTGCTTTAAACCTCTTCTTAATGCAATTCGGTATTTTTTTAATGTTCAGAATTTCTCGGCGGTGGTCGGCCCTAATGGAAGTGGGAAGAGCAATGTCATAGATGCAATGCTTTTTGTGTTTGGGAAGAGGGCTAAACAGGTGAATGATTTAAATAATGAACTTATGTTGCATTTTGTATAAATATTGTAAATTTCGTTCTGGGCCTGGGTAAAATCAAATTTCACTGCCTTTTCAGTTCGATATATATATATTTTTCTTTTAAGCTTGCTGGATATTTTTTGATGTTCATTTCATTTTCTGTCACTTTGCGGGAGCTTAAGTGATTGCCTTGCCAAGTCGAATTAATATGTAAATTGTAATTTGATTGAGTAATTCCCTCAATACCTTTATTTTCTCCTCTCGTTCCTTGCGTGAGGCTTGCAAGTATTTTTCCCCTCTATATTAAACTATGGAATTGATACATTCAAACTGATAATTAACGTACAGTAATTTGGTATGAGTTTATGCAAATTGCAGATGAGACTAAATAAAGTATCCGAGCTTATTCACAACTCCACTAATCATCAGAATTTGGAAAGTGCCAGTGTATCCGTTCACTTTCAGGAGATTGTTGATTTGGTAAAGTCTTTTTTTTTTTGGAGGTCCCTTTCTGTATTATATTTTCCTTATAAAGGTGGTGCCTCAGGTTATGCAATACTAACTTTTGCATGCTGGTAGGATGATGTGGATTATGAAGTTGTCCCTGGGAGTGAATTTATTATTACACGCGTCGCATTTAGGGATAACTCCTCTAAGTATTATATCAATGACAAAGCAAGTAATTTTACGGAGGTGACCAAATTTTTAAGAGGCAAAGGTGTTGACTTGGATAACAACCGCTTTCTGATTCTTCAGGTTCATATCCTTCTATTTTTCCTGCTTATGTGGCCATATCCAAGTTTGTTTATATGAACAGTTTGAGTGCCCTGTTTTCCTTCAGGGTGAAGTGGAGCAGATATCACTTATGAAGCCAAAGGCACAGGGACCTCATGATGAAGGCTTTCTTGAGTATCTTGAGGATATCATTGGAACTAACAAATACGTTGAGAAGATTGATGAATCGTTTAAGGAGTAAGTTATGAACTGCAATTTATATAATCGCTTCTTGCCTTGCTGGATATGATTTTTTCAGACACCAGTCATATTTTTATTGTTAATCTAATTAATCAAGTGCTGCGATTCAGCAAAAGAAATTATTTTCTTAGCCAAAGTTCACATTACCAATGTTAACAATTCGTCTGGTTCATATTTTATTTTCAACCATTTAGGCTTGAAGCCCTAAATGAAAAGAGAAATAGCGTGGTTCAATTGGTTAAGTTGGCTGAGAAAGAAAGAGAGAGCCTGGAGGTGAGGTTTTAAAGTAGTTTTTGTGCCTTCTATCGTATCCTGTATGTATTTAAGGAATTTCATATATATATATATATTTCTCATTTACCAGGGTGTCAAGAATGAAGCAGAAGAATACATGCTTAAAGAATTATCTCTGTTAAAATGGAAAGAGAAATCTACCAGGCTCGCTTCTGAAAACAATATTACTGAAATAGCAGAAATTCAGGCTGCTATATCTAGCCTAGAGGAAAATGTAAAATCTGGAAGGTGACACTTCTCTCATTAGTTCAAGTTTTCGATGGACTTTCTGACTTCTGGTGAGAGATCTTGATCTTTATTTTACAGGGATAAAATACAAGAAAATACCAAAACATTGAAAGAGCTTGAAGCGTTGCATGGGAAGTACATGAAGAGACAAGAGGTTAGCCTTTAGCATTATTCAATCTTGTCACCACCTTTTGTTATATCCCTCATGTGTAGATGCGTTTGTTCAATCATATTTTTTGATAGAGTAATTTTCTCTAAATTTATGCAAACTTTAGCTTACAACTTCTTGTTTTTGAAAATATCAGGAACTAGATAATGAAATCAGGCGTTCAAGAAATGAGTTGAAGGAATACGAAAGGCAGAACCTGAAAGATCGTGAAGACTTTGACCACTTGAAAAAAAAGATCAAAAAGCTTGATGACAAACTTGAAAGGGTATGAGACACAATAGTTTGTGTTAAGTAGCACTTTTCTCACTTCCTAAATGTCTTTTCTTTGACATGTGTATTCTTTCCCTTCACCTTAGGATGTGACTAAAATTGCTGATCTTACTAAAGAGTGTGAAGACTCTGTGATTGAGATCCCTAAGCTTGAGGAACAAATTTGCCATCTGCAAGAGCAATTAGTGAACGAGGAGAAGATCTTGGAAGAAATAGAGGAGAGCTGTAAAGGTGGCTCCTTGCTATTTTTTTACACTTGGAACTTAGAAAGATACTCCCTCCGTCCTGCAATAATTTGCTCGTATTCCTTAGTGGGTTGCCCAATTATAAGTGGCCCGTTTCCAAAATATGGAAATAATTATCCCTTTAAAAGTTGTTGGTCCTACCACTTCAACCACTTTTTATCCTTCACCTTAATACCTGAGCTCAAAAGTTTTGAGCCACTTATTGCGGGACGGAGGGAGTAGTTGGTGTTTCATTCTTTATCACGATGAGCAATCTCAATTTTATATCATTATATGGACTTGCTCTTGATAATATTTATACATCAATTATTTTTCACTGCCTTTGCGATGCACATTCAGATTAGGACATAGGTTCTCTGGAACACATAGATATCCTTTACAGCACTATGCAGGCTAGTTGCTTATATTTAAAAAAACCCTAGGAACTGTCTATTTTGGTCTTGATGATATTTTGGCGCCTCACTGCTGGCTATTGTTTCTGTTTTATTTGTTTCTGCCATTCAACTTTATTATGTTAATTATAACTGGTCAAGGGATCTTTTTCATGAATGTTGCAAATTGGATTTTTTGTACATGATTTTGTTTAGGATCTACCTTGAATTTCAAAACTATCAATGTTCTTTTGATTAAGGTTCAAGTTCGTTCCACTTTCTTTTGGATGAAAACCTGTGATTTATTCTCCAACTGTATTTATAATTCATCCTAACAACATAATGAACATATACTTTACATTTATGTATGAACATGGAATGCACTTATGAATACACAGGCTTATGCAACATCCTATCTGGTTTTCCCAGAGAAGGGTTTGGTTGATGATGCGCTATTAATATTATATATGTTTATTTATTTATATATTTAAATTGACATTTTTGGGAGCTAGATCATATGAAAAAAGGTGAATGTTAACCCAAATCATTATCTTCACTTATTCATTCCTTTTCTAGTCTGGCTTGCTATTGACATTTGGGTGTTACTCGTTTGGTCCTTTTAACAGCTGAAAAAGAAGTTTTTCGTAGTGAGCTTGCTAGTGTTCGTACTGAATTAGAACCCTGGGAAAAGCAAATCATCGAATGTAGAGGAAAACTTGAAGTTGCTTCTGCTGAAAAGGATCTTCTAAATAAAAAGGTGAGGTTGACATTACAGAGTGGTCACTGTCTGTTACTAATTGTGTATCTTTCTGTAAATCTCACCTAGGCATCTTGTAGTTTAATGCTTAATGTCGTCAAGTTCCCAATTCTGTGTGCCTACTGCAATCAGGTTTCATAGCGTTGTTGTGGGGTTCTAATTCTAGCCTTGGTGATTACAAGACAAATATACATACTGAAATCTATTGTGTGCATTTATCACTTATCATTTCTGGCCTGTTGGTTTAAGATAATTGTGCTAATCCAGATGTCTCCATATCCCATAATTCCATTCTAAACTAAATCTAGAAAGTAATCATTTTTTGAGCCTTGGGTAGCTGAAACTTTTTTTTTTTTTTTTTTTTTAATAATTTAATTTTGATTGACATCGTTATTACAGCATGAAGCTGGTCATGCTGCATATGAAGATGCAAAAAAGAAGATAGTTGAGGTTAATGCAACAATTGAGACAAAAACTTCAGTTGTTAACGATATTGAAAATGAGCTAGTGAAGGTCAAACTTGAAGCATCTGAAGCTCGTAAATTGGAGCAAGTAAGCTATTTATCATTATAATTTTCCTCTGATGTTTTCTTGTAATTCCTAGTCATAAAAATCTGGGAGTGGATCGGCAATTTGCAGGCTTTGCTTGAAGAACAACGGAAGTTAGCTCCTTTAGAACAAGCTGCGAGACAAAGGGTTGTTGAGCTTTCTTCTACTTTGGAATCTGAAAAGAATCAGAGTTCTGTCTTAAAAGCAATAATTCAGGCTAAGGAAGCTAATCTTATACCAGGAATATATGGACGAATGGGAGATCTAGGAGCCATTGATGGTGAAGACACATCCATCTTCGTGTATTGGAGAATTTTAACTGAATGGGAGAATTGCTACTGTCTTACTTAATTATGACGATTCAACATATTGCATGCATTATTGGGAATATTTTCACGCTGTTCAGTTCACTTAGTTTACTCATCTTTTTATCTTTGCTCTCTCTGTTTTGGGTATTTGACCTTGTCCAGAATTGAGTAGGTGCTTCTTGAATCTTTGCTTGGCTTACTGTCTCTATCTTGGTGCCACTTTATTTTGCATGTATTAGAAGACCCTATGCCTGCTTTGATTTGGTTCTTATTCCACTCCATGACGCCTCATTAACAAATATAGTTTATGTAAAGATTTCATTTTAGTTTACCTTCTTGTATAGATACATCTGTTAGATTTTGAACTGATAGTGCGTACATTTTGGCTACATTTATCAGATCCTACCATTCTACTCTTTATTTTAAAAAACTCTTGACATGAGTCCAAGATCATTCTGATCACTGCTTCAGAGAACCAACAAGGAATTTATATTTCTTGATTTAAATGGTTGCATGAACTTTTTGTTCTTATATGGTCTGGCTGCTATCGTGAACTTCTTACTAGACTAGGATTATTTGTGTGAACTGGCAAATGATATCATAGTTGACATCTGAGTTCCTGAATGGCTGCATGTTAATATCTAGTTTTAACCTGAAGTGCCATATGTTTCTCTTTTTTTTTTTTATAGAACTAATAAATTATGCATGTAATCTCTATTAAGGTATTTTTTTCTTGGATAATGTTCTTCGTATTTAGTGGTATCAACTTGAATATTTTCTGATCATTCATTACTTTTGTGCAGCAAAATATGATGTTGCTATATCAACTGCATGCCATGGACTTGATTATATTGTTGTGGAGAAAACTGCTGCAGCACAAGCATGTGTCGAGTTACTGCGTCGCCAAAACCTTGGTGTTGCTACATTCATGATTCTGGTAGACAATTTTTTTCATATCTAATTTAAGCATCATTTATATTAGTTTTAAGAGACCTCTGGTACTCAGAATACATACTAACTCAAGCAAAAGTTAATTAGTTCATTTGAAGATGTTTTCTGCTGCCTATTCATTGCCCATTTGCCTTTGCTTGATGTGCATTTCTGTTGATGCTTTATCATATATAAACTGTTTCAGTCATTGCTTGCTAGATTTCTTCTGTAGTAGACTTGGTATTAATTTCAAGTCAACTTTATAAAAATTCTGATAAACTTATTTTTCTGAAACTTGAATATATGTTCCTAACTTTTTGTAGGAAAAACAAGCCAATTATCTACCTAGATTAAGGGAGAAAGTAGTCACACCAGAGGGCGTTCCTCGCCTATTTGATCTTATCAAGGTTCAGGATGAGAGGATGAAACTTGCTTTTTATGCAGCGATGCGGAACACCATTGTAGCTAAAGATATTGATCAGGTAGGTCCGTTGCTGCTTTTGTGCTGAAGCTGAATTATAGTAGCATCCAATCATTAATAGTGCATATCGTGTTCTTAGTTTCTAGTATTCTTCTTATTTTAAGTTTCTGTCTTAATAAATTAATATTAGCAGTATAAACTACGAAAATTGGTGTAAATTTTCCTTGTTTCTGTGTCATTCGTAAGTCGATTCTGCTTGTGTATTCTTTGTATTGTTTATGTCATTGTTTTGAAAAAAACCATGCAATTGTGTATACCATATACATAAATGCCTTTGTTTTCAATGTATTAGCTTATATTTCTATTCATTATTTCTTTCTTCTATGTTCATTCTGACGTTGTAGGCAACTCGAATTGCTTATGGTGGAAAGAATGGATTATGGCGTGTTGTCACACTTGATGGTGCTCTTTTTGAAACATCTGGAACTATGACTGGTGGAGGGAATCGGCCAAGTGGTGGTAAAATGGGGACTTCTATTCGTGCAAGTGTCTCAGGAGAAGCTGTTGCAACCGCTGAAAAGGATCTGTCAGAGTTGGTTGAAAGGCTTAATAATCTAAGGAACAGAATATCTGATGCTGTTAAGACTTACAGAGATTCAGAAAAAGCAATTTCACCCTTGGAGATGAATTTTACAAAAACACAGAAGGAGGTAGCTCAATCATCTTAGATTGTTTTTGGTTGTTCATATGCTTAATAGTTATTAATTACATCAACCGTTCTTGACTTGACAGATTGAGAGTCTAAAGCTATTACTAGGAGACCTAGAAAAACAACTAGGTTCACTCAAGGCAGGATCAAAGGCATCAGAGGCAGAGGTAGCTAAGCTGCAGGAACTGGAAATCATCATTTCTGCTCAAGAGAAAGAAATGAACAGGCTTCTGAAAGGTTCAGAACAACTGAAAAAGAAGGTTACAATATTGTTGGCCTTCAAGTCCTGATAATTACCAGAAAAATATTCTAGCATGAAATGCCTTTTATGACTGTTACTTCCTTTGTCCTTTACCATTTTCTTTTTTCAAAAGTGCACGATTGAGGTTTCTCATTTGAAAGAGCAATAACCATCTTAATTGCATGTGAGGTTTCAAAGTTTGTTGCTACTAGGAATAAATGATTTTACCAAATATTCAGGAGTAGTTTCCTTTGCTTTACAAACTGAGGCTCAAAACTAAACAAGGAAGTTATCATCTTATGTAGTCTTTTGCCATTTTTGTAGGCTTTGGAGCTCCAGAAGAATATAGAAAATGCTGGAGGGGAAAGGCTGAAAAATCAGAAAGCTAAAGTTAGCAAGATTCAATCTGTAAGTCAAAGTCAACAATACTGAAAAGAAGTTCATACACATTACATTTCCTGATTTTAGCCAAATTTCTTACTTTCCATCCCCCCATTTTCAGGATATTGATAAAACTAGCACTAAGATCAACCGCGACAAAGTTAAAACTGAAACAGGTCAGAAGACAATTGAAAAATTGAAGAACGGGATTGAAGAGTCCAAAGTTGAGAAAGAAAGGCTATTGGGTGAAAAGGAGAAATTACGATCCACATCCAAGGAAACTGAACAAAAAGCTATAGCTGTTATGGAGGATAGTGTCAGGATACAGGAGGTTAGCAGTATATATGTATGAAGTTCTGCTTGAACGGTCATTTTAGCCAAATTATTAACAGCTTCCTTCAAAAACTGGTGGCTGTGTTTGTAGTTGCTTAATCAACACAAGGATGTACTTGATCAAGCAAAATCAGACTATGAAAAGCTTAAGAAAGTCATGGATGACTTGCGGACATCTGAGGTCTGGTTTACTAGCGTCTTTTTTCTTTTGTTAGTTTGTAACTTTGTTTAATCCAATTTTACCTATGGCGCAGGTTGACGCTGAATACAAGCTACAAGATAAGAGGAAAGCATGCAAAGAGTTAGAATTGAAGGGGAAAGCTTACAAGAAAAAGCTTGATGATCTAAAAGTTGATCTATCAAAGCACATGGAGCAGTAAGTACCTGGTCTTGGTTACAGAATACAACTTTCTAACTGAAACCTACCCTGGCTTTATTTCTTGTTTAATTTTTCTTCGTTTCTGTATTTCCTAAGCTACTGTTCTGGGTAACCTTTTAAATTAAACAGGATTCAGAAGGATTTGGTAGAACCAGAGAAGGTAGAAACTGTTTTGACAGATGCAACTCTTGTTCAAACAAGTGACCTTAAGCAGGGACTTGAGAAGGTGGCGCTCCTTGAAGCTCAACTGAAGGAAATGAACCCAAACCTCGACTCAATCTCAGAGTATGCATGAACATTTCAGGCTAAGCTGAACTACAAAGGTGTATTGCTCTTTTTGATATTCCTGAGCTGTATACTGCGTTATTTGTTGTGATATAGGTACCGGAAGAAAGTTAGCTTGTATAATGAGAGAGTTGCAGAGCTCAATCTGGTCACTCAACACCGTGATGATATAAAGAAGCAATATGATGATTGGAGGAAGAGGAGGTGAGCAATTGATAGATAATCTCTAAAGTAATAATTCCTTATTCTCATCTGCAATTCTTTTAAAAATTTATTGTGTTCAACATTTTCAGGTTAGATGAATTCATGGCTGGTTTTAACACAATTTCGTTGAAACTGAAAGAAATGTATCAGGTTTCACACAACATTCTGCACTATTTTTCATGCCCATTACTGGCTGCCATGCCTTTCACATTTTCATTAAAGCTCTATGTGTTCTTACTACAGATGATTACACTAGGAGGGGATGCTGAGCTTGAGTTAGTAGACTCCTTGGATCCCTTCTCTGAAGGTGTTGTCTTCAGTGTCAGACCACCAAAAAAGAGCTGGAAGAATATTGCTAACTTATCAGGAGGCGAAAAGGTATGTTTTCGACTATTAGCACACAAACTCTAGGAATCTCCTCATTCCACAGCAACATTTACTTGTACACAGAAGCTTATACTTGAGTTCTAATGTTTGATACATCATCAGACCCTCAGCTCTTTGGCTCTAGTTTTCGCCCTCCACCATTACAAACCAACACCACTTTATGTGATGGATGAGATTGATGCTGCTTTAGGTAAAACTAACTGGAACTTTTCTCGAATTATTTCTCCCTTCTAAACCATTTGTGGCTGCTTTCTAACTTCAACTTTTTCTGGCAGATTTCAAGAATGTATCTATCGTGGGGCATTATGTGAAGGACCGGACAAAGGATGCACAATTCATCATCATAAGGTTTGTTTTTGTTTTTTTGTTTTTTTTTTTGGAAACCAAAATTTAGCTCCATTTTGCGATTGTGATTGCCATGTTTTATCATCTATGCAATTTTCTTTTTCATATGCAGCCTGCGTAATAACATGTTCGAGTTGGCCGACCGGCTCGTTGGAATCTACAAAACCGATAATTGCACAAAGAGCATCACTATCAACCCTGGAAGCTTTGTAGTTGAGCAGGTTTCTTGAGACTTTTTGCCAAAATCTTTTCATTGCTGTAATGAAAATTGTGGCTGAATTGAGTATTCATGATCACGGTTTATTTGGTTATGTATTTAGTAATTATGGAAAATGTGATGTAAATATTCTCCAATTCCGGTTAATTATTGCCACATGTTTGTGTGAAGTAAAAACTTTCTTGTTTGGCATTAATGTAAACTGGAATTGATATTGTGCACTTAAAAGAACAGGAGTCTCCAAACTTACACTTATGACAGGGTTAATCAATCATCTTAAAAAATTTAAACATGGTTAAGGTTGTGGTTGGGTGATGTGCTGCCGTCGTTGTTGCTCCTCATATGGCGGAGCTTGAACGAAAGCATACCCGGTGTTAGTGCACCGGCAGGTTTGTCCGAAACACGAATGAAGTTATACGACCAAGCTCCCACCAATGTCCCGAAAACTGGGCCAAGCACATACACCCAAATGCCCTTGTAGTAGTTGCTTGCTATTGCCGGTCCGATCGTTCTGGCCGGGTTCATCGACCCTCCGGATATCGGCCTGCAATACAATAGCTTAAGCTTTTAGATGAGGTGGTCGTTCAACATGTTAATAATTTGGGGAATGGGTTTACTTACCCAGCCAAGATTGAAGTGATGCACACTGCAGACCCCACTGCTATCCCTGCAAGCTCACCTATCTACATCCAATTCAAAGGCCACCATAAGAGCAAGATTAGTGTATAGAAATCAAGGAAATAAATTTGTAAGTAATTATAGTTTGGATTTTTTTTTTTTTTTTGGAATATTCTTACAGCTTTGGTATCAGTAGCTACGGCAGAGGTGACAAACATCATGGAAAAGGTGACGACAATTTCCATGACTAAGGATTGAATGAGTGTCCCAGAAGGCGAAGTTGTGCCCACGTGTTTAATAGGATGTAATAAAATACGTAGAGTGAATCCAGCACAAGTAGCCCCTGTTAGCTGCGCTGCTGCATAAAATGGCACCTGCAGCTTCATTTTTATTTTATTATTATATAGTTGTGATCGGAGATGATTGATGATGGATAGCGTGAAATATCCAAAATATAGATATAGATGTATTTACATGTTTCACTTCACTTCAACACACATAGTTCACGTTATTGATAGTGAAACATGAGATAAAACGCCAACGTGTAATAAGATGTAGTATTAACATGTAAGTATATAGTATGTTCGTTCATATAAGAAAATTATCAGACTCCATTTGCATCCATATTATATATTTTTGGGTAGCTTATTTAAGATGGATACTTGTGACATTAGGATGGTTTTGCTTTTGCTTTTTATTCACCCGGCTTGGAAAGTTTTACTATTACTATGTATATTTCAAATACTAGATAGTTTGAAATTATTTTTATCAAAAATATATTATTCTAAACCGTCATTGTCCGGACAACTGTTGTCCAAATATCTTTATTATTATATATTCGTCTTCTAAGAAACGACAATAGTGATGAGTATATATGATCCTATTGATTGCTTCTAATTCATATTCAATTAATATTCTGATTTTCCATTGAAAACATCAATAATTGAAGTCATGCATGAAGAATAACGTCCACATAATTCTTGCAACCAAACCTCTATACTAAGCAGACATGAGGGCCTCATTTCCCATGTGATCATCAACATCACCACCTATATGCATTTCATGCAATTATGAATATTCTTAAATTAATTGTGACAACATTATTTTATTTTGTATAATATTTATTATTTACATTCATAGCTTTCAGATGGGACATTTTTGCTACTAATATAAATATTAAAAAAGACCCACCATGCCTTTACGAACTACGCAATAGTTAATAATGAATGAGAAAATAATACAGTAGTAATTAAATTATCAATATATATAGGGGATGTACGGAACCTGATTCCAAGGGAAATGGCGGACGGCGGCGAAAGCGAGGGTGACAGCGGGGTTCATGTGGGCGCCGGAGATGTGGCCGACGGCATAGATCATGACGGTGATAATGAGCCCACCGGCGACAGATGCTCCAAGTCTTGAAACTTTGTGTTCATCGCTAACACTAAGAGCTGCCGAACCACATGTGACGAACACCAATAGGTATGTTGCAATTATTTCGGCGATCACCTACACGTTTATTACAATGCGATCACTAAATTATTATTAATATTCTTAGTATACACCCCCTCCCTTTTCTGAAGTGTTCCTGTCGTAAAAAAAATACATACTAGACATGGATATGATGTGGTGGTTGGATGAGTCCTCCTCTGTTGTGAAATTAAATACAGTATATTTTTCAAAATAGTATGACACTAGTAGTAATGTACTGTAATCAAGAAGCAACACACACACACGATATGATATGTAATTGCCATCGATCCATAATTAATGTATTGATTACCTTTTTGAGAAAATCCGGCGGGTAATTATCTTTGAAAAAGCTCCGAATGCTGAAACTTGGAGTGGTGGCATTATCAATCCCACCTACTACTGCCTTCTCATCCATTTCTTCTCCAAACTGTCAAAATGTAATATTATATCAAAGACGAGCTGAGATAACTAAGTAACTTAGTGATGATGTTTTAGAGAAATGCGGACGTTGTCAGCTTTTTACTTAATACACTACTATGTTTGTACAGAGAGAGAGAGAGAGAGAGAGAGAGTTGATATGGGATCATTTATATAGGGCCTAAAATAAAAAGCCCAAATCCAAAAGGGTCAAAGATGAAACCCAACAAGCCCACTTGAGAGCTGAAATCATAAGAAAAAACAGAGCTGAAGAATTTAGCCCTGAATTTCTGAGAGCTGACACGCTTGGCAGAGCTGACGTGCTGGCAGAACTGATTTTTCAGGTAGAGCAGAGCTCGACTCCAAAAGTTAGTATTAAAACACCTTTCTCAATTGAAGTGACGAAAATACCCCGCACTATGGTAAGCTTATAAATACTCCATTTTCCTAATATGAGGTATCTTTTATCTTTCCTTCACCATCGCTTTTCTTTCTCTCTATTTTTCGTTATCCAAAATCTGACTTGAGCGTCGGAGGGTCCTCACCTGATTCAACACCCGGTGTTGGACTTCCTTTTTGTTTTGCTGGAGAATTCATTTAAGAATTTAACAAAGGGCATTCGAAGGAGGAATTCGGCTTTCTCCGCCAACGAATCATTTCTCGAATTTGTTATTTCTTTTGTAATTTTCCCTTTGTTGATAGAGCTTCGACCCGACTCTATCAATTGGCGCCGTCTGTGGGAAATATGGGCTGAGGCGTTGATTTCGTGTTTTGTCCGCTTTTAGTTCAATGTTTCCTTTCGATTTCTGCTTTTGTATGTTGAATTTAGCTGAGAAATGAAGGGAACGTTATCTACCCTCAAAGGGTGATGTTGTAAACGCCCTGATCTTATCACAGCGAGCTGTGAAGTCAGTTGGGACTTTTTGCTTTCTAGTTTGCCGTCTCTTTAATTTTTATGCTGTTTATCAGATTGAATCGAGATTTGAGTTGTCGGAGTCAGATGGAACTAAGGTCTGAGATGGGAAAATCCAGTGAGCGCATAGAGGGATTATCGAAGGTTTTCCAGTGGGGATAACCACGATAATTGCTTCACAAGCGTGAGGACAGAAGAGATAAACCCATATTTAAACTGATAATCAATTTCCGTGAACAAATACTTTGATTGCTCTGGTATATGTGTTTGATAACCTTTGACACTCGCAAAAAATCTAAATATCATGTGTCCTTCTATCTCTTCTTGGTGAGCTAGTTAGTTCCAAATCGCTGTTAGTTTTTGCAGAAATCCTCTCCTCGTTATAGAAATTGAAGAAGTAAACCCTGAAATCAGTTATGAAATCCCCAAATTAATTTTTCTCATTCCTTCGGGCAATTATTTTTGCCACTGTTGACACAGTGCATGGGAGCCTCTGTGTCCTGTTTCGCCGGAAATAGCTTTGGTTTTCGGGTAGTGAGTTGAGAAAGTTTCGGATCTGAGGAACCGCGATCTGGCCAAGGTGAAAGGCTTGTGCAAGTTTCCACAGTCTCGTTCCTCTGAACCCACCGCTGCTCTTGGTTCGATTTTTCTATTTCTCATTTTGTTATCTAATGCTCTATTCAATAATTACTTGGCGGATGTTGGTTGATTCAGTGAGTTGGTTAATTATTGACTGCATGTGTTGGGATTAGCAATACTTGCCGTGGTATAAATGAATTGTACGATTTTGGGTTTGGGATTGCTGGTTTTTTCTTATAAGATCATTCTCTGAACTCCAACTGTTTGTAGTAAAGTCACATAGAGTTTGCCGAGTTAAATCCCGAGCATATGCTCTTGTCTGCTCTGTAATGTTATTACGTGTGAGCTTGATCTGTGATTAATTACTTCTCTCTCCAGGATTTTGGAAATTGTCATATAAACCTGATAACTTTGCAAACAAGTTAGCGAACTTTTATTTGAGCAAGCGAGGGGTTGAGTTACTTTTGTTTACGTTGACAATATTAATTTATAAATTTAGCTTATGAATTGAAAAGCAGTTTTGTAATAAGAAATATTTGATGAGATCTTGTGTGATGATTTTTTATAATGGTCAAGAGAATTATAGTCACAGAAGGCTATTGAGAGATTTGGTTTATCCATCCATTAATTGAGATTTTGGAAGTTTTTGGGGATTGACCACTAAGAAATGCATGCACTGATTCTGGTTGTTTTGGGCTGATTTATCAAGTGATTTATTTTGGAATCGAATTCACGAATAAAATTCAGTTTATGACATTTTCATTTGGGTTAGATTTGGTGGTTTCAATTCGATTTCCAGTCGTGACACGTTATATATGTGATTTGGATTAATTGATTTGAAGCAAAAACTCTTATCAAGCCATTCGTTGTTGGATTTAAGTAATCTCTGCACTGTATTTTCTTGTTCTTTCTGCTTCAACCGTTTGTATTAAAAACATATAGAGTTTTTAGATAAATCCTACTGTGCTTTTGTGTGCCCTGTTATGCTAAATCTCACCTAGCAATTATTTAGATGAAAATTTAGTATCTCTAGCTATTTCGATTGATTTGTCCAAGGAACACTTGTTGCCTGTCTGTCTGTTTGCCTGATTTGGAGCTGCAATGGTATGATCGTCCTGATAATTGAGAAAATAATCTCTACTTGATAATTGCAAGTTTTGTGTGTTAATGACTTTTGTTTGTAGATTTATGAACCTCTTATCTCTACACCATAATCCTTGCTGGATCTGGGTCGTCTAATCTTTTTCTTGTTTTCTTTTGTTGTGGAATGATCTTCCTTGGGTTGCCTGAGTATGAATTTATATAGCCTTCAATGGCTTAAATATTCATATGAGTAATTTGTACAGAATATGTCACTTGTTACTTAATAGATTGTTAATTACCCGCATGACTAATTGATAGTAACCGTGCCTGTAAGAAATCTCATTCTTTACTAATTGTTATCCCTGAGAATTTCTAAGTACAGAACAGTCTCTTCTCAAGGGAAAAGAAAAGAAGATGAATGGAAATTGCGAGACGATATATCAGAGAAGCAGAACGCGTGTGGAAAGATGCTGGCAAAGGAAAAATGGTGCTACAGATACCATAGAATCGAGAATAGTACACCATGAAGCTTTGGTGATTCAGGTACTCTATACATATAAAATTTGTTATTACATGACCCTGCCGTGTTTGAGGAAGCTGCATCTAATTGTTTTAATAATTTCTGTCTCCCTCTATCTTACGTTGGTGGAAACATGGAGTTAATAATATACTTGAATGGATTGTTGTAATGATTTTTCCATTCCATTTAATCTGTTGTTGCTAATGATCAGTTATGAAAGAACCTGACTATGCCACTGCACTCTTTTATACTTCCCGAGTCATAAATCTCATTTCTAGACTAGAAGAATGGGTTGCAGATCCGTGCTAGAAATTAAGAAACACATCTAGAGTTACAAATCTAATTTATTTAAGTTTCAGAACAAAATTTTATAAGAATAAGCTGCGCATCTATAAGCCGTGCGTCTATAAGCCACGAACTCTAAGCCGCGCATCACTAAGCTGCGCATCTATAAGCCGCGCATCTCTAAGCTGCGCGTCTCTAAGCCGCGCATCTATAAGCCGCGCATCTCTGCAATAAAAATAATCAAATAAGCCTAAAGCCCTGCAAATAAGCCGCACATCTTTGCCACGCTAAAGAGCTAAGAATCAAGATGAAAACCCTTGAAGCTTAACGTTTGTAAAACAGGTTTAAACTCAGCAGCAACTTCGACGACTCAATTTATGGGTAATCAACTAGAACTCATAACTTTGAATTGGAATTTGAAATGTTTACGTGGCAGAACTTTAAATTGATCCTTAAATCAGTTCAAAAATTCATATGGAAATAGATAAATCAAAATTGAGGTGGAGTTGAAATTAGAACTCCGGTTAGCAGAACTTAAATGAGTAACTAGCATCAAGGGCAGAGCTCAAAGTTTAAGCCCTATAATTAAAGATTCAAAGCTCAAAATTAAAAAAAGACATTCACAGATCTGAAGCTGAAGTGGAGAGAAGAAATATATGTCCTTTGTAAATCTATAAAATACCAAATGAATGTTCAAAGAAGAAAATGTTCTTTCAACAATATAAAACGTGAACAAAAGAACAAGAATGAAAAAACTCTGCTCGCTATTATGCTTTATTTTGAATAGAACAAAAATAAACCCTTGAAGAGCTGCCTATTTGAGAAAAGGTTTGAGGTTATAACTATGACTAAAGAATTAGATGACAAGGATTTGAAGTCAGACATCAGTCAAAACTCAAAATATTCAGATCTTGGGAGTCGGTTTTCAGTATTTACTCAATATGCAGAGCTGAAAAATCAAAGTTGGAAAACTAAAACTTGAAATCACAACTCAAAATTTAACTTGAGAATCAGATGTGAAATTTGTTTAAGCAGGAGAGAGTATTATTTTCCTATGTTTGAATTTCAGTAGTTGAATTCAAATAGAGTAGGGGGAAGTAGAGGTGCATTCCCCTATATCCTCATGAATTTCAGAAAATGATGGGAATATTGAGCAATGATGAAACTGTAAGGTCTTTTCAAATAGAAGAAGAGCTGAAAATTAAAACTGGAATAAAAGTATAGATTAATTATTATGTTACTCTTTAGAAACTTAATCATGATTCGATTAATAGTTGTACCATTTTGATAATAATGATATATGACTTTTGATATACTTTCATTATTTGAGCTATAAGTACGAGATTTGATGAGTGAAACCAACACTCAGACATTTCAAACCCTGTCATTTTGTTATGAGCTTCATGTTATTCGCTAAGGGTGTCGATTGAAACCTTGTGCATTTTGAGATGACTCTTTAACCGGTTAAAATAGCTGAACGTTTCATTTACAAAATTATAGGTTTGAAAACGAGAGTTGAAAATCAGAGCTTAAAATTATAGCTCATAAAACAAGGGACTGAAAGTAAGATTTCTGAAATTCAAGTCTCAAATACAGATTTCAGAAACCCAAAATAAAACTAAAAGCGCAAAATAACTCTCTATTTCATAAATGATATTTCATGGCCATTTTCGATGCCGATAGTAATTTTTATTTTCTCGATATAGATTTATGTTGCTAATTGAAGGATGGATTTACACTTTATTATTGAATTTTGAAGTGTTGTCTGATTAGAGTGAGACAGGGATTGCATTTTCTAATTGAAGCTTTCTTCCAGAAAAAGTGCTGTGAGTAAGCTGTGCATCTAACGAGCCTAAAAGTGCTGCGAGTAAGCCGCGCATCTCTGCGATTGAAGTAAGCTCCTGTCCAGAACCGAAATAAATGTTGAATAAAAAGAGCTAAAACTAGATCTTAAAAATGAAGGCCTAGGACCATAACTCGCAATCATAAACTCATAAAGATCAAGGTTGAAAGTCATTGAAGCTATACTAAGAATAATTGTAAAAGAATTCTGAGTTGAAGGTCAGGCTTCAAGAATCAAGGCTCACCTACGAATGTCAATACCGCATAATTAAACTTGACTATAGGGTTTGACAACTGCTCACCATTGTAAATTTAGAAGTCCAAAATTTATGTTGGGTAGCACATCATATTAGAACGGCGACGAAGAAAATTCACTAATCAAACATGGCATTTAAAAGTTTGCTATAGCAAAAATGATTAGAAGAACTGATCATGACGAACCACCACGAATGGTCTTAGCAGCTCTGCCAAGTCAGTCCCAACTCTGCAGATGATATCGATGTCTTTCCTTTTTTGGTTTTAACAATGAATGATATGATGACTTGTTCATTGGAGTCTTGCGTCTGATATGCTATGAATTATAAGTCCATGTATGCATGCAAATATGATAAAATGAAATTTGTAAAAGAAGAACTCGAGCCCTATTTTCCTCTAGTTGATTTCACTAGTTGAATTCAACCAGAGTAGGAGGGAGGCGGGGGCCTTACCTCGTTATCCTCATCAATTTCAGAACCTCTTTTCTTTTTAGGGTCTTAAAAGAGTAGGAAACATAAAGAAAATAACAGATAATGAGCTGTGATAAGCAAGTGATGAAACATTGAAATTTTTGCAGCAGTGCTTCGATTATGAGAGCTTCAAATGAAGAATCCAGAATTCAAGCCCGCTCTTGAAACACAACGTTAGTAGAACAGAATTAAGCTCAACAACAACGTCGATAATGAGTTAAATCATAGAGCTCGCAACTCGGAATTGAAACTTGAAATCGATTTTGAAATCGGTTCTAGAATTCAGAACTGAAAAATCATAGATAGATCAGAGTTGAGGCAGAACTGAAAACCACGGTTAGCACAACTGAAAGGAGTGGACTCAAAACAATAATCTAAAGGCAAAACTAAAAGTTTAAGCCCCATAATTACAATTCTAAATTTAAAACTAAAAAGATATTTGCAGATATTAACTAACCAAAACACTACTGAACTGGAAGCTTTAAAGTCCAGATCTGAAATCTACCTGAAACTTAAGAGTTGAAAATCAGGGTATAAAAGCTCCAGACCTCAATGACAAAGTTAAAAACCATTGGTTGTAAAATCAGGGCTGAATCTCAGAGCCGAGTAAAAATAAATAAATAAAAATAGATTAAATCGAAGGAGACCCTATTCAAACATAAGTGAAATGAAGGTCAAATAAAGGAACCGAAACTAGAGCTAAAAAGTGAAACACTAAAATCAACTGTAAAGAGAACTCGAAATAATAACTCACAAAGACCAAGATTGAAAGCCATGTTGGAAATCAAAGCTGAAATAAGAATACTCATAAATATAGAAAGAAGCTAATTCATAGTTAAATGTCGGATCAAGGCTCACCCCTAAATGTCAATAGTGCTGATGAACGTCTCCATTTTTGCTCTGACAAAGGAATGATGACTAGTTTGGTTTGGTCTTGCATCTTATACACTAAGAACTATGGTAAGTAAATGAGTTAAGACAATTGAAATGAAATCTGTTAAAAAAGAACTTGAGTCCTATTTTCCTCCGATTGATTTCACTAGTTGAATTCAACCAGAGTAGGGGGGAGTCGAGGTGCATACCCTGATATCATTATTAAAAAAAAACAGCAAAGCTAAAAGCGTTGCTGCAAATCATAAGAACTGAAAAAAGAGCATGAAGTAAGAATTGAAAGCATGAACTAGAATGAGAGATGACAATCAAAACTCAATAATCTAGAACTAAAAGCTGAAAAAAAGGGCGGTGTCAATCTTAAGAACTCCAAATGAAGAATCCAGAAGTCAAGATCATCCTTGAACTCAATGTTTGTAAAATAGAACTAAGCTCAGCAATAAATTCAATAATGCAGAACTCAATTGCGAGTTAAATCACACATTCCGCAATTAGAAATTTAAATTTGAAATTTTAGCTTTGAAGTACTGATAATAGATATTGAAATCAGTTCAGAATAAAACGCCATAGACAGATGGGAGTAGAGGCAGAATTGAAATAAGAACTACAGTTAGCAGAGCTGAAATAAGTAGCTCGGATTGAGAATCTAAACGCAGGGCTTAAAGTTCAAGCCCCCACATTTAAAGTTTAAAGTTCAAAATTAGAAAGACATTTACAGATCTGAAGATGAATTGGGAAAGAATGAATATATTTCCTCTATAATCAAATGGGCGCACAAAGAAGAAAATGTTGAATTATAAATGAATTATAAGCATTGGGCACTAGACACTGAGTATTAAGAATTGAGTATCGAGTATTGTACATTCAGTAAATGATAATTGTGATAATTGAGTGGTAGTTATATGAAATTGAAGATGATGATATATGATTTCTCATTAGTATGTTGTTAGCTGAAATTTGAAAATGAGATTTGATGAAATTTAGTCTGTCATTATTTATGCTGAAAATCATTACTCAGGATACACAACTGACACTTCAAACTCAAAATGGAAAGCTTGCAAACGCAGAGCTGAAACGAGGGCCGAACATCATAGCCTAGAGCTGAGGTTAACTAAGAGAAGAAACGTGAAGCAAAGCTGAAATGAGAGAAGTTTACATCGAGGGCCAAAAGTTCTGCCATCTGGGACAAGATGTGAAGTCGCAGCTCAGAGGTTTGGAGAATTGGATGTCAGACCTGCAGCTCAAAGGTTCAGGATCTGCATTAGACCTGCTCGTCTTTCCTATACACGTCCAACACAAACATTTAGGAGAAATGATAAAGGTTACGCGTTCAGTGGTGATGAAACGAAAAGAAAAAGGAGCAGATCTAAATACTTGGCGTACTAAATTAAGATACACGCCTCGAACTAAATGTCTGAAAGTCAGAATTCATTCTATCAAGCTGGAAAACAAAACCAAATTCCGATAATGAAAGTTTGAGGTCGGAGTTCAAGGTCAGGGATTAGCCCCAAACTCGATGTCTAAGAACCATAACTCATGACTACCAGGAAGGCCCATCAAATTTGAGCAAGCCTCAAAGGTAATTATTGTCTACATTTGCTCATATGTAGATATCGTTTATGAATTATCCCGTATGGTCGACATGATTTTGAGAGCGCTTCATCACCTTTTTTTTTTTACATGATATATCGGACTAATGTTTATTTGAAGCCTACATTGCTACATAGATAGAATTCATGGGTTGCATTTCTGCCATTTCTGGTACAAAGAAGTATAAAATGCTCTCTCTTCTTCCAATCTTCTTGTTAGCCGAATTTATATAACGAGGGAATTGATTCAGCCTTCGAGAGCTCAGTGTTTGAAGAAAATCTTGAGTTGGACATTTTGTTTATTTTGATTACAACAATATATTCTGAGTTTGGAACATTTATTTGAATACCTCTTTCCTATAAGAAAATTATGTGAAATTTTATGATTTTTTGTTTGTTGTTGATGGTAGTCGAATTTTGTATCTCCATCCATGGTTACTCAAATTCTTGCTGACTGCTTTTCTTGTATAGTATATGCATAAATTGTCATCTCTAAGGTGTAAGAATAATATTTTAAGGAAAATGCTCGAAGAACTAATAACCTCTCAGATCTAATTCAAATCTGAATTATTTTGGTTGCAGATTATCATTTTTTATGTTAAATTAGCCAGTTCGAGAAATGAACTTGTTTGTGTGTAGAGTCTTCTCTACTCCAAGTGATTATTCATAACTGACCACCACTCGGAGTAGGGGAGGCTGGTGTGATATTGGATTATTTTAGCATAGGTTGAATATCAACCCAAATAGCGGAAAGAAGACAGGCCCGTGGCCCAAAATGCATTACCAAGGAGGTCAGACAATATGTAGATACATAGGAATACGTTTCATACCTGGCACTGAACTGATATTTGAGGGCTGACACTCTGCTTTGGCCCCTCAGAGCTGATGATTGAACGTTGACAACCTCTGAAGGTAAGATGTTGATGGCATTCCAGTACAGAGTTGTCAATTTGAAAACGGTAGGCATTTGTTTGTTAGTTATGTTGTGATTAATTATTTTAATAAATTGGCAAGGGCCTCGCAACTTATTGAGCTCAGAACTTATGCTGAAAAAACTCAGGACTTAGAACTCACATCTTAAACTCAAATTGAGCTTGTTCTCATAGTTCAGAACCGGATTAAAGAAACAGATAGAAAGCCGAAACAAGGGCTGGAAGGAAAAATCATAGCTCCAGGCTCATAAACCAGAGCTGAAAAATGAATCTCGGGAATCAAATCCCAAGATCAAAGTTCGAGACTCAAAGCTCAAACTCTGGAAGTTCCAAGGCAAGGTATCACTTCTAAAAAATGTCAGAAGGATATGATAAGTAGCCAAATCTGACCAGGTTTTGTTCCTTCCTTTTTAAAAACTTGAATCTCATACACTAGATTTGATGCACTCTCAAAGTTAAGTAATAACTGCATAATGGTTAAGTTGTCATAAATCATTTTCTCAACCTTCTAAAAAAAAAAAGAAAAAGAGCAGACGTGAATACTTGGAAAACTGAGTAAGTTTATGGGCAGAACTATTTATATTGCTTACCGTCATGAGTATGTTGAAGGATTTGGAATCTGGAGTAAGAGCTAAAAATCATATTTTGGAACTAAAGTTAAGGGATAATAAGAAACAGAGGTGAACTGAAAACTAAGAATGAAGGCTAGGAAGCATAGATAATGATGGAAGCCTTGAAATATAACAATTGTAAAAATTTGTGTTATGTGCTTTGTTAACTGAGCATGTTTGAATCTGTTAAGCCTACGTGATTCCATCGTAGTTTCTCACATGTATTTATCAGTCGAAATATGTGGATGAGATTTGATGGAGTGAAGCCTATTATTGTCAGCGCTACACATCATTTACTAAATGATGCATAACTGATATCTCAAAATCCATTTGTGGTTGTAAACCATAAGCTCAGGACAAGAGTTATGCAGCACGACTGAAATAAGAAATAAGAGCTGAAATATGTTGTGAAACAAGGAATTCCTCAAAAAGAATGCATGCTGCACCCTATATAGATTTTTTGGTTTTTTCTGATCAACAGGTTATGACATGGTACATATAATATGACCAGGTTAAATTGCACATTTGACTGTTATAGTAATAGGTATGATCTGAAGTTGTAGTCCTGACTTGATAAAATATGTGTCTCTGCATACACTGCAGGAGGAGCTAGAAAATAATGTTTAGTATATTTCAAGCATTCAAACTTTACCTTCAATGCTTTTTTGAATAAGAATTGAAGTACATCTATCCATTTAAGACAAGGTCTGAAGTTTTAACTAGAATGATTGGAGAATTAAACATCGAAGATCTGAAGATCTCCACGATTGGTTGAACTAAATGTGAGCTGAACAATCTACGGAATCCCTGCACAACTGAAAATCATAGCTCCACATCAAAGTCGAAGTTTACAGTAACTCTGAACATAAATGTTATTGCTTAATTGCTTCTAATTTAAGCAATAATGTGCAGTCTTCTCTACTCCAAGTGATTATTCATAACTGACCATCACTCGGAGTAGGGGAGGCTGGTTGATATGGGATCATTTATATAGGGCCTAAAATAAAAAGCCCGAATCCGAAAGGGTCAAAGATGAAACCCAACAAGCCCACTTGAGAGCTGAAATCGTAAGAAAAAAGAGAGCTGCAGAATTCAGCCCTGAATTTCTGAGAGCTGACACGCTTGGCAGAGCTGACATGCTGGCAGAATTGATTTTTCAGACAGAGTAGAGCTCGACTCCAAAAGTTAGTATTAAAACACCTTTCTCAATTGAAGTGATGAAAATACCCCGCCCTATGGTAAGCTTATAAATACTCCATTTTCCTAATATGAGGTATCTTTTATCTTTCCTTCACCACTGCTTTTCTTTCTCTCTATTTTTCCTTATCCAAAATCTGACTTGAGCGTCGGAGGGTCCTCACCGGATTCAACACCCGGCGTCTGACTTCCTTTTTGTTTTGTAGGAGAATTCATTTAAGAATTTAACAAAGGGCATTCGAAGGAGGAATTCGGCTTTCTCCGCCAACGAATCATTTCTCAAATTCGTTATTTCTTTTGTAATTTTCCCTTTGTTGATAGAGCTTCAACCCGACTCTATCAAGAGTTTAACTATACTCTTTAGAATATCATATCTGATTGAAACTTGTATTTTAAATTAAAATATGAGATTGCAAAGACAGACAGAATATAAATCGAATTTCTTCGTATTAAATTTTTGAATATACATAGCCCATTTCCATCAAGTACTTTTATGATCAAGAATGAAGAATTCATATCCATTTAGTGTCTCCAATTGGGCCCATATACGGGCTGGCCCTTGGCCTAATGTCGTACAATTAACAAAATGTGCTGTGGCCTGTAGGTGAAGGTGAAGCTATATTATATCTATCAAAAAAGAATTGTCACAATTTCCTTTTTTCTGTCCTCACAAGAATTATAGTGTCTATTTTTAATAATGGTCTTTACATGACCCACTTCGTTATTAATCTCTATATTTCATTATTTACAAACATTATCATTGTTGGATTCACCTTATTTAAAGTCATTAAAAATTCGAATCTTTAATTCATTCACGACACATTTATTCAATTTATTATACGTTAAAGTGTAATTCACATTCTACTCCCAATTCCCCCCCCCCCCCCAAAAAAAGAGTCAAACGTATTAAAACCGGCATTTGATCAAAACATAACAATTTTTTGATGGACAAAGAAAATTTTATAATTATATATTTTACATATTCAAAGGTTCGATCATTTTTGCATCTCGACCCAAATCTCTGATTATAATTTGTAATAAAATATTCATTGATTACTATCGTGATTAAAAATAAGATATGTTGTCTATATTTGCTGAAAGAAACACGGTGACATGGCGACATACAGGGCACGAGCCACTGGACAACCCCCCCCCCCCCCCCCCAAAAAAAATAGATATTGAATATGCTTATTTATTTCTATGATAATATTTTTTTAGGGTGCGTAATCTTTGATGGAAAATGGTGGAAAAAAAAAATTTTCACTCTTTTTTCATTATTTTCGTATATTTACTACGTTGGTTAATTTTCCTCGGGCAGGATGGATAACCTTTTCGGACAACCCCTTTTCCATCCTTTTCTCTCAATTGTGGATAATATTAATATGGGGGGGAGGGGTGTGATAATATTTTTCAACGGATAAAAAGAGGGGTGGGGGGTCATGTGATAATTTTCTTTTACATCATAGTAAACATGTGATAATAAAGGGATGGAAATATTAATATTTTCTCATCTTTTCTTATCCATCATTTTCCAATAGAAATATTTCCATCAAAGTAAACGCACCCTTAGACTTAAATTATCTATTATGTCTTATCTGAATTATTATCAGTCATTTAACAAAAAATTATGAGAAGATATTACGTGAGCCAGTTAATCTATATATAACATTATACATCGGGCTCGTTTGGTAGGCATGATTAGGGTGTATAATATGTCTATGACACCCTAATATGTTGTTTGGCAAAGTACATATACGACCCTTTATAAAATTCGAGCTCGTATGAATTATACTCATTTTTGTTATCACGTATATCACCTCTGAGTGGTATACGTAATACTGCAACTAATTATTACACAAATTTATCATAATTATTATTTTTGCAGAAAATTTAATACTTCATACCAAACCGATTATTAATTTTTTATATGTACAAGATATCTGACTCAAACATATCAAGTTTTATCCTATACTCAAGTCCATCAACTCATCAGTTGATCTGATACGATCTCTTTCGACAAAATACTTTAATTAGCGTTTTTTCACAATGAATCAGCAAAATTTAGCGGCCTAAAAACTTTGTTATCTCGTGTCAGTCTATGTCTGATTTGGCATTTTTGGCTATGATGATAGATCCAAAATAAAATTTCTCTATAGCTTACCTAATTAATTAATTTGTCGAGCATACAAACTTGTATCAGATCATCAAATATGTAAAAATCAAACTTTTATCAATCACATATAGTATAATATATATTTTATTAGTACGGAGGAATTACATATAGTATAGAGACATATTTTGAAATAGCCATAATGATCATTAAAATATAAATTTTGGCTCACCTTCTTCAAAAATATAAATTTTGGCCATTTTTTTCAATTTGGGACGAAAATACCCTTTAAAATGCCGAGCGGGTCGGGTTTGACGCGGGCGGGCGCGGGTCGGGTCGGGCGGGTATGAGGCATTTGGTACTTTTGGTACAAATTTAGTCTTATTAGTACCAATTGTTCTAGTACATCTGGTACGAATTTAGCCTTATTAGTGCCAATTGTTCCAGATTTGGTACAATTGGGACGAATTGTCAAATTAGTTCCAGATGTTCCAAGTTATGATATAGTACTCTTGGGACGAACATTCCAATTATTTCAAGTTATACTACTCCGATATTGCGGCTCCGCCTTCGGCTCTGATTATACGGCTCCGCCTGCGCTCCGATTACTAATATAAGGATAATCGTCGGGCAACAATTTAGATTTTTTCGGCTCGCTCCGAGGCCTTCGGCTCCCCTCGCTCGAATCTTGACCAAAGAATAAGTGGCAAACAGAAAAACGAAGAGGCAAACAAAAAATTGAAAATTAAAAAAAATTGAAAAATAAAAGAAAAAACAGAAAAAAAGGAAAAAAATCTGGAAAATAAAAAAAACAGAAAAAAAGAAAAAGAAATCTGGAAAATAAGAAAAAAAAAATCTGAAAAATAAAAAATAAAACAGAAAAAAAAAAGAAAAAAATTCTGGAAAATAAGAAAAAAAAATAGAAAAAGAAAAGAAAAAAAATTGAAAAGGAAATTAAGTGTCAATAAAATGGATCAAAGAGTGATGGATCACAAATAAAAGAGGGAAAGGGGTATTTAGTTCATAAGTTCAAAAAAATGGCTATAATTTATATTTATGAAGAGGGTGGGCCATAATTTATATTTCAATACTCATATTGGCTATATCACATGATATTCTCATAGTATAATATTTTATTAGTACGTACTCCCTCCGTATCCCATTTCACTTATTTCTACTGTATTTCTATAAAAGTCCTACTCTTTTTTTTTACCATTATACTCTCCTTACTTTTTAAAATTACTACCCTTTGTCATTGTGAACCCACACTCCACAATTAAAACTACACTAATTAATTATCCTAATCTAATTAACAAAATAAAAATCCTATCCTAACTAATCTAATTAGATGGATATAGACTGCACATTCTATCCACTCTATCCATTTCTCTCGATCCACACCATCTGTCGATCTATTTCGGTGGCTGCCCAAACCCTAATTCATCTATCCATCGATTATGTCTCCACTCCTCAAACCCTCCTCCCTCTATTCATTTCTCTCGATCCAGATCTGTGGTCTCTCATCCACAACTTAGATTTGTTCTCCAAATCACTCGAATCCATCGATTTCATCGATTTCATGACGAAATCTGTGGAAACCCCTCCATTTCTGCCGGAATCTACGAATCCTTTTGCACCCGATTCATGGGCATCGGAGTCGACTTCCATCGACTTGGTGCCCGAATCGATTATGCTGCCGGTGGATGGGAATCGGAGTCGACTTCCATCGACTTCCATCGATTTCCTTCTGCTTCTTCGCCGTCGCGGAGATCTACAGAGCCTTCGTGCTTGGTGCTGGAAAAAGCAACCATGGGGGCCGATGATGGCTCACCTTTTAGTGGTTCTGAGGTCAGAGATGTGTCGCTCGAGAAGATTTCTGCGACGCTGCCGAGATCTATAGATCTCCATGGTTCGGTGCCGGAAACAGCATCCTTGGTGCCAGGATTTGTCCTTCCACCATCTAGATCGGATGAAGATTCGGTACCAGACACTCCATCGTCGGAGGCCTATTTAGAGGTGATGGAATCGGAGATAGAGCCTAAAGATCCTTATTATATTTTGATGATTGAGTGTGCAAAAACGAGAAGGAAAAGGAAGATCAATGACGCCTTGGCTGATGATGATGTTATGAAAAAAAAATTACTTCTAGATTAGTATACTATTTAATATACACTTTAAAATATACTAATGGTGTTAGAGAGAGAAGAAAAAACTACATTTCAAACTGTAGATATAAGTAGTAATCCGTTGCTTCGTGTGGGGTGACACTAGTGGTAGCATATATATGTACTCCCTCCGTCCACGATATATGTACCAATTTAGGAGGTGGCACGAGTTTTAAGAAAGCTAATAAAGTGGTAGTTGGTGGAATAAAGGTGTATTTGGGGGGTAATTAGTGGTGGGTCCATAGTGAAAAAAGGTAGTGATAACGTGGTAAATATAGGATAAAGTGATAGTTGATAGAATAAAATATGTTAGTGGTGGGCCCATAATGAAAAAAGGTAGAAAATAAGGAAAAAGTAAGAGGGTATAAGTGTAAAAAAATTAAAATCGGTACATATATCGTGGACACTTTTTTATGGTAAGTAGGTACATATATCATGGACGGAGGGAGTGACTGTGAGAGATTTCTCACTTGTAATTATGACTAAAAAACTTGTTACTGTTAAAGTATAATTTTTGATCGAATTTTTAACCTATCTTATTGTGATATCGTTTCACACAAACCTCCATTACTGATTTAATCCATCTCTATTATTACCCTTTTTCAGATTCTTTTTATTCCATCTGTCAACGAAATGGTTGCCACATTGTGGACGACACGGGTTTTAAGAAAATAATAAGTAATAGTGGATAATACTGAGTATTATTGTGAGTGCAGTAAAGGTCCTACAATAAATATGAGTAAAATAGTAAAAAATATAAAATTAAATATAATATATTATGTAAGTCCTATTACTATAAATAGAAGTGACAACTATTTTGTGACAGACTTAATGATAAAAGTGACAACAATTGGTGCAGAGAAGCAATATTTTTTTTACAAACATGTCATTGTATATTTGTTTTGATGTGTTGAAATCTTTGACCCATCAATAAGAGAGTAAGGCTTAAGCCAACACTTTTTTCTGTCCAAAGAATACATAAATCATTGTACAAAAATCTTCCCTCCAAAATCATTGTACAAAAATCAAGAGTCATGTATCTTTTGTCCAATAAAATAAATATATTTTTTTATAAAATGCTTTCTCCGTCTATTAAATGGTTACCACATTGTGAACGGTACGTGTTTTAAGAAAATAGTAGGAACTAGTAGATAATAGTGTGTATTGTTGTGAGTGAAGTAAGAGTCCTATAATAAATGTGAGTGAAGTAGTGAGAAATATAAAATTAAATAGGAGTATATTGTATTATGTGAGCCCTACTACTATAAATAAAAATGACAACTATTTCGTGGACGAATATAAATGGCAAAAATAACAATTATTTTATAGACAGTGGGAATAATACTTTTGATCAACATTTTATGTAAATAGTTGTATAAAAACCGACACCAAACCCATACACAATCATGTGCTAATTTCTATTCATGAATTGCTCTGTTTTTACTTTTCAATTAATACACGTGTGGTGTACTTAAATATTGCAGAATACAAGAGCAAATATATTCCATCCAGGGTAAATTAGTTCTCTAAGATTACCAGCAGCAGCGAGCTCCATGTAAGAGCTCGCAACCCATATGGGTGAGCCCTCCATGCTCTCCAATTTTTATCTGCAATGACGAGCCCGCTGCGAGCGCACTCTAAAATATAGGTGGGCCCACCATAATTTGCCTTTTTCTTCCATTTTCTTTCTTGCGAGCCCACTGCGAGCACGCTATTTCTCGCGATCTCCACGCTCTACAATGGACAACGAGCGCCACGTAGAGCTCGCTTTGGCAGCGAGCACGCGCGCAAGCTCGCCGCTGCAATCAGCCTAACACCCTTCCCTCCATGATAATTATAATAGTTTTCAGATTCGAACCTCATTAAACGCTTTTATAGATCGAGTCTGTCATACCTGTACTTAGAAAGTGTGGTTTACATGTCCTGTGTGGTTTGCAGGCTACTACACAAGGGATGAGGGTTTACCCAGTGCACACCAAAGGTAGTGGCTGCAGATTCTCATGATATCAAAAAAAAAAAAAAATAGTTTTTAGATTGTGGCACGAGTTTTAAGAAAAATTTGGTAGATGTGTGCAATGAAAATCACTTTTTGTATTGAAAAGTAAGTAGATGTTTTGAATGAAGTAATAAAGTTGTGGGGCAGAGTTGATTTTTATGTAAATATTGAAATAGAATGATGTTAAAAAAGTCAAGAGTGTGTAAAGTTATTTCCTTAAATGGAAAAATTATAATTTTCGTAGACAGATCAAAATGAAAATTTGACTGCTCCCTCCGATCCACTGAATTAGGGGTGAGCAAAAAATACAACATCCGAAAATCCAAACTGAAGTATGAAATTTGGTTCGGATTTGTTCGGATTTCGGATTGGATCGAATCCAATTTTTTCAAAATTTCTGATTCGGATCGGATCGCAACTTAAAAAAACCGAACAAATTCAAAATTCGAAATATATATAATATATTATTATTTTTTATTTTTATTATTAGTCATTGATAATTAATATATATATATACTCATTTCTAAACCCAAAAAACTCATTTTCATTCACGTTGCAGTCTTCGCTCCTCCTCGCCTCCATTAATTTATGTATTCTCAATTTTCACATTTTTTGCTTAAATTTTGTAATTAATTATTTTTGTTTGCTTATTTTTGCTATAATATTGAAGAAGTTTTCCCCATTATCTTGTTGTATTATCTTATTTTTTTTCATTTCGAGAAAGTAATTAAATAGATGAATAATTACATTTATTTGAAATTTTGAATTTTTGGAATTTTTTTTGAGAATTTTGGATTTTCGGATTTGATCCGATATTACTGTTCAGATTTCGGATTGGATCGGATCCATTTTTTTTTTTCGAAAATTCAGATTTCGGATTCGGATCAGATTGAACAAAATATGATCTGTAATCCGAATTGTCATGTTACTATTCAGATTAAGAATAAGGATAAAAAGGAATGGGTAGATACCATGATTTTTGAAGGATTTTTAAGAATTAAAATTTCCTTATTTGAAAAATGATAATATGAGTGTGACACCTAAATAAGAAAATAATGACAATATAAATACGTGGGAGGGTGTATAATTTTTGTGGACGTTAGGGAGTATTTGTTTTTTTAAATGCATTTTCTCATTTGGAACAGTATAAAAGTGGGAATATAGAATGTTATTTTCGAAAATTTAATCAACCCTAAATTGCAGACATTTTATCTGAGCCGGGGATATACAAATAACACTGCAATCCCACGCAACACACACACACACACACACACACACACTCACTGAAAATCTTTCAATCTACCGATGAAGTCAGAAGCAGATGGCGGCGACATGTCGATCGGAATACCATTTTTGGGTGGCAAGGACGATAATAGAGCGGTGGAATCCGGTCGTCATCGCCGCCGCCACCACCACTCTGTTTCGGGCTCTACGTCTTTCTTCAAAACCTGCTTCAACGGCCTCAATGCTCTATCAGGTATATATTTATTTTGATTACGTTTTTTTTCTGGTCTATTTCAAAATAGTACTCATATTCTTGTTAATTGAATATTGGAGTCGGAAAAAGACAGTAATTGATTTCCAATTTTGCTTAAGAATGAAGAATTAATTAGTTTGGATTGGCGTACATTCCCATTTGGAATATGTTAATTATTAATCTACATCCGAAAAATTATTACGTATAGAATGTGTACGCAACTTCTATTTATAATTGTATACGTACCACTTTGAACAGTATACTACAAAATCTGTTTAAAAATGATTTATCAGAAATAAAATAGTATGTGCAGGCAGGGTTTGATTGAAGTTTGAACACTGACATTCTTATCCCTTGCCTTTGTTTATCCATTCGAGTTGGATGGATGTGTTTTAATGTGACAATACTATTTTCCACTACCACAACATTTATGATTTGTGCGATATCTTGATCAGATTTTCTTATACTATGATATTGTTTCTTGGAAACAAAATTTTAAATGATCTTGAAATAGAATTTTGTAGGAGTTTCTATCTCCCCTACATCTGAAAGATTAAAACTATCAATTTAGGACGTGAATGGTCGAATTTAACCTTCTAACGACGAAAAAATTTCATGCATTTTGATGTTTTATTCTTGTTATAAATTTTATACTATGAATTTAATGAATAATCCGGCTTTTTTTTTTTTTTAATGCTTCGAATATATTGATGACCAAATAAACATACATATAAAATAAATTAAGAGTTAATTTACAGAAATAGACAACATTGTATTTGTAAATAGTTAAAAAAAAAATAGTTATAGAACCATATTTGCAATTTCATTCACTAATAATATTTGCAAGTCAATAACAAATGCCATAATTTGGCCAATATCCTCAACCTTATCGTTTAGTTTTAATTTCCCAAATTGATTACGTCTCTTCTTGTATATCATCATCAACTTGATGCTAAAATTTCAGATTCAAATGGCAAAATCCTAACCTTATAATTTGAGACTGCTGCAGTCGGACATGCGACACTCTAATTTACACCTAACAACACTCGTTCCCAATCAGACTTTTCAACGCCATTTCAGTATTGATTGTATAATGGAGTAATATGCAACATCAAACTTACAAAATTATAGTAACGTCGGTGAAACTTTTTATTTGTCAATCAAGGCATAAGTATATAAATGAGAAAAAATGATTGTAAATTACTATTTGTTAGTTTTTGTTGTAGTTTGAACAGTATATCCATCTTTATCAACTTCAATTCCGAATTGGATTTTGCCTCTTCAACGTGTGCAAATCATCAACATTCTCATCCTTTTCAGTTAGTCTAAAAAGCACTTTCTACATTAAATTTTATGTTTATGCATAATAAGACAATCAATTAGAATAAGAATAAATCAACAATTAAATTTATCTAAAAAAAAACAATCAATTACATAAATTATTAAATACGGACAAAGACAGTATGGGCTATGCATCTTAATATTCGATCATCATTACACACGTGGCAGGTGTTGTCGTGATGACAGAAAATGACAAAAATAGTAGTCCATTTTGCTAGCCATCCATATTAAAAACGTTAAATAGTATATCATTTTTTAAGTATGCACAGTTTATCGAAAACATTTCACTTTCAATAACAAGTACTAGTAAGCTATTAGTACTCAAATTTTGGAAATGCCCACATTTCTAGCACTAAAATGAACCGGCAACCGAAAATCTGCAAAAATGTTATAGGTTAGTATACATACTAGTATTTGAATACACTATCCACCAAAAAAATTCGGTTGCCGACGCCAACTTTCCAGTACCCAAAAGTGGATCCGTCCTCTAGATTAAAAAACAAAATTAATTTATTAGGTACTAATATATGAAGGGTTAAGTATCAAATAATCCTTTAACGTAGATATTTAAGTGCAGATTCAACCCTAACGTCCTCGTTGTGTGATTAACCCCCCTCTAATAGCCTCACTAACACCGTTAACTAAATAGCAATTTTCTTAATTTTCTTTTCTATTGGACTCATTTTCTTATTGGGATTCACTTTCTTTTTCCACAAAATTCATTGAACAAATTAATTTATCATAAACAGTTAAACACGCATTAAAGAAATAGAAGAATGAAAACCCAAAATCGCAGCGATGTGCATTCATTCATTCATCGATCCCATATTTTTTCTAGAGAGAGAGAAGAGGGCGTGTGAAAGAAGGCCATGACTGAATTTATATGTGCATCTGAAACAAACATGGTATGTAGACTTGATTTTGAGTATGGGAACAGAGGGTGTGTTCACGGCCGCGGAAAAATGGAGCTCGGGTCTGTGGGCTGCCGATAAGGATGGATGGACTCGAACAAGTGGCCTGAGCAGTTTCTTAACCTGAAATAATTAATTCTAATTATTAATTCCAGAACTATAAATGAAGAGATACTTGTACCGATGAAGGAGCATTGAAGATGGAGCGCTGATACGGTGAGGTGATACTGTAAACCCAAAGGAGTGAGGTGGCGTGGGGAGCGTTGAAAGAAGAAAGAAAAAAATTATTCAATTTAGTTAATTTTTTTTTTATTATTATTCAAACATAAATGGGATCTATAGAAATAAGAAAATATAAATTCATCGATTTTTTCTAATGGTGTTAACTCTTCCATTAGACGAGAAGGTAATTTGCACTAGTTATAGGTACGTTGGGGTGCTGGCAGCAACTAACGTTTCGTTAGGGTTGAATCGGCATTTGAATGTCTATGTTAAGGGGTTATTTTATTTGATACTTAACCCATATATCAATATCAAAGATATGTTACATTTGTGAACAAACGTGCATACTTTGTAGGTGTAGGAATATTATCGGTTCCTTATGCACTATCATCAGGCGGATGGTGGAGCTTAATGCTACTCTTGCTCATTGCTGGCTGCACATTCTACACATCTTTGTTGATTCAAAGATGCATGGAGACGGACGGCAGCATTAGAAGCTATCCAGATATAGGCGAACGAGCTTTTGGCGCCAACGGGAGGATCATCACTTCCGTTGCAATGCACGTCGAGCTATATCTGGTGGCCACTGGCTTCTTGATTCTCGAGGGAGATAATTTGCACAACTTAGTTCCCGACATCGGAGGAGGAGCTATCCTGAGCGGAAAGCAGTGCTTCATTCTCATCATCGGCCTCCTCGTGCTGCCTACTGTCTGGCTTGACAATATGGCCATTCTTTCTTATATCTCCGCAACCGGAGTAGTAGCATCTTTCGTGCTCATTGCATCCATTCTGTGGTCTGCTGTTTTTGATGATATAGGATTTCGTGAAAAGGGCACTCTGTTTAACTGCAGAGGAATTCCCACTGCGATTAGTCTGTATGCATTCTGTTACTGTGCTCATCCCGTTTTCCCCACGCTCTACACTTCCATGAAAGACCAAAAGAAGTTCTCTAAGGTAACGTCATAAATTGTTTCGAGCCTTTACTTTGGATGATACATCAGACGATCAAACTAGTTCAGACTGATCAGTCTGTCTAAGCTATTATTATCCACTTGAAAAATTCATTTTATGAGTGATTTGACTTGTGATAGCGACTGCAGGTTTTGCTCGTCTGCTTTCTGGTCTGCACAATGAGCTACGCATCAATGGCGGTGTTGGGGTATCTGATGTTCGGCTCAAATGTGCAGTCACAGGTAACATTGAATCTCCCTACTAATAAAATTAGCTCCAAAGTAGCCATCTACACTACATTGGTGAATCCACTAGCTAAATACGCGCTGATGGTAAGTCCGATTGTGGATGCCCTCGAGGGGCGATTCTTGTTAGGCCATGGCAGAGGATTGAGCATATTGATAAGGACATTGTTGGTGGTGAGTACTATTTTTGTGGCCTTGGCTGTGCCTTTCTTTGGGTATCTGATGTCGCTCGTTGGCGCGTTTTTGAGCGTCACGGCTTCGGTTATTCTGCCCTGCCTGTTCTACGTGAAGATCTCTGGGATTTACAGGAGATTTGGGCCTGAATTGGTGCTGCTGTGTGGGATTGTGTTGATTGGTGGTGTTGTGCTTGTAGTTGGTACTTATACAGCTTTGTTGGAAATTTTTGATCAGTTGATGCTTCCAATGTAATGGTGTTTATGTAATAATAATCATGTAATTTTTGGAAATATACTACTATGATTATTTGTTGTATTTTTGAATGTGTTGGAAACGATGTTGTGACGGAATTCATTTGTTTCTCTTCCATGAAGATAAATAAGGTAGTCATAAATGATTTGCAATGACGGATCATTGTTTTATTGTCTAGAGGGAAATTGAAATTTTACAAAATCTTGCTCATAGCATATCACGAAAATAGTATAAAAAATAATTTTTCATAAGTAAAATTTGGTAGATTTTAATTTTAATTCACGCGTGGCAATTACCCGTTATAGAAGATTACGTGTTAGGGATTTTTTGATTGCTACAAGACTGAATGTGTCAAATACTTATAGTCTTTAATTTGTATATATATATTGCTTCCAGCCTTCCACGACAAAATCATACGCTTGAGAAACAAAAATAAAATACGCTAAGAAAATAAAGAAAACATAATCACTTTACAGTCCCAAAAAAAACACTACTCGACAATTTATTACTAAATAAAAATTATGAATCTATATTATTTATTACTATACATTACTTTTTTAAGGCTAAGGCCTAAGCAAATTCTAGTGCAAATGTATGCAGTGGGGATTGAGGAGGAGTGCCTAATTTTTCCATTAAATTAAAGTACTTAAAATTTTAATAAAAACCAAACTACAAACAAAAGATAAATAAAAATGTAAAGATGCAGAAACTATGTTTCACTTAAGGATCAAATCTATCCAAGATCTAGGAAATCTCACAACACACTTTACCACTAAGCTAGGACGTCATTTGATAGTTGTTTCAGTGAGTTAATTTATATATATATATATATATATATACCTATATATTTTTTGAGGCCCTCGTTTTTTCGGGGCACTGTGTGATCAATCCTCCCACACACCTTAAAAGGGCATTCAATCCGTTGAAAGTCGTCTTGAAAAATGATGACACAGATTCCTCAAGATTGTACGTAATGTTCGTGATTGCTATTGTAGTAATCAGCCAAGATTGGCATATTTGTCGAACCCACATCTTCTTGTTCAGCCTGCATTTTAGTTTTATTGCTTTATAATTTAAGATTCACAAACTAAATATACATATACATGCTTGTGTGTGTGTTGTCCTTTTTCTTTCCATGCCAGTAAAAACATGTGTTGCCTTCTTATGTAGTTTCTTGTAAGGCTCGACATTAAAATTCTCTCAACCCTTATTCGACTTGTGCCAAATCTAACATCGGGCTGAACTCCGAACACAAAATCTAACGTGTAAAGAAAATATTAAAATCAGACTAATACCTCTTGCACAAAGTTCATGCTCAAAACATTTAAGCCAACTTCAAAATTTCGTAACTACTATTACTATTACTATTTTTATATCAACTCATGTTAAACATTACTAAAAATTTAGATGCGGCATTGTGTTTTTTAGTTTTTGTTTTTTGGAAATTACCTGTCCTGTGTGGTCTGCATGCATACGGATGAATATTACTGAATCCGACCGAAAGTAGCGGCTACATGTTCCCACGACATAAAAAGAAAAAACTAATACTATAAAATTTATCAGATGTTGGTTGAAGTTGGGTTACCCATGTGATATTGGAATATGCATGAAATATTAACGTGAAAATCAAAAGGGGCAACATTCTTTCAAAAAAAAAAAGGAAGAAGAAGGAGATGGCAATAATTAAACACTTGTCATTTGAATATTCTCATAAATTTATAATGTATAACGTATAGAGTGAAAAGGAGGGAAAACGAGGTATAATATTATTTTAATTCTTCATATTTTGTTTGGCTTCAATTTAAGAAAAATATGGACATGAAATATAAAGTTTCGGGCATCCCCTTATCCCTTGCCCAGAGTATAAATTTATACCTCCAAAATGGAGGTTTAATATAATGCCTCCCATGTGATTTAGATATTTTATTCTTTATCCATCAATTTCATCCCAAGTGAACAAGATATAAATATTGTGGTCCCCCTTGAGAGTAGAGATAAGTATATTATCACTCCAACCAACAAGATATAAAACTTGTGGTCACCACAATAAAGTATAAATTTATACATCATAATATTATCCCTACATTTAGATGTATAAATTTATACTTTCAAGTGAACACACCCTAGGTAAAATTTCTCAAATACTATAAACTAATGAAAATTACAAACAAAACACATTAATAACAGTCCACTTATATTAATTGTGGCCTTCGTAAATTGATAAAGATCTATGGATAATGCAGAATCAAATTTTAAAGCTTAGTAGTTTTTTATTTAATAATCATATAAGCAAATCTAGTTCATTAATTTTATTTTTTTTATTTTTTATTTTTTTTTTTACATTGAAATGCATTTTAATTGTGACCTTCCACTGTAGTTGACATCTTAGCCAACCATGATATGATGATACAAGTATTGACAACTCACCATTCAGCATCAATTCCCCAATTCTTTTATTGCATGCGTACGGTACTACTCTACTACATGAGATAAGATAGATGGAGTAGTAATAAAACATTATGTTGCCTTTTGTTTTATAGTACAAGCAAGATGATAAGATCATAATTTCATATATACTCCCTCCGTCCAATCTTTATGTACCCATTTGGGTGCTGACACGGATATTAAGAAAATGTGATAAAGTAGAGTTGGTGGGATAAAAGTATATTTAAAGGATAGTGATAAAATGATAGTTGGTTGAATAAAGGTTGTTAGTGGTGGGTCCATAGTGAAAAATATAGTGATAAAGTGGTAATTAGTGGAATAAAGGTATGATTCCAAGTGGTAAAGGGTAGAAAATAACATGAATTAGTAATGATAGATGAGTACTTTTATACAAATGAGTATAGAAAGATTGGACAGATGAACAAGTAGGTACATAAAGATTGGACGGAGGGAGTATATGTGAATGTGAATGAGCAAATATGCAGTGTAAACTGAATCTTAATAAACGCAAAATCTGATATGCAACTCGTCGCATCCCATGTGACCGCGCGTAGGATGCACGCGCCTATTTTTTTTTTTTTTCCGATTTTTTTTCTTTTTTTTTCCTGTTTTCTGCTTTACCTTTTTTCTTATTTTTTTTATTTTTTTTTATTTTCAGCTTTTATTTAAATTTTTCTTTTTAAAATTCTACTTTTTTTTTAACATTTTTTTTTGTTTGCCGCTTCTTCTTTGGTCAAGATTCGAACGAGGGGAGCCGAAGGCCTCGGAGCGAGCCGAAAAAGTCCAAAATGTTGCCCGCCGATTATCCTTATATTTATAATCGGAGCGCAGGAGGAGCCGTAAAATCAAAGCTGAAGGCGGAGACGAAAAAAAAAATTAAAATTAAAAAAAAAAATTGACCGGGTCAATGGGTCAAACTCGGGTTGACCGGGTTGACCCGACTCAACCCGGTCGCATGTGAAATGCGGCAGGTCGCAGGGGAGACATGCCCCTTAATAAATAAATTTATAAAATGAATACTCCCTCCAACTTCTCATATTTTTATCCTTTCCTTATTAGGTGTCCAACTCATATTGTCATCTTCCAAATAAGGAACGTTTTAACTCTTTAAAATCCTTCAAAATTGATATGACCTACACACTTTCTATCTTTTTACCTTTATTCTTAATCTCCGTATCGAACAGTAACATGACAATATCAATGAGTCGGAAGGGCTAAAATCCCAGAAATTAAAAATGCCAAAATAGGAATAAGACTTGATATTATTAGAAATGCCCAAAAAATATCATATTCGTAAAGCAAAAACATAGACGCACTCCTATGAACGTGGAAATTATACCGAATTTTTTTATTAATTCTTTTCCGTTTTGATCTGTTGAAACTTCCGATTTAAGTAGAAAATTGTCTTTATTTCTTCGTTCATACGCAGTTCATACATTTCATTTCAAATACAAATATGGGGTTGGATAAAATTTCATGTGATTCAGTAAACAAAATAGAAATATTGACGAATCTACTCATGGCCAAGAGGAGTCAACTGACCCCCTTGTTTTTATGTTAATACTATTATACTCTAATAAAATATATTATAATAATATATACCCTTCACAATAAAATTAATTATTTTTTATGCTTTAGTGCATAGTGGAAGTAGATTTGAATAACTCTTTCTTCTCTCTTCTCTTATTGCAAAAGTTTGATTTCTCTTTTTTATTCTCGTAAGTTGCAGCAAGAAGCAAGAGGTAATTCAACTATATATTCTTCAATTTGTAACTAAAAAATACTATAACTAAGAGCATTAAATTGGTAATATTGGAACAAAAATTACATATTGGACACTTTTTCAGGGACACTTTTTATTTAGTGCTTCAATTATTTGTTATTGGAGCACCTATAAAAATTTAAATTTAATAAGTGTAATGGGGCACTTATAGAAAATGCATTCTAAATTGATGTATAGTGGATATACATTAAAGCAATGCATTTTCCGTTGACTCTCTCCTCCACGTCAACACGTCGCGCACCAAGTGCTCACACAAGTCGCTCAATATTTCATTTCTCTCTCTCTCTATATATATATATATATATATATATATATATATATTACCTTCAGGCTTCAAATTTTTTCCTATCTTTCCTTTTTGGGATGATCCTCAAATTTTTTTCTAGCCATTTTTGGACATTACCCACAACAAGTTATTATCTCCTATCCTTATTTTATCAACTTATTTTTTAAAATACCACATATGGTCCACCACTATCTCAATTAATTAATATATCACTACCCTCAATGTGAGACATTTTCTCCACTCACAATAAATTTAATCACTTTTTCTCTACTAACAATCAACTCATCAACTTTTTTCTTAATACTCGTGCCATTTCCTTTTAGTAATAAATTTGGGGACCGGATGTAGTATATATTAGTCATGTATACAATTATATATATACAAATTAATTTACCTAAAGACTTTGGTTGACCTTACCGTGCAGTCAGATAAATTATTTTGCTGAATAGTGATAATTATCTTTTGCTATCTAACTAGTTTAACTATCAAGTGACATTGATCATGTAAAATTGAGATTCGAATCTAACCGCATGTAAGAACGACCGTATCTAAATCCACCTCTTAACGTGCTGCAAGATCCAGCCATAAATACATATTCTAATGTTTAAATCCCCATGGCCAAGCTACAATTATCTAGCTGGTTTTAAGCATAATCTCCTAATTACTTATGCATAATGATTTATACATGATCTCTTGAATATTAGACTAGTAATCTAAAAGTAAATAATAAGTTGTATTGAATATTAAAGTTATTGAACACCCTGGAGTTTTATGTTAAATGAAGTTAAAACGCAATCAAAGGCTCTTCTTGTAAAGGTATAGATTCATCCAAATTATTTTACATCCAACGGATCATAATTCATCCAAATATGGGACCGGCCCAACATGTCTAGTGTATTCAATCAGACCTACATACTTCCCACGATTTGTACCAAAGATGTGTAGGTGCCTACAATGAACACAAAAAGACCCATTACCAAAATAAAGACGATGATAATCAATTCACAACCTAACCCTCTCCAATTCTCACACAACTTCAAGTAGCACAAACATGGAAGTAGAATCGAAGCTGTGGCGCTCAGAAACGCCCCCACCAGCGCCATTAGGTCGCCGAAAAATGGCACCATTACGGCCACAAACACACTGCTTCCGAACAACACGATTCTTGCAAATGATCTCCAAACAACTCTAGATCTTCTCTTACAACTACTTTCAATCGAATCCAAAATGGGCTTCAACATCAATGCATATTTGGCAATTGGATTGAGCAGAGCAGTGTAGATTGCTACTTTCGAGCTCAATTCATTCGTCGGAAGATTCAAGGTTATCTGAGATTGCAGCTCCGATCCAAACATTAGGTACCCCAAAATCGCCATTGATGCGTAGGTTACTGTACAGAACGAGAAACACAGCAATAACATCTGCAAGAACATATCCAAATCAACTTTCGCACTCAAACCTCTACAACCAAATATTCCACAAGTGATATGGTTTTCAAAGAATTGTGAGACTTCTAAATAATGTCAGTTAATAAAATCACGGAAAATTTGTGAATGAGTAGCTATATATGCATGTCATGAGAGTGCACCTTGTAATTAATTTATTGCATTAATTTCAAATAATAATAAATATTTCTTACATTTTTATAACACTTAATCATGCCACTAATAGATACTTTTAATTTATCTACCGCTCAAGCTATTATTTCAACAAATGAATAATTGTCGGAAATAACACAATATTTGTCAACTCGGATCCTCTATTCCTAATTGTGTTTCATCCTTTATTCCATTAGTCGGATTTTTGACATTTGACAATTTGAAGATAATTATACCCTAGTTAATGCCGCATGTCGTTCAACAAATGGAAGGAGTAGAGAATGAAATACGACATGAGAGTAGGAAATTCGATTTGATATTTGCCCTAAATGTGTAACTTTACATATATATATATAGTATATATTTATCAAATGTTCCATTGACAGTTTGATCAGCAAAATTTTAAAGTCGTGTGAAAATTAGACATTGGGGTGAATAATGATGATGTGTTATTTCCGACAATGAAGAAACATAACGTACCGACGAGAAGTGGGTCTGATCTCTCATGGAAGTGTAGAGAGTGGGGAAAACCGGATGAGCACAGTAACAGAATGCATACAAGCTCAAAGCAGTAGGCAATCCGTTCCAATTCAAAAGCTCTCCTTTTTGTAAAAATCCGACGCCGTCAGTAATTCCCGACCACAAAACGGAACCTAGTATAACAACAGAAGCCAAAACTCCGGTGGCGGAAACGTACGAGAGAGTCGTCATGTCGTCTATCCAAACCGTCGGCATCATCACCGCCGCCACCGCCAGAACCATAGTCGCTCGGCCGCCGACAGCGACGTGGAGCTCCACATTGGGCAGTAGGTTGTGCAGATTGTCGCCGGCGAGTATGAGGAAGCCGGTGGCGACCAAGAAGAGCTCGAGGTTCATGAAGACGGAGACGACCGCTCTTCCTTTAGCCCCGAAAGCCGTAGCTCCGATGTCGGGGTAGCTTCGGATGTCGTGATCGACGTCCATGCACCGTCGGATTAGCAATCCGGTGTAGAACGTCGCGATCGCGATGATCAATAGCAGGATCAAGCTCAACCAGCCGCCGGCGGACAAGGCGTACGGAATCGAAAGAATCCCAACTCCTGCAATAAATAAAATAAAAAAGACGACGTGCGTTGATTTACATGATAAAAAATTAGTTTGACTTTTTGTTTTACTACTTATTCTCGTAAGGACGGATTAATTAAAATGTGAAAATACGTACTGTTGTAAAAGCAGACCTGATAGAGAGTTCAATCCATTAAAAGTTGTCTTGAAAAAGGAGGTGGTTCCAATTCCTGATCTACTAAAATTGGGCTCAACTTCTTTTGCATTTTCAACATCACATAATGATTCCTTGACCAAGAAAGGTATGTATAAAGAAGCATTATCAGCCGCCTCAGCCTGCATTTTGTTCGATTTTTAAGATTTCGAATTCTCGTGTTTAAACATGGATTTATATAAAGATTTTTTCAGTTTAATTCGTAGTTGACCACGTTTTTCATCAGCTTTACTTTTTGCGGTTGGCAAATCGTGTTGGCGCATTTGGATAATGTTCTCATGTTTTTTTCCCTTCCCCTTTTGTAATAACTGCTCCCACGTTTTCCTTTTCGTACTTGGCCCTCTCGATCGAGTAGAGAAACGACAGGTCATACTCCCTCACTCGTTGAAGAGAGTGCACCATTAACTCATTTTCCAATCAACAAATATTTCTTTACGTGGTGATCCTTTTGTCCACTTAATATACTTTCAATCAAACATTTCTTTCTTGTGATATACTCTTTAAAAATGCGGGGACTAACTAAAAGCGCTAAAGGGGTGATAGTGAGGAAGATTTATGTCAACTAGCTAGGCAGGGACGGAACCAGGAATTACATATAGGGGCGAACTTTCTCAAAATTCAAAGTATAAAAACTTGATTTAATATTTAATATTAGGGGTTCAATTTTTTAAATACTACAATATAAAATACTATTCTTCTATCCTCATTTTAAAACACACTCTTTTATATACTAAAATCTATTAAAAGACTAATATACTCTCAACTTACAAAATAACAAAATAAAATTTAAATAAAAAACAACAAAAAAACAAAACAAAACCCTACCCACCCAACCGCCGGTCCCCACAAACAAAAAAGAGTTTGTATCGGCGGTCCCCCACTGTCACACCCCAACTCCCGAGGTGCGACGTACAACACTAACACTACTAAACCACATGCTAACTCAACTCACATAAGGGTTCATGCTCGGGAAAATACAAGGGATTATTGACTGAAAGCGATAACAAATAAGACATGCTTCCAAGTCATAGATAAAACACCAAACGAGCATAGATAATTTACATATTGAATCCAAAAGGAATAAGTATGTCGAGATCACATCATACGAAAGTTAAAGAAAAGCGGTAAATTGTATCGAGCACATTGCTCGTGAATTCAGACAAGATATCAGAGTGCTATTCAAAACATAACAAAAGAAACATCATATAACACTGCAGCGGAGACATCGACTCAATTCCCAACAACTACATGTATGGAGACATGTAATTGCCAGCCAACTTTCGACTCAACCAAAAGAACACACCATCAAGCCGTCCACGCCATTCACATCCTGCTAATCTGCACGTTTAGAAATACATGCAGGGTTGAGTACTTCGTACTCAGTGAACACTGAACACATGCCAAAAATATTTGGAAAAGTTGCTCTTAGAGTTATACAATTGAACTTGCCTTGCCGTAGCATCACAAGTATTAATGCAATAAAAAACGATTACTTGTGAATGCAAAAATATTTTATTTTTCTTGAAACGACAGCGCTGTCAAACATATTATGAACATACAGGTATGAATCATCTACACCTCATCTCTGTGTCGAGAAGTAGGTCTCCTTCTCAAACACTGTGACCGGCTAAACTGAAGTAAAGCTCACAGTCACCTCAAATAATTCAAATACCACACGTGGGTTCCTGTCTTTCACAGGGTAATAATATCTCAAGCAGATGATAAAGCATACTAACTCACATAAAAACGGCAAGTCAATTGAATTTAAAAACTCAAATAATAATACTCAATAAACAGTAATAGCATTCATTAGAGTTTTGGTTTTAGAAAAGCCCACCTAACTTCCGAAGATTCTAACTAGGCGGCTTACTCTTTTGAACGTCCTTGCTACTTTTCCATCCCGCTTGGTCCTTCACAATTCGACATCGAATAAAGAATAAGACTCTCGACGCGAAAGATGTAAAGTAGATTTTGGTTTCGGCTGAAAGACTTCTACTTGACTCGGGTCTCTCGATTTTTATCTTTTCTAAGTCAATATCCTTCCTTGACTTTCTCGTTCTCGGTTATTGACTCTACTTGGTTACTAAATAACTTAGACTCACATTCTCGTTTCTAAATCATCATTACTTTAGCATCTCTTTGTAATACCCCAGACTTTTTCTACAGTCTTTAAAATGAAAGTTAATAATAAATATGGCTTTGCACGCCTAAGATCATGAAATTAAATTCTAAGATTTACGGTGAAATCCGTTTCCGAAAATAATTTCCAGAAATCGGACGAACGACTACTGTATTATGATTTTCGCGTCCGTTAAGTTTTTTGCCGGAAAACTCGGAATCAAATTCTGTCAGAATTTACATTCACTTTTTCTTCGATACGAGTTCACCGGAGAAAGTTAGTTTTTATGATTTTCCGGACAAATTTTGGACTGTGATGTCCCGACTTTTTTTCTCGGATTTTGAAAAACGAATTAGGTTTTCTGAGTACGTCAATTATTTCCAATCTAACGGACGAATTAGATTTCGTCAATTCCGTAACTATCTAGGAAAGTATTTCTCGACTCTTAAAGCGACGTTTAAGAGCCGGAAACGAGATTTTTCGTATAAAATTTCCTCGCCAAACGCATCCCTAACGAGTCACATTACTTTAGTTGGATATTTTCCTTACTTATGACTCACCATAGTGAGTCATCCACCTTCTCTCCTATACCTCCATTACCGCCCCTCACCATCTCCCTCTCACTCTCATTTTTCTTCATCATCTCTTCCATTGAAGCACCATCCCAAGCTTTCTTCAAGATCAAATACTCTTGCATCTACCGATCAAATCCATATCCGAGTTCGTAATATGAAAGGTAAGAGCTTCGTCTATCATTTGAACCGAACAAATCTCTTTTCCCCCATCTTTTATTTTTTCGAAAATTTTGAAGGATGAATAGCATGTGATTTCTTGTTCGATACATGTTCTAGGATGTTTAGAATCGAGTTCTACGGATTGAATCATGAAGAAAATCACACCTCCATGTCTTAGGTCATTACCGATTCTTTTTTAGAATTTGGGGCTTTGATCGTAGCTCGATTGCTTTGTCGATTGAATGTTAGATTAGTGTTCCTTATGATGTTAATTGACCGTATGAATTGTTTTAGATTTTTCTAAAAATAAAATGTGAAACCTAAGAGACGAAGGAGGCTTGATTTAGGATAGTAAATGTGTTGATATGCTCGATTGTTTAATGGAAATGAGATATACGATGCATAAGGATGAATATATATATTAAATTGAGATTTTTCTAAAAATAAAACGAAAAATGTAAGAGAAGAAGATGTGTCGATAAGTGGAAGCTCGATAACATTTCGATAATATGATTTGCATGTTAGTAATGCTCGTTAGATGATAATCGTTGTCATAAAATTTGAATGAAAATGGAGAACGTAAAATTTTACGTAAGAGACGAACGACGGACGATAAGTCGAGAATAGATAATGATATGAGGATGTGAATTACGTATTTATGATTCTTGATAGATGATGAATAAGATTGTAATTTTTGAACGAATTCTAAAGATGTTAGATTTTTCGTAAGAGACGATCAATTGATGATAAGTAATGATAGAAAAGTCGATTAAGGATTCTAATTGGATATTGATGATTATTATTGATTTATGAACGAGTTTGTAATTGACGACATGTTTGTCCGAGTATTGAAAAGATGAGTTGTATTTACAATCGAGAAGTAGAAGGAAGAAGTTAGGAATTTGAACGAGAACTTGAATTGGTTTAGTAATTGTATAGTTTGAGCGACGAGGTTTTGATCATCGTGTTTATAAACGAGAAATGAAAAGAGGTCTATCACGTATAATGATACGAGTAGACTGTATTGAGTCAGTAAATTCGTGAGAATTTAGGTTCGATAACATAGAACGAACCTAGAAAACCGTGCATCGATTTTATCGAGCATTAGGGTTTCACTCGGCAGTTTTGCGATGTTCCACGGAAACTGCAATATCTCCTAGCTCATTTATCGGAATTGAGATCCGCGAATTGGAGACTAAACTAGACATCCGAGGCTATCTTTTGGTATAGGGCACGACCCCTGTTTCGCAATCCCCTTTTCTGGGCGAACTTACTGACCTGACCTTGTGCAGTGAACCTTCAAAGCTAGATTCTTAAGTTGAATTCTTTTCAACTTGAACTCTTTCGATCCTTTTAGTCGTTTCAAGTTATCGAGTACCGTCTTTCTACCGACCTAAAGTGTCGAGTACAGAACCGAGTGAGTGTCAAACGAGATGCGTCCGTATCTCGTTTCTTTTTAACTAAAAGAGTTTAGTTAACGTGCAAATGCCTAAACGTCTAAAGAACAAAATCTTAATCCGAATTTTTCGTATTCATTTATCGTTTGCGACCGAGCTTTAAAGTATGATTTTCACAATGAAGGAGGAAGTCGACACCAAGGTTAGGACGGAAGATCAGGAGACGGAAGCACGTGTCTTTGTTCTGTATTTAATCAAGGTGGACTTTTCTTATATATATGAAACAAAACGAGCAATGCTCGAAAACCTTTTCTTTATCGCTTTGATAATCGTGTTTTCAAAGTGATAATTATGGCATGAACTGTTTTTGTGTTTTATGTGAGTTCTCTTGTACCTTATGAGTTAATCAAAAGGGGTTAACTAATGATCGGCTTTGAGTTAGTCAAAAGGGACTTTTCAAAGTTTTGTGTACACTGTAGCCTGAGGTGTATGTGGTATGCTGTTGAGGGGTAGCCAGCCACGGTGAATTATGACTGGTCAAGATTTGAACGTACATCTATGAAAAATGCTTGCAAGCTAATTTACGAAAATTAGAAAGAAAATGTTTAGTAGACACGGGCCTTTAATGAAAAACCCCAATGTTCTACAGAAATGAAATGCCTGATTATCTATACTTATGATTATGTTTTCGGCAACGTGCCCACTAAGTACTTTTGCACTTAGCCCTGCATATGTTTTCTAAATGTGCAGGTTGAAGCGACGAAGCGGCGACGGTTGAGTTAGAGTCGAATAGAGTTAAGGAAGTCTTTTGTATATAGTTCACAATTCCGCTGATAGACTCTAAACTCTTTTTGATGTTGTGTAATAATCACTGTAGTCTAAGTTCTGTAATATAACTTAGAAGCTTTTTGAAATATCTTGCTCGAGTAATCTTTCGAGATTAACTCTTTCATTTCGTTAATAAAGTTTTGTTCATAGAAGATAAGATGTTATGTATGTATGTCTATTCATTCATCCCTTTTCTTCCCCGCTTCTTTAAACCAATCCCAGTCGCACCCCGACTTCTGCCGTCCCTCGGGATTTGGGGCTGTGACAGAGTGGTATCAGAGCAATCGTTTCTGCTCTGCATACAAGTCTTCTTTCAAAAGTAGTCAGATAGGGTATTCGTTTATACTCTATGCCAAGTCTTCTTTCAAGTAAGATAGGGTCGTAACACTAAGTTTAAGAGTGTAGACGACAACTCAACCTCCCGCTACGTCGACTCAACGAAGGAAAGAAAGAAAGAAAGAAAGAAAGAAAAGAAAGAATTTCAGAAATGTGTTGTCTTTTAAGAAAATTTACGTATTCCAAAAAGCTAAGAATGACAATGGTGCCAAGAATGAATTTTTTTAAAAGTATGAGAGTCATACTTGTTTTCTGCTATGTGAATTACATGAAATTATTTGCGCAATGATTTCTTTCATTTGAAAGTATGATGGCACGAGAATCTAGATTGATTCTAGGGATTTTTCCCGGTTCGTTAAGAACATAGACTTGAAACCTAAGATCTTTCCGATTCCTCGAGAACTAAGACGTTTTAAGAACGTTAGTTCAAATGATTTCGAAAGGAGATCGTGAAACGGGAAGAACTACTGTAGACGAATGCCACGTGCGTATAGTGACATGAACAAAGACTCGGCAGAGTCAACTTTTGTTTTTACAAAAAAAAATCGATAAGAATTTCCTTCGAGAAAATAAGATAAATAATGATAAGGTACGTTAATTCTGTACCATGTAAATGAAAGAAATGAATGTTGCTTCCGTAAAAGTAACATGAACGAAGTCATTATCAGTTGGAGTTCGCCTCGCTCGAACTTCAAGAAGAGATTGGTTATAATTACCAAGAATCAAGGACGAATCTTAGTAAGTTTCCAGCGATCGCTCGATCTGACGACGACTAGAACTTTGGTTCTAAAGTCATTTTCTAGTTATAATTCCTTTTCTTTGGAATTTATTTTATTTCATATTTTGTAATTGAACGAAGAATATAACGAGTAAGAAATTCAAGTGTCGAGAAGGACAATTTTTTTTTAATAGATGTTACTTTTGAATAAGTAACATGAACAAAGTAGACGTACCTTGTTTTAATGAAGTAAGAATTTTTAAGAAATTTTCCTAAAGGGAGAAATAATGAAAGAAAGTAATAAAGAATAAAGAAAGAAAAGTTATAAGAAAATAAAATAAGAAAAGTAAATGAAAAATAAGATAAAGGATGGAAATAAAATCTTGAAATTTTATTTCTATATATTGTTTGAGTGCAATTTCTTGAATTGCTAGATGTTATGATAAGTGGTTGTTTAAGTGGTGATATTACTATTGAATAAGGAATGTTCATTTTGTAATTTAAGTATTTCATTAAGATAAGTTATTTCCCTACCTGTTACTGATCCGTGTTTCCTTAAAACTTTTGTAGGATGGCTAGGAGACGCGTTACAGCTCGGAAGAGCGCACCTTTACCACAACATACCCTAGTAGACACTTTACAGGATGCTTATCACTACTATGAGGCAGATTACTGTGTAGAGGATGTGGGGCAGATAGTGAGCAACTTCTCGTCAGTTTATTATGCAGCACGACACTTTATCCCGGAGATTCAGGCGATATCCGACCTGATTGTGCGACTGCCGGATGAGTGGCGCGGTTGGGCGCACCGCGTGGCGTGGTTTTTTCTTGGAGTTTTTGGCGACGACACCGAGCCGACAGGCAACTACACGGGATTCGCTCTTTTTATACACGAGCATTTCTTTGACAGCAGACTCATGGTTTCAGTCCCTTTTGAGCCACATCTTCCCTACCGTCACTTTCCAGCGGTTGCCGAGCCAGAGCCTTTAGACTTGGACCCGGAGTTTGCCGCTTTGTTGGAGATACCACCAGACTTTGAGCTTAGTGAGGAGTTGGACTCGGAGGCAGAGCAGTTAGAGGAGTACGAGGAGCCTGTAGCTACACCAGAGCTACCACTTCCACTTGGGCCACTTGAGGAGTTGATCCCAGGACCGGGACTCGTGGAGATTGACGCAAAGACAGTTGCCCTATTAGGGTAAGCTACTCCTTTTCTACCCGAGCCCAGTGTGAGAGTTCGAGGACCTTTTGAGACAGGGCTGTTTGAGACAGGGTCAGGGAGCCGGGGGATAGACGCGGAGCTTGCCGCCATGTTAGAGCTACCATCTCCACTGACACCGCCTGAGGAGATTTGTGCGAAGTGGGAGGTAGTCAGAGGTCAGTTAGAGGCAGGACCATGCAGAGTCCGTTCTAGGGAGGAGTACGAGTCAGGTTCCGGTTCCGTTCCAGAGCACCTTCTTCCCCTGAAGAAGCGTGTAGTAGAGACCAGTGAGGACTACCTTGTTTTAGACTTAGAGGAGACAGTTTCAGAGGCACCATCACCACCCCTACTTGCACTTTCTGACGGCTCTACTCTGAGGGAGGACGAGGCACTCCAGCTCGTCTTTGGTTCAGAGTCAGAGGAGGAGGATCCGGACGAGGATCCAGAGGAGGACTCTTAAGGTTTTACAGGCCGTAGAGGGCAGTTCGGACTTGACGGTAGTTGTTGAGTAGAGCGTCGTAGACACATGTTAGGAGTAGTAGTAGTTCTTTTGTCCTGTACATAGTCGGATCAGTAACTAGTTTTTGTAGTACTCTAGCGGATACAAAATTTTATGAATCGTTTCCGTTTTAGTACTCCCAGTAGATACGGAGATGCAGCTTGTTAGTGCACCCGGTATAGTGATAGACAGTCAGCCTAGTTTAGACTAGTAGTAGTCTAATTTTTGTATAAGTCCTCGTTGGAGGCAGAATTAATATTCTTTTTGATGTATATATATATACATGACCCGTAAGAGGGTTTTGATTACAAGAAAGTTTCTTAAATCGTATGTTTAAACCAGAATGTCAAATGAACTAGTGTAACGAGAAGTTTAGTTTAACTTGAAAAGTTAAAAGATTAAAGAACTAATATCGAAGTTATGTTCGATTTTTCTTTTCCATGGACTTGATTAAGTTGGAAAGAGAGCGAGTAAGTAAAAGAGTGTTTAAAAAAAAAGGCTAATGAGAATTCCTATTTCCTATAGTTAACGAAAAATGCCGCCAAGAAATGTTAACAATAGAAGGGGACCTGGTAGGCCCCGAGGACGTGGACGACGTCAGCCAAAAAATGAAAGGGAACAAGAACAAGAACGCAATGATACCCCTCCACCGCCACTATCACCATCACCACCACCACCACCACCACCCCGTAGGGACATTGAGGATCTTTTCCTCAAACGAAACCCACCCGTATTTAATGGAACGGGCAACCCTAGCGATGCTGAGCTATGGGTGCGATCAATTGAGAGAATTTCAAGCTCCTCAGATGTACTGATGATGAGCGACTATCATGCATAGCATTCCAGCTCTCCGGACCAGCTGACTACTGGTGGGAGGCAAGACAGAATGTGATACCCGAGGAGCATCTGGCTCAACTTACATGGGACGAGTTTAAGGAGGCGCTGTACGACAAGTACGTGCCGAAGACGTATAGGGCTCAGAAGGAGGCTGAGTTCTACAACTTGAAGCAGGGCAAGATGACGGTGACAGAATACGACACTAAGTTCTGTGAGCTATCCAGGTATGAGCCTACTCAGGTCGATACCGAAGAAAAGATTTCAAAGAAGTTCCGTGGGGGACTGAGACACGAATTGGGGATCGCTTTAGCCAGTCATGGGGGACTGAGCTATACGGATGTCTTAGGACGAGCTTTGGAAATGGAGGCCGTTGTGTTTGATGAGAAGAAAACAATAACAACCACACCAGCTCCAACCCAAAACCAAAATCGAGGCTATTATAACAACAATAATAACAATTTTCAAGGAAAGAGAAAGTGGGAAGGAGGAAGTAGCGGTGGCTACAATCAGAATTTCAACAACCAGGGGAATCAAAGGAAGGGAAATCAGCAGGGCTATCAGCAGCCGAATCAGAACAATAACTATGGGAAGAAACCGTGGCAGGGAAACAATCAGTCAGGGTTGTTTCTTCAAGGGAACAGACAGACAGGGGCAGGAAGAGGTAATAACCAGCAAAATCAACCTCAGGGACAAGAAAGGAATTTCAATCAGGGATGGAATAACCCAGGAAGGGTTACCAGTCCGGTATGCCCCAAGTGCAACAAACCACATTCTGGTGTCTGTCAAGCAGGCACTCCCAACTGTTTTAACTGCGGACAGAAGGGACACATGAAGAAAGATTGCCCTAAACCACTGCAAGCAGTACCTCTGAGGGCCATACAAGCGCAGCCACAGCAGCAGTTTCAGCAGCACGTGCAACAACAGCAGAATGCAAGGGCATGCGCGAATAGGCAGACTGGGCAGGATAAGGGAAAAGGGAAAAGGAAACCTTGCAGGTATGGGAAAACTTCACAACATCCCTATTAAGATATTGTTCGATACGGGCGCATCGCATTCTTTTATTGCTGGTTGTTGTGCGGATAACTTAGACATCAGACCTGTAAGAGCTGAACATCCTATGAGAGTAGCTACACCTTCAGGAGAGATCACTACTTCCATGCATGTTTGCTCTAACCTAGAACTAGAAATCGGAACTCTTAAGATTAAAGCGAACAATTTAAACGTTATGATAATGTGGGACGTAGACATAATCCTAGGGATGGACTGGTTGTCAGAGAATTATGCCACAATTCTCTGCAAAAGAGAAAAATCTCTTTTCAACCCCCGGGTAGAGAGCCGACCGAATTTCATGGGATTGCAATGGGCAAGAGAATATCGGTAATATCCGCCTTACAAGCCAAGAAGTTGATAAAGAAGAAAGGTTGCACAACCTATCTTGTGTACCTAGTTGGAGAACCAGGAGCCGAGAAGACCGTTCAAGACGTAAAAGTTGTCAACGAGTACGAAGACGTCTTTTCAGAAATTTTACATGGTTTACCACCCGACCGTCACATAGATTTCTCGATTGACCTAGAACCAGGATTGGCCCACAAATCGAAAGCCCCATATAGGATGGCACCGAAGGAATTAGAAGAACTTAAAATCCAATTGCAAGAATTGCTAGACCTTGGTTTCATCAGACCAAGTGTCTCACCCTGGGGAGCACCAGTGTTATTTGTCAGAAAGAAGGATGGGTCAATGAGGATGTGTATAGATTATCGAGAGCTGAACAAGATCTCCCTCAAGAACAAATATCCTTTGCCAAGGATAGAGGACCTTTTCGATCAGCTCAAAGGTGCAGGAGTGTTTTCAAAGATAGATTTAAGATCGGGGTACCATCAGCTGAAGATTAAACCCGAGGACGTACCTAAGACTGCTTTTCGAACCAGATATGGCCACTATGAATTCTTAGTTATGCCATTTGGATTGACCAACGCCCCTGCTGTATTCATGGACCTCATGAATAGAGTTTTCCACCCATACTTAGACAAATTCGTCTTAGTTTTCATCGACGATATTCTCATTTACTCTAAGAATGAGAATGAACACGAAGAACATCTTCAGATAGTGTTGGAAACACTTAGAACTGAGAAACTGTATGCCAAGTTCAGTAAGTGCGAATTTTGGTTGAAGGAAGTAATGTTTCTCGGACACATAGTTTGAGCCGAAGGAATCAAAGTAGATCCTGCCAAGGTAGAGGCAGTGCATAATTGGAAGTCACCAACAAGTCCGAACGAGATCAGGAGTTTCTTAGGTTTGGCAGGCTATTACAGAAGATTCATCGAAGGATTCTCCACAATTGCTAGACCTATGACGCAGCTACTTCGAAAAGAAAACAAGTTTAAATAGACGGACGAGTGTGAAAAGAGTTTCCAAATGCTCAAAGAAAAGTTGACCACAGCACCAGTATTAGCTCTTCCAGACGCAAACAAGGAATGTGTGGTGTATACCGATGCTTCAAAGAACGGGTTAGGTTGTGTTCTAATGCAAGACGGAAAGATAATAGCATATGCCTCACGACAACTTTGACCTCACGAAATTGAGTATCCAACCCACGATTTAGAACTCGCAGCCGTTGTGCATGCATTAAAGATTTGGAGACACCATCTTTATGGTGTAAGGATTGAGATCTTCACAGATCACAAGAGTCTGAAGTACTTCTTCGAGCAGAAAGAACTGAATATGCGACAAAGGAGATGGCTCGAATTGGTCAAAGATTACGACTGCGGAATCAACTACCACCCAGGAAAGGCAAATGTAGTAGCAGATGCGCTGAGTCACAAGGCTCCAACCAAGTTAGGATGTCTGTTTGTCGAAGAAGAAACTCTAGTACAAGAATTTGAAAAGATGGAAATAGAAGTGCTCGATACACCAGCAACGATCACAAGTCAAATAGCTGCACTAGAAGCTACGTCAGACTTAAGAGAAAGAATCACAAGTGCTCAGAAGAAAGACGAGTCAATGGAGAAGCTTCGCCTAAAGATAAGAACAGATAAACCAGACGGATATTCCGAAGAACCAGACAATGCGATATCATTTGAAGGCAGACTTTGTATTCGTGACAAAGACAAAGAATTAAAGAACGATATCATGAGTAAGGCTCACGATACGCCGTATACAGCACACCCAGGGAGTACGAAGATGTATCAGGACTTAAGAAAGAATTTCTGGTAGAATGGATTGAAACGAGACGTTGCCTCGTTTGTAGAAAGATGCTTGGCATGCCAGCAAGTGAAAGCCTTACATAGACAACCGTATGGATTGTTGCAGCCTTTAGATATCCCAGAATGGAAATGGGAAGGAATAGCTATGGATTTCGTGACAGAATTACCTAAGTCAAGAAGAGGAAACACTGCCATTTGGGTGATTATTGATAGACTCACGAAATCAGCCCACTTTATACGGATTAAGACTACTTACGGATCACAGAAGCTAGCTCAGTTGTACGTCCGTGAAATTGTACGTCTGCACGGAGTACCGAAGTCCATAATATCAGATAGAGATACCAAGTTCACTTCAAGATTTTGGATCACCATGCAGAAAGAATTGGGCACCGAACTAAACTTCAGTACAACTTTTCACCCTCAGACGGACGGCCAATCCGAGAGAACGATTCAGATTCTAGTCGATATGCTAAGAACAGTGGTATTGGATCGAAGCGCAAATTGGGAAGATATGTTACACTTAGTCGAATTCGCATATAATAACAGCTATCAGGCGACGATAGGAATAGCGCCTTATGAGGCATTGTATGGAAGAAAATGCAAGTCACCACTTTTTTTAGATGAAGTGGGTGAAAGAAAGAACTTAGGACCAGACTCGATTAATAAAATGATCGAGATCGTTCGACAGATTCGAGATAGGATGAAAGAAGCCCAGAGCCGACAGAAGTCTTACGCCGATGATCGACGAACCAATCTTAGTTTCGAAGTTGGTGATAAGGTTTTCCTTAAGATTTCACCATCGAGAGGAATCATTAGATTCGGTGTTAAGGGTAAACTTAGACCAAGGTTCATAGGACCTTACAAGGTTCTCGAGAAAATAGGACCCACTGCTTATAGATTGGCCTTACCGCCAAGTCTAAGAAGTGTCCATAACGTGTTTCACGTTTCGCAATTAAGAAAGTATGTCTATGACCCTAAGCACGTTATAAGTCAGCAAGACGTCGTTCTTGAATCTGACCTAATTTATGAAGAAAAGCCGATATCGATTTTGGATAGAAAAGTTCAAGAATTAAGAACCAAGTCGATACCAGTAGTAAAAGTATTATGGAATCACCACGGGCAAGAAGAAGCCACGTGGGAGCTCGAGGAAAAGATGAAGGAGAGATATCCTTATCTTTTTGAAAAAGGTATGCAAATTTCGGGACGAAATTTTTTGTAAGGGGGGTAGGATGTAATACCCCAGACTTTTTCTACAGTCTTTAAAAATAAAAGTTAATAATTGTTGGGAAATTTATTAGTATGAGTTTTGATGAATTCCAAAACCGACTGACCCCAACCGAGTAGATGTTGCCAGAACCTAATGTTAGAAGTTAGGCTCGCTGTTTGAGCAAATGTTAAGATTTTATCTTTACAGGTCTCCAGCTGAAGATGGCAACAAGGCATCACTCAGACAGAACATCTCTTGTGATGAAAGACAACAGAGAGTTCATTTGTTCAGATGCAAAGAGAGGGAAGTCTTCAGAACATCAGTTGTGAAGGAAACCAACTGAGCGTTCATCAGATGAGAAGCAGTAAAGAGGAAGAGAACATCAGATGAAAAGGAAGTCATCTGAGGGTTCAAACCCAACTGACTAAATACAAGGAAGACAACTGAGTGTTCAGTTTCAGAACATCAGTTGTAGAACTCAAACAAGAAGATCAACATGAAGTTCAAAGTCAGCTGAGAGTTCGACGGTTCAGAACATCAGCTGAAGACCACTCAGATGAAGATCAAGATTTTCAACCGACTAACCGAGGTTGACTATCAGAAAGGTTTGAATTTGAATTTCAAAAGGAAGTCACATGAGGGTTTGACCGTTCAGTCATTACCCCATCTGGCCCAACACAAGGCTGTCTCAGATGGAAAGCAGAAGAGCACAGATGCCATATCGGGAAAGTCTGCAGAGATGAGAAATAAGCCATCGCTTTCAACGATCAGAGATCAACAGCTCCTCCAACGGCTAGTTGATTCTCTCGCCTATAAATAGAGGCTTCCATTCATTGGAGAATAGGGGGGAAGACACACAAGAGAAGACACACGAGACGAGACAGAGCGAAAGAAAGAACTATATTCCTTACTCGAGCTGAATTAGATTTAGCCTCTAAGAACATCACTTGTTGAGAGTTCTAGAGCATTAGATTGTGTCTGAGTGTCTTTAGACCGAACCATGAGAACATCACTTTGTGAGAGTTCATAGAGTGTTAAATCCCAGCTCACTTCTTGTTCGAGCTGTTAGTTGGAACCTTATCTTTTATACCTGAAAAGGTTTTAGGACCCTACTCTTCCTGTAATTGAGTAGTTAGGTTGTCAAGTACCCGCAAACTTGACATAGGTTGATTAGTACCCGTAAACTAATCTGTAAGGTTGATAAGTACCCGCAAACTTATCCTTAACGGTTGCACAGCCCGCGTAAGCTGTGTGGTTTGTCCAGAAGAACTTGGACAGAGTTGTGTGGACTCACAACTCCCCGTGGATGTAGGAGGGTTATCTCCGAACCACGTTAAATCTCTGTGTGCTCGTGTTTTTCATTACTCAGTTATTTCTAGCATTCTCATCTGTCTGACTAACCAGCATACAAACTGCATCCGCACATTTTCAACTGTTTTGGTTATTGACCAACCGTGCATAAAAGCGTGAGTTGTTTTACGAGTTATTAATTTCCACCACATTCCGCACAGCACCACTCTACCAGCTGAGGTTGCTTACTCAACTGTGAGATCCCAACTGAGTCTTTTTACTCGGTTGAAGTATTTTTCAGAATTAAGTTTTAAAATCCTAACTGATATGAGGATGTGAATTACGTATTTATGATTCTTGATAGATGATGAATAAGATTGTAATTTTTGAACGAATTCTAAAGATGTTAGATTTTTCGTAAGAGACGATCAATTGATGATAAGTAATGATAGAAAAGTCGATTAAGGATTCTAATTGGATATTGATGATTATTATTGATTTATGAACGAGTTTGTAATTGACGACATGTTTGTCCGAGTATTGAAAAGATGAGTTGTATTTACAATCGAGAAGTAGAAGGAAGAAGTTAGGAATTTGAACGAGAACTTGAATTGGTTTAGTAATTGTATAGTTTGAGCGACGAGGTTTTGATCATCGTGTTTATAAACGAGAAATGAAAAGAGGTCTATCACGTATAATGATACGAGTAGACTGTATTGAGTCAGTAAATTCGTGAGAATTTAGGTTCGATAACATAGAACGAACCTAGAAAACCGTGCATCGATTTTATCGAGCATTAGGGTTTCACTCGGCAGTTTTGCGATGTTCCACGGAAACTGCAATATCTCCTAGCTCATTTATCGGAATTGAGATCCGCGAATTGGAGACTAAACTAGACATCCGAGGCTATCTTTTGGTATAGGGCACGACCCCTGTTTCGCAATCCCCTTTTCTGGGCGAACTTACTGACCTGACCTTGTGCAGTGAACCTTCAAAGCTAGATTCTTAAGTTGAATTCTTTTCAACTTGAACTCTTTCGATCCTTTTAGTCGTTTCAAGTTATCGAGTACCGTCTTTCTACCGACCTAAAGTGTCGAGTACAGAACCGAGTGAGTGTCAAACGAGATGCGTCCGTATCTCGTTTCTTTTTAACTAAAAGAGTTTAGTTAACGTGCAAATGCCTAAACGTCTAAAGAACAAAATCTTAATCCGAATTTTTCGTATTCATTTATCGTTTGCGACCGAGCTTTAAAGTATGATTTTCACAATGAAGGAGGAAGTCGACACCAAGGTTAGGACGGAAGATCAGGAGACGGAAGCACGTGTCTTTGTTCTGTATTTAATCAAGGTGGACTTTTCTTATATATATGAAACAAAACGAGCAATGCTCGAAAACCTTTTCTTTATTGCTTTGATAATCGTGTTTTCAAAGTGATAATTATGGCATGAACTGTTTTTGTATTTTATGTGAGTTCTCTTGTACCTTATGAGTTAATCAAAAGGGACTTTCCAAAGTTTTGTGTACACTGTAGCCTGTGGTGTATGTGGTATCCTGTTGAGGGGTAGCCAGCCACGGTGAATTATGACTGGTCAAGATTTGAACGTAACATCTATGAAAAATGCTTGCAAGCTAATTTAAGAAAATGAGAAAGAAAATGTTTAGTAGACACGGGCCTTTAATGAAAAACCCCGATGTGCTACAGAAATGAAATGCCTGATTATCTATACTTATGATTATGTTTTCGGCAACGTGCCCACTAAGTACTTTTGTATTTATCCCTGCATATGTTTTCTAAATGTGCAGGTTGAAGCGACGAAGCGGCGACGGTTGAGTTAGAGTCGAATAGAGTTTAGGAAGACTTTTGTATACAGTTCACAATTCCGCTGCTAGACTCTAAACTCTTTTTGATGTTGTGTAATAATCACTGTAGTCTAAGTTCTGTAATATAACTTAGAAGCTTTTTGAAATATCTTGCTCGAGTAATCTTTCGAGATTAACTCTTTCATTTCGTCAATAAAGTTTTGTTCATAGAAGATAAGATGTTATGTATGTATGTCTATTCATTCATCCCCTTTCTTCCTCGCTTCTTTAAACCAATCTCAGTCGCACCCCGACTTCTGCCGTCCCTCGGGATTTGGGACTGTGACACTCTTACTAATTAAAGAAATATTATTTATCTCGATTACGCTGCTCAAATTCTTACTCGGATACTCGATTCAACTATCGTCATCTCAAATCAATCATATAAGCATTCTCAACAAATGAGTAAGTCATGTCATCATAAACGGAATATGAACATATCACTTAAACACATAGGTTCATTCAAGCATAATAAATTCAACACGATTTAAATATAATTAACAGTTATCTCGACACTGCTCAATTTATTTTCGGAAAATATTTTCTTCAAAATAAGCATTAAAACAATCTCGTCAATCTTAATAAGTCAAGTAAGAATTCAATCAATAAGAATTTTGAATTTAAACTCAAATAGTCACTTAACATTTCTCGACTCAATATACGACATTATTTCAAAATACGTCGTCTTTTCTCAATTACGTACACATACTCGTAATTATCTTATCTTATATTAATAAACTTTCTTTATTTAATAGAAATTCGTTTTCTTGATTATAACTCGACTTTTAAATTTAAAACTCAACACTCGTTAACTTCATCGTCTTATCTCATGTTCAAAATTATTTGAAAACCAAACTCGATTATTCTTACTCAAGTATTATCAATCAATCATTTATTACTCAACATATTATTAAGAAACGAACATTCAATATTTGTGATTCTTTAAACTCGATTCTCGTATTTAAACACTATTAAACGTTCAACTCGAGACTTCATTTTATTAAGCTATTTTTCTCATAGCATTTTTTTTAATTGTCTAATCTTAAGCTTAATACTTAATCGTATACTTAAATTTTTCTTTTTTCATTAATGAATTATCACTTTAATTTATTTAATTCTAGTTCTATTTTTAAAATTCTTTGATTAATCTCGCAATTAAACGAGTAAACGAACTCAAACTCGACTTAACTCTTCATTAACCTCTTATGCTCGACTCTACAAATATTTTTCTCTTCTTAAAAGAGATTCTATTTAAATTAGAATTAATTATTTTTCAATTCTCGTTCAATTGAACGACTTAACCTCGACTAACTCGTCTTAGACTTTATACTCAACCTTTCAATTATTTTTTTCTTAACTCTAACTCCTCTTTTTATTCTCAATTAGAATTATTATTTCTTTTTAATCTCTATTATTAAACTCACTTAATTTTCTCCTCTTAAATTCTAATTACTTAACAAAGAAGTATTTTTCTTTGTTTTTACTAAATTCCATACCTCACAATTAATTTAATAATTTTTATTTTTATTTTCTATTTAATTATTCTTATAATTTTCTAATTTTTAATTATTTTAATAAATAATTTTATTTATTTTAAGATTAATTTTATTAATCTTCAAATCTTCATATTTTTCACCAAGAACACCAAGAACACACACTAAAAAATTCATAATCTCACCAAGAACACCTAGAACACACACTAGACATTCAAAAATTTATCTTCATCGATTTTGCATATTTTCATGCTTAAAATTCCATTTTCTTCACCTAAAAAATTTCTATTGAACATATAATACTCTAAATCAAACACATACACATCCATATCTCCATATCTTCATATCATCAAAATATCATTTCTTCCATAAACTCATCAATATCGATTTTTCTTACAAAATTAACACAATAATTTATATCACTCAATCCATCATAATCTCATACTCAAGATAAACTCATAAACATCATTATATCTTCAAACAATAAATCAAATCAAATATTCCTCCAATACTCTTAATTTTCGGCTTCCTCATAGAAATAGGATAAATAATTTTATATCATTACAATCATCACCATAAACACATATATGCAATAAATCATCAAGAAATCATGAAAATCAATTTTCTTCCTCCTTTTCCTTATTTTCGGTTTTCATCATTTTTTTAGTAGGATTATTATTTTCTTTTTAATTCCTAGATAATCTCTTAGGGTTTGATTTCCTAACCAATTTCTCACATCGATTATCTCATCTCACGTCCTAGTTTGCCTAAGCATATTTTAAAGCATGCATATTTCTTCCTTTAGAGCTTAGGGATTACATATATACAAGTAATTAAATGGATAATCATACTTTAAAGATTTAAATCAACTCCTCCTCTTGCTCTTGTTTGGACCGAAAATGAAGGGATTGAGGGCTCAAATCTCTAGCTTGGATTTCCCATGGAGGATTGCATCTTTAACCTCAAGAAAAATAGAACAAAAATTAATCACCTCTTCTAGGGCTTGAATGCCGAAATTAATATGAAAAGAGAGATGATTTTTGTGTTGGAATTAACTCAAGAATTTGAAGAATTAATTACCTCTCAAATTAGGGTTTGATGGAATGAAGATGATGATGATCTTTTTGGAGTTTGAAGACTTGATCTCTTGAGCTTCAATGGAGATTTTGCATCTCTATGCGTGTGTGTATGTTACGGCTGAGAGAGAGATTGGGGAGAGAGAATTTTCTTCTTTTCCTCTATGATGAACACGATGGGAGAGAGAGTAGAGAGAGAGATGAGAGAGTGAGATGAATGAATGAACTTGGCTAAGTTCATGTCATTAACTAAGAAAGGAATAAAATGGCAAAATGATGTGAATGTAATGATAGTTATTCTTTTAGGTGTTGAATTTAGGTAGCCTAGGGAGAGAGATTAGGGGGAGAGAGAGTGTGTATGTCGGTGGGAGAAGGAGAGAGAGAAGGAGAGAGATATTTTCCACTTTAATTGGTAAAATTTTCTCCGGATGAAAAAGTTTTCTGGTAGAATATATCCGTATTATTCCGTTTAGACTGAAAACGGCTCTAAACTCTCCTCGACTCGTTTCCAACATTAAAAACACCTCAACTCTATCTCATATCTCATGAATTAAATCAAGGAATTCGAATATCTAATTTTTAGGGTAAAATTCCCAGTAACGAAGAAAAACCTAAAAATCAATCGGTCAATTATTCCATTAATAACTAAATTCTTAAAATTCTCTCATATGATCTCAGATGAGCTTCTAATATATCTCATGGGTCTTAGAATTAATTCTAGATTTAAAAGACACTAATTATGCTAAATTCGGAGTTCGTCGGTGATTAGTGATTTCTTGGCTTATCGGCACTAATCGTCAAAAGTGAAAGTTCTCAAAATTCTCCGAAATTCATACTCTTGCTCATTCTCATATAAATAAACTCAATCAATGCATCACATTCTAGATTCGAATAATTGAAACGAGAAAAATCACATTTAAGCACACAAGGACATTTTGGTCATTTTCAAGAAAATTTCTTCCTTGAAAAATTTTATCACTCAAGGCACGTTAATTAAATATAGAAACGCATTTAAACGCACTCAAGGACTTATAAAAGCTCGAGGTATTACACCCACTCTCTCTCTCTCCCCCAATTCGACTCCCTCCACCGCGTCTCCTCCCTCCCTTACGACCTCACGACAGCCTCCTCCTCACGATCGATTGATAATCTAAAGGCTAAACACGGTTAATAACTTATCCTTTTTTCCTATCGACTCAAAGCCCAAAACAATCACCCCACCCTTTAATAGTAGTAGTAGCAGTAGTAGTAGTAGTAGTAATAATAATAATAATAATAATAATAATAATAATAATAATAATAATAATAATAATAATAATAATAATAATAATAATAATAATTAAGTTTCTAACTTATTAATTTAGTCCATAACGAAATGACAAATAAAATTCCATTGTACACGCTTAAGCTACGGGTAAATTTAAGCATAATTCTTCTAACTAGGGCGCAACTCCAGACTCCCTCAAGTCGAAACCATATTATTTTATATTTTATTCAAAACATTTCAATAATAAGCCATATAAGAGATAAAATAAATTAAAGCTTATTAATTACGCGGGGTGTTATAAGGTCAATACTATGCCATAAACTCAACAAGTTCTATTACTCCTATATTTCATCTTCAATTGGGTCAGGACATGCCCTAATATCATGACCCTCACGACGGCAATTGCTACATCTTATTTTTCTCCGGCGCCGTTGACTTGATTCTGCTCCCCCAAAATCATGAAAATTTTGTTCATCCTCTATTTGTTGGAAAGGGATATTCAAATCGACTCCACCCGGGGGGATAGATGTCGTGCATTTTTTTCTGTTGAGCCCAGATCCACCACACTTTAAGCAAACTTGAGGACGTTGTGCTCCCGTGCCTTCAACTGTTGACCGAGCACGACTCGTTCTTGGACGACCAACCTAACATACATCTTCTGGAGGATAAATCCTAATTGATTTGATCTCCAACGGCACATTTTGCTTATCGGGGTGTGGTATTTGATTGATATGCTCAGCATAAGTCTGTCTTAGGCCCTCTTGTTTGAAATATCTATGTAGGAAATCGTACACATTCAAACCAATGCCGGCCCGCCTGTTAAAATAGGAAAAATGGAATTACTTAAATACAAAATAAATATAAAAATAATAGAAAAGTCTAACAAATAATATAAATTTTACCTTATAGCGGCAGCGGCATGCTTACATGGAATCCTATCCTCATCGAAGACACGACAATCATATGTCCAATTTTGAAGATCGACTTGATATTGTTGATTATCTTCGTCTACTTTATAAACATTCTCGGTGATTGCTCGAATAGGAAGAGCGAGGCTCGCTTGCACTGATAGAGAAAACTTGTTGAGTGTAGTGATAGTCAACACATGATCTCTTGATTCAGCATTGGTACGCCGCTCGTCAAACCAATTCTCCAATGTGTGGCGAAATGTTTCAAGTAATGAGCACACTGGTAAACACCTACCCCACCACAAAATACTGTTCACGGCTTCGACAGTATTGGATGTCAGTAATCCATAGCGCCGCACAAGACACTTTGGCCTAGCCCACCTCTCTGGTCCAATTTGAGAAAATCGTCTGTGAGCACCATTAAGACTTACAGTGTACAACAATTCTAAAACATTTTCAAACACTTTGTGGCGATAACTATATGTTGCTTCATAAAAGAGTGTGGCCACAGTTTTGCCGTATGGGGTTAAATTTTTCTGCAGATGGTGATAGCACAATCCGTGGAATGCATTTGGATAGACGGTTCGAATTGCATTTCTAATGCTCTTATGTTGGTCGCTCACTATCAACAAATCTTCGAGAGGATTGAAGCATTTGCGTAGGTTATAGAGAAAATAAGTCCACGTCTCATTGTTCTCTATCACCAAGGCTAATTGCAAGCGGAAACACTTGCTCGTTCCCATCCTTCGTGCAGGCAACAAATAAGGTTCCTTTGTTTCTACCCTTAAGATGAGTCCCGTCTACTATGAGCACAGGTCGAAGACATTGCTCAAATGCTCTAATACACTGTCCAAGGGCAAGGAACATGTGACGGAACACTCCTTCACTAGTCGTATACAGTCCCAAGATTACGTTGTTTCAACAAATACAAATACAATGAAATCTTCTGATATGACGAGGGGAACTCACCGTACATTCTCTCTATCGCTAGCTGCCTCGTTCGGACGGCAAAGTTGCATAACATTTGAATACCGTATCGCATGCGCATCTCTGCCATCATCTCCTTTGGCCTCAGAACGACCTTCTCATCTATCAATTTCTTAGAAAAATAAAACGCGGCCACCTCGCCACTCACCGACCTTGCACATGCAGCAGGGTTCAAATCTGACCAGCAACTGTGATCCAATGTCAATTTAGTAATCCGAAAAGGAGTTGCACATTCCACATCACACAACCTAAACGTGCAATTCTTTCTACCACTTCTACATAGGTACACTGCACGATTTGAAGCGGAGCGATCGGTCTTACACTCTACAAAGTGCTCCACATGATACATTCCTACAGCTATCCTCAACTCTTGCACTGATCGAAATATGGACCCTAACTCGAGACTACCATTGATGATGTTTGGCCGCTCAACCCATGCCAACAGTATTGCACTTTCAAGGTCTAGATGTGGAATGATCTAATTGCGCTGTGTACGCTCATGCTCAATCTCGCTTTCTGATTGATGGTCCGATGAAAAGTGTCGCTGCCCCATTAGCCCAAGCATAAAACTCTTCTTTCATCGATTCAAGCAAATCTTTACGACGATCTTCCTCTTCGTCTTCAGATGTAGACACCACTTCATCCTCCTCATAATCTTCATCATATTCATCATCATCATCATCATCATCAGCATCATTGTCACTATCATCTTGTGCAACTGAGGTGCTACCTCTCACATTAACTTCGGGGGCGGAGTTCCTGCGGTTTTCAATCACATAAATCTCCGGATCCTCTTTAGGATCCGCTAACCATCGAAGTAATTCTAAATCGCCCAGCAATAGCACTTTTGCTTTCATGTCGTTAATATTTGCGAGGTATTATAACACATATTCGATCTCCTTTCCACCATTCAAACCCTCTCTAATGAATTCCACAAGGTTAGCACGATTAATCGTGCCGGGGTTGATGTAGACAAAAAATAAATCCTCGTTCATATATGTCGATCACTCTCAATGACCGCCGTGATGTATAATAATACGGCGTAAAGACATCTGAAATTAACAAAAGATACAAAAATGAAGTGTAAACAATCAATGAAAATACTTCTTTAGCACACATCTGTGGTAGTCACGATGGTGATCACCATCGTGAGGTCACGATTCGTGAGCTCACGATGGGTATTGTCATCGTGACCTTACGATGGTCATCACCATTGTGAACACGGTGTACTTCAGCTTCGTGACCATGACAGAATTCGTGGTGAGCTTAGAACTAGGTATTTCAACTTCTTTTAACCCCCCGATACCATGAAGTTTTTAATTTAATACACCCTTATATGAACAAAATAACATATTTCATGACATAAGACGAAGCATATCCTGTATTATACTTTGAAAATCCTAATTTCACCCTAACAATACCCCAATTTCAGCAGCAGCTATATTAAATGAACAAACATTATGCATATTATGCTTACCTTTGTATGAAGTAAGGAACACCACAGAGCCCCCTTTGATGCTTTCATTCTTCTTGGGCGAGATCTTGGATGCTTGGAATGATGATTCGTTTTTGTTTTTTTTGTGTGTATATTGAAGTGAAGAGTATGTTTGTTGATTGTGAGGTTATGAGTTTGAATGTCATTATTCTTCCCTATTACTACCACCACCAACCTCTTACTAACAAAATTTAAGGAAGTGGCTTCATTTATTACATAGTACACCCAAAAATATTCACCAAATTGAATGTGCAAATGCAATTAATGGGTTTCGCATGCATCTGTCTTGGTCACGATGGGAAAGTCCATCGTGACCTCACGATGGGAGTGTCCATCGTGACCACCCCATCGTGACCACGTGCAGAGTCAAAAATCTGATACGGTTGACTTTGAAACCTAAGGGTATTTTAGTACTTTTACAGAATTTTGGTATACAAAAGAGTGTATTTTAAAGAGAGGCTATAAAAGAAGTATTTTTTATGTTTTGGTATTTTTTTGTTTGTTTCCTCTTAATATTAACCCATCAATAATATTTTTCGCACTATATATATATATATATATATATATATATATTATACATGAACATTCAAAATAAAAATTTATAAAGATGAATTACCTAGTTATAATTAATAAGAGCAACTAATTCAAAATTGATCTTTCAAAAAACAAAACAAAACAAAAAAAAATCAAATTTGAAGAATTACATAGAAATGGCGGGATATATACATAAGTTTAATATTTTAGATTAGAGAATTTTGCTACTAATTTCAAATTTGACAATATAATTTTAATAACCACGCATTTCTCGCTTAATTAGTTCAACACCATCGCCGCCCTCCGCCATATTTAATCACACAAAGTTCCAAACAACATCACTTTTCCTCCTCCAAATTAAACCTCATTGTTGATTCAATCTATCCCATGATATAGTAGGTTATTTAATTAAGTAGGTCACAATATATATTTAAGTTGAAATTTTAATTATTTGACATTGAGCTCGAATAATAAGCTTAAAATTGATTAATACAATTTTATAGTCTAATAATTAGTCTTATAATGTGTATATATATACAACTAATCATGCAATACCTACAAAAACACACAGAATAATTAAAAAGGCAACGAAGATGGACCTTATATGTATATATAAATTGGAATGTATGTATATTGTTTAACCACATACATTTATAATATTTAATATATATATATATATATTAGAAAGTTTGAGGGGAGCGGCCGCCACCACCTGCCACTCCCCTAGCTCCGTCTCTGTAGCTAGGGGCATGGGGGTTCCGTAACATATAACAATATTACTAGGAATATCAATTAATTTTTTTTTTTAGTTTTGTTAGTATATACTACTATCTTATATTTTTTTTTCTTTTATAACAAATATCTTGATGCGTTAATTTTAATTATGTACGATATCAATTATTGATATTCTGATATGTGTGTTGAATAAAAGTTAAATTCGATAAAGACATGCATTAAGATATGAATTACATGAAGTATACAAAAAAATTCAATAATGTTAGAATTGTGTTTCTTATTTCCATTCAAGAAGAACTTAGCTGATTATTGCCTTGGGAGAATGGTTAATTGACTTAATTCAATAAAAGAAAACAGTACCACTATAAAGATTGCAGCCAACTTGCGTGTTAATCAAATAATGAAGTCCAGTAAGATCTAGTAGGAAGGAGTTTAAAATATTTAACATGTGCGTGGGCTGCCAATTTATGAAATAGCGCTCCAACACGCTATGGTTTGACCTTATTGAAAATTAAAAATTGAAAATATGAATTAATAGGATTATGGGCATAATGTAGAGAGAGAGAGAGAGAGAGAGAAATTTGTATAACAAATTCTTTAACTGATTTAGCTTACATTAGTGACTACGACTAATTAATTCGCTATTAGAATTTAGGCAAAAATGCAAAAATATACCTGATCTTTTGCTAAATTTTGGTTTAATTACAAACCTTTTAATTTTTGCAACAAAAATATCCATCTTTCAAAATCTTCGTCCGGATTCAATTTGGGAGAAAATTGACAATGACATGTTCAATTCATAATGATGTGGCATCCTAAACGACATCGTTTTTATTTAAAGAAAAAAACCAAATTACATATCATTTGTTATGGTGACATCATCATCATCCCTTCACCACTCCTCTCTCTCTCTCTTTCTCTCTCTCTCTAATAGAGTCAAACCGTCATCTTTGCCCCCTCCTCCGGCTCGGCCGATGATCCTCCCGGCCACTGGTTGTAGGACACCCTTTGATCCTTATCTCCGCCTCCTCATCGTCATCACCAACCTCCTGTTCATTGTCTCCGTCTACATTTACCAGATCCATCCTACCTCCGACGCTCCGATTTCTCTCTCTGGCTTCGAGGTCGTCCTCTTAGCTCTCTTAGCCCGATTATGGTATGTCTTCTCAATTTTTCATTTCAATTTTGTGCTTAAATTTGTTTTTTAAGTTGTTGCATGGGAATTTGGGCAAAAAAATTAGGGGAAGATTGATTTTTGTGAATTAGTTTGGTTGTGTGAAGTCGGGTTGCTACAAACTGCCTATTTACTGCGAGTTGGAGAGGAAGAATGAGAGTAACTCCTGGACGATGCCGAAAGCAGGTTGGCGGTACCCAACCCCGATTGCAAGATGTAGAGCAACAAGGAGGAGAAGAAGTGCTTCAACTGCAATTCGTGTAAGAGGGCGGTGCTTGATAACATTTTTTTTGTTTAACTCTGTTATAGAGAGAGTGGTGAAGGGGATGATGAGGTTGCCAGTGATATGTAATTTGATTTTTCTATTCTTTAATTCTTAAAATCAAACAACGTCGTTTAAGATGCTACATCATTATGAATGGGACATGTGTCATCGTTAATTTTTCTCCCAAATTGAATTCGGACGTAGATTAAGAAAAAATGAAAGATAGATACTTTTTTGCAAAAATTAAAAGATTTGTAATTAAACCAGAATTTGATAAAAAGTTGGATAGTTTTTTGCATTTTCGCCAAGAATTTATATTTTGAATGCCCCTCAAAAAAGAAGAATTTATATTCTGAATGAAAATTTAGTCATTGGTAAACAATATATATTGATATATAATTAAAATTAACTAAACCAAAATCAAAACTTCATTAGATATTAATAAATATAATCAATTAAAAACCAAAAATTTTAACGGGTCGCAAGTGAGTGCGGCCCAAAACAATATAACCCCGAATCAATTGGGCCGCGACCATACATTAGTGTACCTTTTAGCTACTTTCAATTTTGTACTATCAAACATGTCTTTTCACGTGCATTCTGTATAAATACTTCGAAGGAGTCTAATCGAGCTTGGCATGGTAAGTTCGAGTTTGATTCATTTATTTATGAGTCAGAGTTTGAATTCTATGGGCCAGTTTTTATCTATATACACTTAGATGTCATGCATGAGTATGAGATTGGAAACGAGGCAAAAGAGATGGTAGGGTGTTGTTTTAGGAAAATGAAAAATATGAGTGATATATTATCAGAAACTAATATATCAAAATGTTGAAAATAAGTATATCAAGATATCAAAGATATCAATTTGATACTTATATGCTAATACATCAAATACAAGATATAGATATGGTCATATGGGTCATATCACATACTCATACCTGATATATATTTATGAATACCAAAAGACCCCTAACTATCTAACATTTTGAGTCTTACTAACTTATCAAATTTAAACGAATTTTTGTAGGTTAAGTATAGTAAATATTAATAACTGAAGCAAATTATTTTTTTATATATTAAAAGATATTCCCTCTATCACACTCAATTTTCTATCTTTTTTGTCAAATTCAACTTGTCTAATTTGAAATAAGAAAGAACTAATCTTTCAAAGCCCTTCAATGGTAGTGAGATATATCCGATTTCTATATTTTTACCTTTACCTGTAATTATTCGTATTGAATAGTAACAGGATAATTTGAGCAGGACAGATAAAGTATATCTTTTTATTATTTTCTAATCACAAACTATGTTACTAACAAACTTAATATCATTATAGTACTAGTTTAAAGTATAAAATAGAAGTCAAATCAAGCTAATAAGTGTTAAAATATATATTATGAATCATCTTGAGTCGTTTTGATGAGTATAATATTTACTCGGATGCTACTTGGAATTCTCTTCTAAATTGTGACTTGTGAGTAGATTTAATTCTTGCGGATAGTAATCGAGAGAAGCGAATGAAGAAGAAGTTGACATGAGAGAAAGATGCAGAGAAGTTCCTGTTTTTTTATTTCTTGTTAATTTCCTATACACACATGGGTACAATATATAGCACAAACTAAACTATTACATAAGGAAACAAATACATTCCTATACTGTAATGATTTGATTTCCTTGTATGCAATGATTTGATTTCCTTGATTTGTGTTCTCTAATTTGGGCTATAATTGCTGTAGATTCTTGACACTCCCCTTCAAGTTAAGCAACGACATTTCCGATACTTAACTTGACCAGAACTTCTCTAAAGATTTTTATGTTGACGGCCTTCGTCAATATGTCGGCCAACTGTTCTTCCGATCGTATGAAAGGAAGTTCAATGACCCCACTATCCAGCTTCTCTTTGATGAAGTGTCGATTGACCTCCACGTGTTTGGTCCGATCGTGTTGTACGGGATTCCCAGATATACTGATTGCAACTTTGTTGTCACAAAAAAGCCGGCTTCCCCTTTTTGGAGGAAAACCGATTTCTGTGAGCAATCTCCGAAGCCATAGGATTTCAGTGATCCCATTTTTAACTCCTCTGAATTCTGCCTCTGCGCTCGATAGGGCCACTACCTTTTGTTTTTTGCTCCTCCATGTGACTAGGTTTCCTCCGACGAAGGTGGAATATCCAGCAGTAGATTTCCGATCATTTGGGTTACTAGCCCAATCTGCATCTGTATACCTGTCAACTTCCAAATCTTCTTGTTTCCTGAACAAAATCCCATACTCACTGGTTCCTTTCAGGTATCGGACAATTCTCAAGGCTGCCTCTATATGCTCCTTCTGAGGTTTATGCATAAACTGACTTACTATTCCAACTGCATACGCGATGTCAGGCCATGTATGGGAGAGATAGATGAGTTTTCCAACTAGACGCTGATATTTTCCTTGATCTGTCAAATCGGCTCCTTCTACCATGGTCAATCCATGATTAGTCACAATCGGTGTTTCCGCTGGCTTACACTCAAGTAGCCCAGTTTCTGTAAGTAGATCAAGGATATACTTCCTCTGTCTCAGAAAAATTCCCTTTTTAGACCTTAAAATCTCAATTCCCAGAAAGTATTTCAGAGAACCAAGGTCTTTCATTTCGAATTCCTGGAAAAGTTCTCCTTCAGCTTTTCTATCTCCTTGACATCATCCCCTGTGATAATCATGTCGTCAACATAGATGATCAAACATGTCACCTTCCCTTCTCTCATTTTCACGAACAATATATGATCAAAGTTACTCTGTTTATAGCCATTTTTTGACATAGCTTGACAGAATCTTCCGAACCAAACTCTAGGTGATTGCTTCAATCCATAGAGTGTCTTTTTAAGTCTGCACACCTGTCCTGTCTCGAATTCTTCGGAATAACCTGGAGGAACTTCCATATATATTTCTGCATTCTTCTCCAATTCTCCATGTAGGAAGGTATTCGTTACGTCCAACTGATGTAAAGGTCAATCCTTGCATGCTGCTACTGAAAGAAGTGTTCTTACTGTGCTCATCTTAGCTACTGGAGAGAATGTTTCTTCATAGTCTATCCCGTAGGTCTGAGTATATCCTTTTGCAACTAACCTAGCTTTGTACCTCTCGATTGAACCATCCGATCGCCTTTTTATTGTGAATACCCATCTGCACCCTACTGGCCTCTTTCCTGCTGGCAGCACACACCTTTCCCACGTCTCATTTTTAATTAGGGCATCCATCTCTTTTTTCATGGCCTCCCTCCAATGTTTATGTTTTTTTGCTTCTTCTGCTGTCTGGGGTACATCCTCCTCTTCATACAGAGCTGCTTCAAAGGCCCGTGCCATTTCTGTGAATTGTCCCTGAACAAGGTTGACAACTGAGTACCTAGTCTTTCGTCCTTGCCAGTATGGGGAGTAACGCTTGGGTGGTTTTCCCCTTGTACTACGTGGAGGCAAAGTGTACTGATCTGTAGCACCTACCGACTCAGCATGTCCATTATCTTGACTTGTATCCACTCCAGTGTCTGTATCAGTGTTTCCACCCCTAGTTTCCTCAATGTTAGTATTAACTTGAGAACTATTAAGATTACTTACCTCAGTACTGGAAGAGGATGGAGTTGACAGTGGGGAGTCGCTGACTATCTCGTACTGCAACTGTGCTGTAGGTATCTCGGCGGATGTGCTAACCTTCTCTGTTGGACCAACGTCTGGCACAGAATTTGGCAATGGCACAGTGGTGGTAGGGACAGTGGATGGTGTATGGAGCCAACTTAGGGAGTCGATCACTGTTTTCTCCCCCTGACTCCCTTGTTGGTGGAAGAAATACTCGGTTTCGACAAAGTCACAGTTTAAGGTAGTATGAAGGTGATTAGTCACAGGGTCGTAACACCTATACCCCTTCTGATTTTTACCATACCCCAAGAAAACACACTTAACAGCATTGGGTGAGAATTTTGTACGATTGTGTTTAGGAATATGAACATAGACAGTGCATCCAAAGACTCTGGGTTCAAGTGTGAGAGATGAGGGTATATCAGAGTGGGCTGCTAGGAACTCAAGAGGTGGTTTTAAGTTTAGGATGTGAGTTGGTAGCCGATTCAGGAGGTAAACCGAGGTAGCCACTGCTTCAGGCCAGTAAGAAGTGGGAACTCGGGAGTCGATGATGAGGGCTCTGGTTATCTCTAAAATGATCCTATTCTTTCGCTCAGCTACCCCATTTTGTTCAGGTGTGTATGGACAGGTGGTTTGGTGGATAAGACCCTTTTCAGTGAAGAAGTTTTTCATCTTGGAATTAACATACTCCCCCCCATTATCAGATCGAAGGATTTGGATAGATTTTTTGTATTGTGTTTGTACTAGATTATAAAAATGGGTAAATTTTTCAAAGACTTCCCCTTTTGATTTCAAGAAATATACCCATGTCATTCTAGAACAGTCATCAACAAATAACAAAAAATATCTAAACCCATTATCACTAGTAACCGGAGCTGGACCCCAAATGTCAGAGTGCAGTAAAGAAAAAACTGAATTCACACGAGTATTATTGAGTTTGAATGAGTGACGATGGCTTTTGGCCAAATAACAGGTTTCACAGTGCAAAGGGTGTGAAGTAGCAAGGTTCGGATAAATTAACCGTAGATATCCTATGGATGGGTGTCCTAACCGTCGATGCCAAAGCCAAGTCTGGTCCTCTGTCGGTCCTCGAGACAGCATCGCAGCACCCTTTTGAGTTATCCCATCCACATAGTAGAGTCCTCGATGTTCAGTGCCACGCCCAACTATCTTCCCCGTCCTCGTATCCTGTACAATGCGGAAACCGGGCTGCATTAGTAAGTTACAATGTAATTCTCTTGTTAATTGACTAACAGACACCAATTTATGAGATAAAGACGGGATATATAAACAGTTTGGTAGGCATAAATCTGAGGATAATTTAATAGTTCCAGCTCCTTCCACAGATGCTAAAGTGCCACTAGCAACTCTAATGTATTTTTTCCGGGTTGGGAAAATCTCCATAAAATCTGAGGCATCAAAGGACATAGTATATGTTGCTCCACAATCAAAAATCCAACAGTAGTCTTTATCGGGTATATCGGAATTAATAGAGGATAATGCTGAGGCAGGGGAAACGGAACGGGATATATGAGAACGGGATATATAAGAGAGTGAGGGGTTAAATAGGCATAACCCCTCATTACCTCCATTATTAACCCTAGCCGCTAGAGCTCCTCCTCCTCTTTCCTCGTTGAGGCACTGTGACGATGGTGGTACGATGTGCGCTCCTCCTCCTCTCTCCTCGTTGAGGCGCTGTGACGACGGTGGTCCGATGTTGCCCGCTGGTGCTCTGGTGTAGGCGGCTCGTGTCTCACCGTCTGTCCCGGTGTTGGCGGCTCGAGTTCCACCGCCTGACCATGGCCCTGTTCTGGCCTGTCCGTTTGGGATCCATGGCCCACCAATCGTCGCTCCGGCAGCCACCGTTGATGCGCCGCCGCTGACTGCTATCGTCGCCTGTCCAGCCGCTGACCACGGTTGATTCCGATTCCTTGATGCAGCTCTTGATTTCTTCATTTCGTCCTACCATTCGGGAAATCCGATGAGTAAGAAACACCCCTCTTTCGTATGTTTCTTACCCCCATAATGCGTACACACGAGCTTGCTCTTGTCGATTTACCCCTTTCTGTTGTTCCAATTTTGATTTCCTTGTTGTGGTGGTCGATTGGACGGCGGTGGCGGTCGGCTTGGCGGTGGTGGTCGGCTGTGGTTGACCACGGCGAGTCCAGACCCAATTCCTTCCGTCGGAGATTCCGAGGGCTTGAGGATGCTCTCGTTTGTGGCTTGCCTTCGTACCAGGCCATATGCTCTTCGAACAGTGGGTAATGGATCCTTGTCCATAATCTCCCTCTTAATATTTGCATATTTGTCATCCAATGCACTTAGAAATTGATAGAGGCGATGACGTTCTTCCCTTTTCTGATATCCCTCTATGTCTGTTGGACTTGGATCTCGGGTATCAATTGAAATCCATAAGTCTTGCATCTTGGTCCACAACCCTTCTAGTGTCATAGATTCTTGTTTGATTGTCATGGCTTGTCGGTGCAGATCGTATATTTGGAATGGATCCAATCCACTTCCATAAGTGATTGCCAATCCTTCCCATAAATCGACGGCAGTTGCGTACTGTGATACCTCGTTCACAAGTCCGGTTTCGATATTGTTGATCATCCAATTGAAAACGCAGTTATCCCGTTGCTCCCATCTTGTATAGCCGGGATCGTCAATAGCAGGGGGTTTTGAAACTCCATTAATGTGAGATGTCAAGCCCTTTCCTGCAATTGCTCGTTTCATGAGATTAACCCATAAGGGATAATTTTCCCCATTGAGTTTCGCCTTGATGGAAATTTCTCCAAAGGATTCAGGTTGGTCGTTTGAGGGTTTATGAACCGATGATGATTCTGAAATTCTGAGGTTTTGTTTAAGAAATTCTGCAAATTGTGCAGCAAATTCCATAGGAAAATTTGTCGGGGTAGTATTTGATGTGTTTGATGTTTCGGAATCTGACATGATTTACGTGTTTTGGGTAGATTTCTGACTGGTTTTGCAGGTTTTAAGCGGAAGGTTTGCCTGCTCTGATACCATCTTGCGGATAGTAATCGAGAGAAGCGAATAAAGAAGAAGTTGACATGAGAGAAAGATGCAGAGAAAATGTGTATGAGCTAAGTAGTGAAATCAAGATGCGACAAAAAGAAGAATGAATATGCATGATCTAGTGCAGGTTTTCTAATATTAGCTCCAGATTACTAATTGCACAAAGATGGAAACAAACTAGAGGAAGGCAAAAGTTCATTAATTATTTGGATACATATATATAAATAATGGAATGGACTGCTTTTATACTGTGTGCTATATCATGCACCGATCGATCGATCAGTTTGTGTATAGTTGGATTAAAAATCGCACACAATTCCACTTGATGATAAAATAAATTCTTTGAGATCTTAAACTTGACTTGTTCAGTTACGTTGTAGTAATGATGTTGTGTTGACAGGTACCGTGTTATGGTCGTCGGCTTTCTGTTCAGTATGGCAACCTATAGCTATGTTACACATGCACGCGAATGGTTGGAAATGGTTTATAGTTAGCTATTACTTGTGGATAAATATTGTTAATTAAATATTTATTATTTGATTAAAATATTTATTGGATGTTAATCTACGTCGTGAGTAGATTAAAGTGGTATATTTAATATCTCTAAACCGATTTCGGTGAGTGAGATATTGTATGCTAAAGGTTGGATGTTGAAGTAGTAACTAACATGTTATTATTTATAATAAATGTTAGTTGTCCCACATCGGTTATATGTGGATGATTTGACTAGCATTTAAGGCTATATCTGTATGGGCTTAATAACTTATTGGGTTAGTGTGTATGGATGTGTATGGGTGCCTCGCGCGCGCACACACACGCGTGCGCGCCGCCGCCGCAGCCGCCGTCCGGACGGGCTTGGGCCTGGGACTTGGATCTTGGCAATTGGTGCTTTGGGCTGCTGTAACCGCCGAAGACTCTTCACATCCGGCAATCCTTGGCATCTGAAACCGTCGGCCATCGTGGCTGAATTGATGGCGACGAGTCCCTTCACTTGATCGAGAGCTGCTATATAAGGAGGCATGCTCCATTACATTCTTGACTCATTCCAAAGCAATCTGCACTCTTCAAAGCATAGCATTTCATACACTTTGAGTTCAGTCTTCGTTCCAGTTCCTGTTCGCCGGAGCTCGGTCTAGTTTGCGGTGCTGTTACTGCCGAGACGTCAAGATCGTTTTAACCTTTGGGGACGAGCCGCTTTACCGTGAGCACTATCGGGGTGTATTCTCTTCTTGCGGGAAGAAGTTTTACTTCGGACGATCTTTGGTTCATTCTAAACTTGTTCTTCAGTTTCATTGTAATACTTACAAGTTTGTCCGTGTTCAAGTTCATCAATAAAGAAGTATTGTTCATTGTTATCCACATGAGCAAGTACCCGATTCCTAACAATCGTAAGACGAGAATAACGAAAGTTACTTGTTCGTGTGCTTCCTAAAACTGAAGTTCAACCTGAAACTCTGCTGAAAAAAAATGTCTAGCAATCCGAGTACCGGCACTAATGCATCAACCAATTATGGAACGATTGGCTCTTCGAGCTCAACCATGGCTCCTGTTCAACCTGGTGTTTGGCTCATGCCTATCGCCGAGAAACCTCCCATTTTCTCGGGCACTGACTTCAAAAGATAGCCACAAAAGATGATGTTTTACATCACCACAATGGGGCTTGCTAGCTTCCTGCGTGACGAAAGACCTCCTGTCCCAGCTGAGGACGAGACAAATGTACAAGTTCGTATTGACTACGATATTTGGGTGCATTCCGACTATCTGTGTCGGAATATGTTGTTGAACGGGCTTGATGATGGTATGTTCAATATGTTCAACATCAAGGAGACTGCCAAAGAAATTTGGGATGCTATTGAGTTGAAGTACCGTGTTAATCCTGCTAGCACGAAGAAGTTCGTAGTGACGAGGCTCACCGAATTCCAAATGGTGGACAGTCGTCCTATGATGCCCCAAGTGCAAGAGTTCCAAACTCTTGTGCATGATGTTCATTCCGAGGGGATGCCTCTGCCCGAGGCGTATACTGTGGCGCTCTTGGTTGACAATTTACCGCCTAGTTGGAAGGAGTTCAAGGGATACCTTAAGCATAAGCGAAAGGAGATGACCCTTAAAACGTTGGTGGCTAAGCTTCAAACCGAAGCTCAAGTCCGTGATCAAGACATGAAGGCCAAGGCTCCAATGGAGGCTAAGGCTAATTTGACCGATGGTAGGGGTAGACCTTCAAAGAAGCGTCCTTATCCTACCAAAGGCAAAGGAAAGGAAGTGACACCTTCAACCAAGTTTACTGGAACGTGCAACAATTATGATAAGCCCGGACATATGGCGAAGAACTGCCGTCTGCCGAAGAAGAAGGGAAAAGACAAGGTCAACCATGTCTAAAAAGACTTCGACACCTGGGACAAAGACGACCTTGTTGCCATGATCACCGAGGTAAATCATGTTTCGGAGCCTAATCCTGTTACTTGGTTTCTTGACACAGGTGCGACTGTTCATATCTGTATAAATCGAGACTTGTTCTATACCTACAAGGAAGTTCAAGACCGTTTTGTCACCTAGGCGAGTGACCGTACCTCACCTGTTCTTGGAGTTGGGACTGTTGTACTCCAACTCACCTCCGGTGTAGAGATAACTTTGAAGGATGTGCTGCATGCTCCGACAATCCGCAAGAATTTGGTGTTTGGTATCAAACTAGTTGGGGCTAAGTTTGATATAGATCTTCGTAGTGATTTTGTAATCATACGCAAGTTTGATAAGACTCTTGGAAAAGGTCATATTGGTGATGATATGTTCAAATTGAGTGTTCGTACTTGTAAGCCTTCTAAGGCAATTGCTAATGATACTAAAGCTACTACTTCTGCTTACTTGCTTGAGTGTTCTGATTTATGGCATTGTAGACTTGGTCACGTAAATCTAAATGCTATAAAAAAACTTGCTAACATGGATTTGTTAAAGATTGATTTATCTAAGACACAAGACAAGTGTGAAGTTTGTGTTGAAGCAAAAATGGCTAAGTTACCTTTAAGTCAGTTGAACGAAGCACCAAACCTTTAGAACTAATTCACACCGATGTTTGTGACTTAAAGTTTGTGCAAACTAGAGGTGGTAAAAGGTATTTTTTACTTTTATTGACGATTGCACAAGGTATTGTTACCTTTACTTGTTAAGAAGTAAAGATGAGGCTATTAAAGCTTTTAGAAACTTTAAGAATGAAGCCGAAAATTAACTTGGTTGCCGAATTAAAATGGTTCGAAGTGATAGAGGTGGAGAGTATGTTGCTCCATTTGCTGAATTATGCAACGAAAGTGGTATAATCCATCAAACGACTGCTTCTTATTCACCACAATCAAATGGCGTTGCTGAATGTAAGAATCGTACTCTTAAAGATATAATGAACGACTTGTTGATTAGTTCGGAATTACCCTAGAACATGTGGGGGGAAGTTGTCTTGACAGCTAACTACATCTTGAACAAGATTCCAATCAAAGGGAAGGACGTGACTCCCTATGAGCTTTGGAAAGGAAGGAAACCTTCGTGTAAATACCTCAAAGTGTGGGGGTGTTTAGCTAAGGTTGAAGTGTCTTTACCAAAACAAGTTACAATTGGACCTAAAACGGTAGATTGTATCTTTATTGGTTATGCAATGAACAACTCTTTTTGTTGTACATAAATCGGATATACCTGACATTCATGTGGGTACGACGATGGAATCAAGGAATGTTGTATTCTTTGAGAACATCTATCCTAATAAGGATAAAGTTGATTCTAACTCTAGCAAGAGAGTTAAGGATGATGCAACAAGTTCTAAACTTGTAGATGAGCCTATGAGTTCTGAACCCATAGATGGAAATGTTGCATCTAGTTCTAATCCGGTGTTCTATGGACCGTCGAATAGAAAGCGACATAGGTCTATGCCTGTGAATGAGCCTAGATGAGGTACTAGAGTAAGGAAAGTAAAGATTTATGGACCGGACTACGTCGTTTTAATGCTAAACGGTGAACCGCTATCCGTAAAAAAAACCTTATCTGGTTTGGATGCTGCCTTGTGGAAAGAAGCTATAGACATCGAGATTGAGTCTACTATGCTTAATCACACTTAGGTGTTAGTTGAACTACCACCAGGCTGTAAGGCATTAGGATGCAAGTGGATCCTAAAGAAGAAGTACAAGTCTGACGGTACTATTGATAAATATAAGGCCAGACTTGTAGTTCAAGGCTTTAGACAAAAGGCCGGTTATGATTTCTTTGATACCTACTCACCCGTGACGAGACTTACTTCTATTAGGGTGCTTCTCGCTATTGTTGCTTTGCACAATCTTGAGATTCATCAAATGGATGTTAAGACTGCATTCTTGTATGGGGAGTTGGATGATGAAATCTATATGAAGCAACTGGAGGGGTTTGTAGTACCTGGAAAAGAGCACATGGTATGCAAACTACAACGGTCTTTATATGGATTGAAACAAGCGTCTTTGCGTTGGCACTTGAAGTTTGACGAAGTGATGTTGTCAAATGGTTTCAAAATCAACGAGAGTGATAAATGTGTCTATATTAAGAAAACGGGTGACGATTAGGTTATCGTTTGTCTTTATGTAGATGACATATTGATTATGGGTAGTAACTCTCGTGTGATTGGTGAAACAAAAAAGATGCTAAGTATGAATTTTAGCATGAAAGATATGGGTTTAGCTGACGTTATTCTTGGAATTAAGATTCTAAGAATGCCCAACGGAATTGCTTTGTCGCAATCTCACTATGTTAAGAAAGTGTTGAAGAGCTTCAATACTTTTGATAAACCCATTGCAAAGACTCCTTGAGAACTGAATGTTCATCTAAGTGAGCATAAGGGGGAATCTGTGGGTCAAGATGAATATGCTAAGATCATTAGGAGTTTGATGTATTTGTCAAACTATACCCAACCTGATATAGCATGCTCGATTCACAAGTTGAGTAGCTATACTGCTAATCCAAGTAATGAACATTGGAGAGCCTTAGAGCGCGTACTGGGTTATTTGAAATATACTCAGAACTTTGCGATTCATTATTCAAGAGAGTCTGCTGTACTTGAAGGGTAGTGATGCTAATTGGATATCTGACTCCAAAGACTCGTTTTCTACGAGTGGATACGTGTTCAGGGTGCAGTATCTTGGAAGTCTAAGAAACAGACTTGTATTGCAAGGTCTACCATGGAATTTGAATTCATAGCTTTAGATAAAGCTGGTGAAGAAGCTGAATGACTTAAAAATTTCCTCGAGGATATTCCATATTGGACGAGGCATGTGCCGTGTGTATTGATCATTATGATAGCCAATCTGCTATTGGAGGGACACAAAATATGTTTTATAACGGTAAGTCTCGACATATTTGTCGAGAACATAACACCGTAAGGCATTTGATCTTGAGTGGGGTTATCTCAATTGGCTATGTGAGGTCAATAGATAAACTAGCGGATCCGCTGACTAAGAGCATTAATCGAGATCAAATGTATAAGCTGTTAGAGGAAATGAGTGTTAAATCCACATCTTAAGGATGATTATAGCGGAAATCCAACCTTGTAGATTGGAGGATCCCAAGAGTTTGGTTCAATGGGACAACGAAGTTATAAGAATCCGTGTGTTAAACACTCAAACATACCTATTCTTTGAGAACAGTGAGTGTTTGTTTACCTACACGTGGTGAGGTTAAGTCTTATGACTTTTAATGATTCTTGGATACCTCGCAGAGGTCAAGTATTGTAGGATATTAGGGAATAAGAATGACCTATATAAGTGTGAAGTGAGGGCCGCTTCAATTGATACATTTATGAATCCAAAGGGGTGTCCAAGGCCGAAAAGGATACAAAACGTTAGAACAGACAGAATTGAGATGATATTGTGTCAATATTGTTGTCTCGGTATACACCATGGAGGACTAGTTCAAGGTTTTCATAACCACTATGCCGCCAGTATACTCGATAATGTTGACTATGGATAGGTTCAAGGTCACAAGCCACCTAGCAAAATGCAATATTGTCTCTTGAGGACTGAACTTTGCATTTGCATTCGTTTTGCATTGGCATTCTCACTTATGTGGGGGATTGTTGGAAATAGTTTATAGTTAACCATTAATTTTGGATAAATATTGTTAATTAAATATTTATTATTTGATTAAAATATTTATTGGATGTTAATCTACGTCATGAGCAGATCAACGTGGTATATTTAATATCTCTAAACCGATTTCCGGTGAGTGAGATATTGTATGCTAAAGGTTGGATGTTAAAGTAGTAACTAACATGTTATTATTTATAATAAATATTAGTTGTCCCACATCGGTTATATGTGGATGATTTGACTAGCATTTAAGGCTATGTCTGTAGGGGCTTAATAACTTGTTGGGTTAGTGTGTATGGATGTGTATGGGTGCCTCGCGCGCGCGTGCCGCCGCTGCCGCCTTCCGTCCGGACGGGCGGGCTCGGGCTCGGGCATGGGCCTGAGCCTGGAACTTGGATCTTGGCAATTAGTGCTTTGGGCTGGTGTTTGAGCCTTATCTTTTTGGACCAACTCCACAAGTCCAATTCGTTTAATTGTTGAGCCAAATTCGGAAGTCCAGTGTGTGAAGCCCATCGGCCCAAAGACTCTTGGCTGCTGTAACCGCCGGAGACTCTTCACATCCGGCAACCCTTGGCATCTGAAACCGCCGGCCTTCATGGCTGAATTGATGGCGACAAGTCCCTTCACTTGATCGCGAGCTGCTATATAAGGAGGCATGCTCCATTGCATTCTTCACTCATTCCAAAGCAATCTGCACTCTTCAAAGCATAGCATTTCATACACTTTGAGTTCAGTCTTCGTTCCAGTTCCTGTTCGCCGGAGCTCGGTCTAGTTTGCGGTGCTGCTACTGCCGAGACGTCAAGATCGTTTTAACCTTTGGGGGCGAGCCGCCTTACCGTGAGCACTATCGGGGTGTATTCTCTTCTTGCGGGCAGAAGTTTTACTTCGGACGATCTTTGGTTCATTCTAAACTTGTTCTTCAGTTTCATTGTAATACTTACAAGTTTGTCCATGTTCAAGTTCATCAATAAAGAAGTATTATTCATTGTTATCCACACGAACAAGTACCCGATTTCTAACACGAATAACATTGAGTCTTCGGATAAACAGTTTTAGCTCCAAGTTGCCAATTTTCACTGCTTAATTTAAGCCAATAGTTGACACGACCTAATGACGCTAGTGGGATATATCATTTCTAAGCGTTACGGCTTCGATTCTGCTTCCATTCCATAGGTGGATTTGGACACCATCGGCGCGTGCGGTTACATCCGTATTTTCAGTAATTAGATTATATGGTAAGAGATAGTAATTATCAATTCTTCAAAATAATTATTGTCACATTTTGTCCGACTTCATAGTAAGACCGATCGCACCTTAGTCAATATGAGGTAAATTAATTTTTATAATCATATACATGCATGACTGACATAGTGGATAAATGATGAGAAGCTGCATGCATGCCACCAATTACTCATCTAACTCAAGAATCACATGTCGTATATATATAATATCCATATTTATCAATACCATGGTATATTATGGAGTACTATTATTAAATAACACCAAAATGATCATTGCAATTGCAAGTGTGACGTGCTGCATCGATATTGTATAAGGCTTAATTTGGTGCTAAATGCCGGGATAAATCTTCAACTTGCCACTAGTACTTTTCTCATACTAGTTACTGATAACTTGCACAATTTGCTTTGCTACCAAATGTCCAAATCAACATTCCGGAACGTCAAACTTCACTTCTACTTGCTGCACTTATAATTAATCATGCCTACTTTTAGTTTTTGGATACATATATATATAATCTTACCACTCTATCATACGTATTATTTGGTCGTGGCTACACTTGTCATAACATGGTTGTTTGGTTTTCATCAGAAAACAGTTCAAATATAATGGGAGGTAAATTGTTATAGAATAAACATGGAGTAGTAATTAAATGACCAATGCTGGATTTCTTGCAGGTTCTGGTCATATGTTTTGTCATAACTAACTACAGCTGTAGTAATTAAATTACACTTTGGCACTGTCTTTTATTCGTTCTCTGTGACAATAAATTCAAAGGTGTGAGAATTTTAGTGTCTATAATCATCAACTCACAACCAACTTAAAAAGAAAAATAAAAATGAATAATTACAAGAAAATGTTATACAATCAAGGCCACTTAGCCCAAATTGAGTATCTTAATTTGGGAATTTAAAACAATTAGGAACTAAATTGTTGCAACATATATCTAACTGGACTTTTGGTAAATCTAATTAGTTTATGGGTAATTTTAAACACCATCCCCAATTTACTTATTATAGCCCCTTATTTAAAACAATAATAAAAATAATAACAAATGCACTATTTTATCCTTCCAGCCCTAAATTAATATTGTATTTTTTTTTAATAACCTTCAAATTAAAATTAAAAATGTGCCAAGGAAAAAAAAAACAAACATCTCGGTTGTGAATCTGATAAACAAAACCAAGTAATTGCACATCAAACAACAGTATCTGTAAAACTCTTGACTCAGATATGTTTTTAATTAGATTTCATGATTTTCTTTTGCAACCACATATTAAGGTAAAAGAGGTAAAGTATTTGTAGACGTCTAAAAACAATATAAACAATCCGATGTGCCGATGTGGAAGTGACGATCCATCCCAGACGTAGAATTCTCATTGATCCAATTATATATCACTGCTCTAATGACGTGAAATCGACCGCTAGATTGATATCGGCATAGATTGATATCAATCGATCTGGAGGAGGGAATTTATGTCTAATTACCGGTCAACTCTGGGAGGCGGATTGATCCACCGTTGCCTATGAAGTCATAGGTGGGGAAATTAAATGAAAAAATGAATACTAATAAAGATGAGATTTGAAATGTTTTGGAATTGGTGTGCTTGGAAATTCTGGCTCGCCAACTCTGGTTTGCCGAATGCAATCGATGTTTTGTTAAAAAAAATTGATGGTGATGGTGAGCACTCGCTCCATCTTTTAATTCAGATTAAAATTTTCTGAACTCGTGTTTAGTTATTTAATTTTTGTTCAATTTTTAAAATTAGGGCTATACGAGTTAAAATAAACAAAATTATTAATATTTTAAGAGACAATCCACAAATATACCCATATTGGCTTTGGCAAAATTTAAAATACCCATCCACTTGAAAACCAATGAATTTTACTCATTGGCAAGTTTTGGCTCCAGACTTATCCAATTCCTGCCTTTTCTTGTCCTACCAACTCAAGTGTCCTCCCACACAAAATAGACACAAAAGACTCTAAAATAGACTCGATCTAGACCTAAAACACACATGACAAGAGCACAAAATATGGGCTCGTCAGTCTCCCATACAACACGTCTCACAGTGTAAGACCGCACGTGGCGCGTACACTGCACGCGCGGCGCATGAAGTCCGCGTGCCCGATTTTATTTATTTTATTTTTTTTTTTGCAATAAACCCATATGCACACCACAATATATATATATATATATATATATATATATATATATTCATATTCACTGCACTTTATGTTGATATGCACACCGAAGAGTATTAATATGCACCAAAATTTCCAATTTCTTTTTATTTACACCTCTTTTTTTTTTTTTTTTTTTTTTTTTCGGCGGAGCCTTTGGCTCCGATTTTACGGCCCTGCCTTCGCTCCGATTACTAATATAAAGATAATCATCGGGCAACAATTTGGATTTTTTGGCTCGCTCTGAGGCCTTCGGCTCCTCTCGCTCGAATCTTGACCAAAGAAGAAGCAGCAAACAAAACAACGAAGAGGCAAACAAAAAAAATAGTGCAAAAAAAAATTGGAAATTTAAAAAACAAAAATAAAAAAAAAAAACTGGAAAAAAAGTTGATGCATATGAATACTATTCGGTGTGCATATCAATATAAAGTGGTGTGTATATGAATATATGGTGGTGTGCATATGGGCTTATTGTAAAAAAAATCGGGAAAAAAGGGTGTGCACTGCACGCACGTCTCACAGGTGAATTTGCCTATCTTTATAGTACTAGTATTGTTTATATGGAGGAACGCCATTTTGTAAAAAAGCAAAAGAAAGGTAATTAACAAGGAAGAAGTTCTAATATTGTTTATATTGTTTGTACGAAGGAACAGATGAAACAAATGTAGACACAACACGACAAGTTGCTAGAGATCCCGACCTGCAGCCATTGATTTTCTGAAAATCCTTGATTAATAAAAATTCAATTCCGATCCACATACACTAACATATATTTGAAGAAGGCATGTAAAGATTATTCGAATATGAGAAATATTTACCTCGAAAAAACGCACTATTCTCCCAAGTAAAGTCAAAGTCAATCTCTAGGAAGCTACGTTGGCGAGAATTATACATGAAGTGCTTTTGATGTTATACCATATTCAGTGCCCCATAAAACATCATCTTCATTACTCAAACATATCGGAAAAAGATTCGTTATATATGACTTGATCACTTTCTCCATACTAATCAACTCCCTCCAACACTTTCCATTCTCTTCCATCACCCACAACTGAAGCTTCTCTTCACGATAATCACAGAAGCCGTACAAACACAGCCGCCTCGACACCGCCTCTAGTTGAACTCCAACTAGGCTTTCTACTCCCTTGGGTTGCGGGAACTTTTGCAGTTTCCCATCTCGAGCATCGAAATATATAATTTGAGTACTTCCGCACCACATACCGTAGAGACATCCATCAACACACGCTCTACATAGTATCCGATCTACGTACCAATCGCAAGGGAAATATTTTATCAGCCCCCAACTTCCATTCTTACAGGAATAGAGCGTGTAGCATTTCCATAAAGAAACACAATCTTGTAATCATCAGTTATTGAATCGTGGTAGAGATGACAGTGATGAGGATATGCATAGGTGTTGGTGGGCTTAAAGGTAGGAATGATGATATGTTTTCTCATGAATGGGTTCCACAACACGTCGCGTAGGAGGATTAGGCCATTGCAAGAGCACAACGGGACGACGGACTCTCCAAAAGAATATCGGAATGCTGTTTCTCTTCGGAATTTTCCATCTTCCAATCTGATCAAATCTAAGTCATAACGATCCTTGTATTGCGGCCGCGCCAAGGTGAACAACTTGCTCTTCTGATTCTCCGACAATTTGGATTGAAGGATTCTGGAAAAACGAGGATTGGAGATGATGGATTGCCATGATTTCGAGACGGATTTAAACTTAACTACAGACTTAACAGGACATTTTGCTAGAATCAATTCGATTACTCGTCTGGAAGATGATCAATTGATGATGTAACCATGTTCGAGTAAGCCAGTAAGGTGGAGTTGGTTGTCAGCCGGCAGTGGCGGTGATGAGACGTGATGTATATCTGTTTAATATTGAGAAAAAAGAACGAATTAACTCATCAACTACTTTAGTTATTTTCATGCTTTTTTTAAAAAATATTAAAAAATATTAACATTTTTGCCATAGTGGTCATCATGTAGGCTTTCGCCATACAATTTGCCTTATGCCACCTCTTAGACTCCTCTTTCTGAACCTCGGTAGAGTCTGCAGTGAGAACTGCAGGCGCATGGGTAGTGAGCACGAAGTGATAATCTTCGGCATCTAAGACATATCTCAAATTGCGCTTCCATTCCAAGAAATTTGGTCCGGTAAGCGGCTTAGTAGTAAGCACATTTAACAACGGAGTAACAGTCATATCTGAAAAATTTAAACATACAAAAAACGCACATAAGCCACAATTATTGCATAAAACGTTCGTAACATTTATATTGTAACCTTTTGATAAAACAATATTAAATGAAACCTTCATTAGCTCAAGTGACTTACACGCAAGCCACGATAGTGTGGACGTTTACGTGCGCATCACTCAACCAAACACCCAGTTTTTAATTTTATCTCATGCCAAATTAACCTTATGACAAATAAAATTAATAAATGAACCTTACTAGATCATATCGTCTCGAAAAGGGACTCCGATGGGGAGTTGTATTCGAGATAATATCTAAGCACAGACCACAATTTAACTAATCCAAAATTGTCCAACATATTGATGCAATTACTAGAACGACATCTCCTTGTAAACAATTTCATTAATTATCTTATCCTAATCTCTCCTAGAATAAACTGTGAGAATTAATACGTGCAAGCCACGATAGTGTGGACGTTTACACGCAGAACTCCCACTATTCACGAGACTAAAATACTTTTAGAAGTTTTACTCGACAAAATCTATAAGTCAATAGTACCCATGCAAGCCACGATCGTGTGGACGTTTACACGAGCCTACTAACTTAATTCGTCTAAAACCAATTGTGGAGGTCTAATTTGATTATTAAAATCAAGTTAACATGCTTAGTCATTTTAATTCAAAAGGTTTTTCGCATGCAAAACACGTAAAACACGGAATTACTAAACATGCTTTTTCTAGAACTCACATAATAAATCATGCTCGCTTGAATTCATAACATGCTTAGAGTAATACGATAAATTCCTAGCATGCAATTTCTAAACGCAAATAATTTCAAATAATTACAAATTATATCATGCTTTAGAAATAATAACACCTTAACGGTGATTAAACCCCACGACATGCAATTTATAATAAAATAAATAAAATGTCGTCTCGTCGTGGATAATTTGTACCTGCCTAAATTATTACAGAATAATAAAGGAAATAAAACAAACTATCTATTACAAGAGATCTTCGTCTTCAAGTCTTTCCATATCCGTCGCCTTGAAGCATCGCCCAAGAAGGAAACGAGATCTTCAAAATCCCGTCTTGCCAACACGACCCGACCCACGCGAGAGGCCTTACCGTGCGGCTGTCCATACGCCTAAACCCTAGGTTTTTAAACCTAGGGTTTCGCATGGAGCAACCCACGCCGGAAGCCCCTCCCACGTCGCCGGAATCGCGCGCCGTCGACCACACCATCGCACCGCCATCGCTGCCCTCACCACCATCCACCTCGCCGTCGGAACAGCAAGGTAGAAGGAGGAGCAGTCGCGCTGCTGTGTGTCGCCACGTCGCCGTCGAGCTCGCAAGAACGGCGCGACGAGTCGCACGGCATGGAGCCGTTCCTGCGCTCGCCGCCGCCGCCGCCTTGACCGCCTGGTGCCGTTGCTGCTGCTGATCGCTGCTGCTGCTCGTCGCTGATGCTGCTGCTGCTGGTTCGCTGCCTTCGCCGGAGAAGAAGACGTGAGAGATGGAGGGTGGTTAAAACCCTCGTCTCCCACCGCTCCGATCAGACCCAGCCCAGGGGTCCCACCCTCAGGCTCTGATCGGAGCCAACGACGCCCAGCGAAGACGCGTAGAAAACCACGCCTGCGCCGTCGCGACGTCCACGCGTGCCGAGCACGCGCCGCCGCACGCCGCCGCACGCCGCCGTCCTCTGCCGCCAACCATCATCCCGTGAATTTGATCTGTTTCTCGACCCGTACAACGATTACAAATTGAAATAACAATTTACAACTGAAATCCTATTCTAACCACGGATTTTCTCGTGGTAAAAACGGCCAAAACGGCAAACTAACAGAAAATAAAACGAATCCACGACGAGACAACGAACATACATGCATAAACGTACGTAAATAAAATCAGATTTTATTTAATTATGGATTTACTCTTCGTTAATCCGACAGAGCCATAATATACAGACCAGGGCTCTGATACCAACTGTAGGAACCGGTTTTTGATAACCAATCCGTTCTTTACCCATGGATCAATTATGGATATCTAACAAACACATACAAAATCCATACCTAGCATGCTCCTATGAATTTAATTACAATCATAGGATGCTTATTTGATATACCTGCAAATTTGATGCACAACGACTCCAGAGTTGATCTTCTGAACTGTTCCCGGCTAGAATACGACGATGGATGGGATCGACCTCGTACTCTCTTTCTCACAGTGGGGGGCGGCGCCAGTTCTCTCTCTCTCTAAGGTTTTATTGCTTAGAATGCAAGTAAGTAATGAGTCTTATGAGCCTTGTATTTATAGATAAATAACTGCTCACATTCATTGAACCTAGACAGCCCTCACGGGCCGTAGGAGACAGACGCCTAGCCCACTAGAAACACAGGCCATTGGGCCAGTTCAGGGATCTACTAGCTTAAATAAGATTGGCCCGATAATATCTGATTTAATCCATTCAGCCCAGAAATATAAATCAGATATAAATATTAATTCATTCCACTAAAGAATTAATACTGACTTACCCTCTTATTTAATTAATTGAGTCGGGGCTAGTATTAGACTTAATTAATCTCCGTGTTTAAGATTCTCGAATATCCATTAATTAATTAAATACTTCTGACAGTAAATTAATTAATCAATTAATTATTCACTAATAAATAATTATCTCGAGTGCTACCACTTAAACTTATTATCGTATCGGAACTAATTCCACCTGCAGGGTTTAATACGACAAACTTATTAAGTTCCTCGAGAGGATATCATCATCCCATTATTCATAGGACACGGATCCTTATTGCAGCTCTATCAATATCAAATAAGAACTGCTACTGCCCAAAATACGAAATTCTGAACCACGATTAAGTTCTCATTTATAATAGATCAAAGCAATAGTCAGACACTTATTCATACTGATAAGCCCAATTAAGGTTAAGACTATTTAAGTCACCGAGATCTTTAATTCTCAATAATTCAGAACAGAGAATTAATCTCACTGTGATCCTTTCAATACGATTAACGTACTAGCATAAATAAATAATCAAGATAAACTATTTAATACTATTATGCTACAATCTAAACCAACAACTCGTCCAAGTTGTCTCGATTGTGAATATTAGTTTATATCTCATAAAAAAATGCCGATTATATAATCTTCTGTGATCTACAACACACTATATAATCTATAATATTGAGATAATTGGACAAATAATAATTATGCAATAATAAACATTTCAGATAGGAGAATTATAGTGAAATAAATATCAATTGTATATAAATAAAAGTCTTGCTTTCGTATACAACCCTTCAGTTCGAGTGAGCCAGTAAGGTGGAGTTGGTTGTCAGCCGGCAGTGGTGGTGATGAGACGTGATGTATATCTGTTTAATATTGAGAAAAAAGAACGAATTAACTCATCAACTACTTTACTTACTTTCATGCTTTTTTTAAAAAATATTAAAAAATATTAACATTTTCATGCTTTTTTTTATCGCATATTTATTAGGATGGAAAAGAAAATTAGCACATTATCCCCATCCCTTTCCCATTTTATGCATTTTATTCATTAAAAAATATTATCAAACCCCTCCCTCCATGTTAATATTTTTCACAATTGGTGAGAAATGAATGGAATAGGGGTTGCCCGGATTAATTATTCATCATGCCCAATGAAAATAAATCAGCGCAATAAACGTGTGAAAATGATTGGTCATACTTAAAGTTATATTTGTCGTGAATACAAGTAACGTTTATTGTAAATAAAAGTAACAGTTGCATTTATTGTTAGAACATGTAGATTTTAATAAATTATAATGTTACGTGTACTTCCTAAAAAATTTATAGGGATATTTTACACATTTGGAGTGAGTAAACGAGAAAAAAATCGCCAAAATACCTAAAGTAATATTTATCGTGAGTACAAGTAACGTTCATCGTGAACAAAAGTAATAGTTGTATTTATTGCTAGAACATGTAGATTTTAATAAATCATAATGTTACGTGTACTTCCTCAACGAGCTATAAGAATATTTTTCACCATTTGGAGTGTAAACAAGAAAAAAAAAATCACCCAAATACCTAAAGTAATATTTTTCGTGAGTATAAGTAACGCTTATCGTGAATAAAAGTAACAATTACATTTATTGCTAGAACATGTGGATTTCAATAAATTATAATGTTATGTGCACTTCCTCAATGACCTATACGAATATTTTGTACCATTTTGAGTATGTAAACGAGAAAAAAATCGCCCAAATACCTAAAGTAATATTTGTCGTGAGTATAAGTAACGTTTATCGTGAATGAAAGTAACAGTTGCATTTATTGCTAGAACATGTAGATCTTAATAAATTCTAATGTCACGTGTACTTCCTCAACGAGTTATAGGAATATTTTTCACCATTTGGAGTGTGTAGACGAGAAAAAAAAATCACCAAAATACCTAAAGTAATATTTGTCGTGAGTACAAGTAACAATTTTTGTGAATGAAAGTAACAGTTGCATTTATTGCTAGAACATGTAGATTTCAATAAACTATAATGTAACGTGTACTCCCTCAACTAGCTATAGGAATATTTTTCACCATTTGAAGTGTGTAAACGAGAAAAAAATCGTCCAAATACCTAAAATGTTATTTGTCGTGAGTACAAGTAACATTTATCGTGAATAAAAATAACAGTTGCATTTATTGGTAGAACATGTGGATTTCAATAAATTATAATGTTACGTGACTTCCTCAACGACCTATACGAATATTTTGTACCATTTGAAGTATGTAAATGAGAAAAAAACAACCTAAATACCTAAAGTAACATTTCTCGTGAATACACTAACATATATCGTGAATAAAAGTAACAGTTGCATTTATTGTTAAAACATGAACATTTTAGTAAATTATAATGTTACGTGTATTTCCTCAACGACCTATAGGGATATTTTTCACCATTTGAAGTGTGTAAACGAGAAAAAATCGCCCAAATACCTAAAGTAATATTTGTCGTGAGTACAAGTAACATTTATCGTGAATAAAAGTAACAGTTGCATTTATTGCTAGAACAAGTCGATTTCAATAAATTATAATGTTACGTGTACTTCCTCAATGACCTATAGGTATATTTTTCATCATTTGGAATGTGTAAACAAGAAAAAAATCATCCAAATACTTAAAGTAATATTTGACGTGAATACAAGTAACGTTTATCGTAAATAAAAATAACAATTGCATTTATTGATATAAAATGTGGATTTCAATAAATCATAATGTTACGTGCACTTTCTTAAAGACATATAGGGATATTTTTCACCATTTGGAGAGTATAAACGAGAAAAAAATCACCCAAATACCTAAAGTAATATTAGTCGTAAATACAAGTAACGTTTATCGTGAATAAAAGTAACAGTTGCATTTATTGCTAGAATTTGTAGATTTTAATAAATTATAATGTTACGTGTAGTTCCTCAACAACCTATAGGGATATTTTACATCATTTGGAGTGCGTAAACGAGAAAAAATCACTCAAATACCTAAAGTAATATTTGTCGTGAGTCCAAGTAACGTTTATCGTGAATAAAAGTAATAGTTATATTTATTGCTAGAACATGTAGATTTTAATAAATTATAATGTTACGTGTACTTCCTCAACGAGCTATATGAATATTTTTCACCATTTGGAGTGTGTAAATGAGAAAAAAAAATCGTTCAAATACTTAAAGTAATATTTGTCGTGAGTACAAGTAGCGTTTATCTTGAATAAAAGTAACTGTTGCATTTATTGCTAGAACATGTGGATTTCAATAAATTATAATGTTATGTGCACTTCTCAACAACCTATACAAATATTTTGTACCATTTGGAGTATGTAAACAAGAAAAAAAATCGTCAAAATACCTAAAGTAATATTTGTCGTGAGTATAAATAACATTTATCATGGATAAAAGTAATAGTTGCATTTATTGCTAGAACATGTAGATTTTAATAAATATAATGTTCCGTGTACTTTCTCAACGAACTATAGGAATATCTTCACAATTTGGAGTGTGTAAACGAGAAAAAAAAAATCTCCCATGAGTACAAGTAACGTTTATTATGAATGAAAGTAACAGTTGCGTTTATTGCTAGAACATGTAGATTTTAATAAATTTTAATGTTACGTGTACTTCCTCAACGAGCGATAGGAATATTTTTCACCATTTGGAGTAAGTAAACGGGAAAAAAATCATCCAAATACCTAAAGTAATATTTGTCGTGAGTACAAGTAACGTTTTTCGTGAATAAAAGTAATAGTTGCATTTATTGCTAGAACACGTGGATTTCAATAAATTATAATGTTACGTGTACTTCCTCAACAACCTATAGGAATATTTTACACTATTTGGAGTGTGTAAACGAGAAAAAACTCGCCTAAATACCTAAAGTGATATTTATCGTGAGTACAAGTAACGTTCATGAATAAAAAAAACAGTTGCATTTATTGCTAGAACATGTAGATTTTAATTTATTATAATGTTACGTAAATATAAACAATAAAAATGAAATATTTATTTATTAGAAAGTTAAAACAAAGTAATAAATAGAGAAAAAAAGGTGAAAAATACCTTATGGGTGTCGATCCCACGACTTCCCAAAATGAAGGACGCACATAGCCAAGCTAAAGGCCATTGGGACAAGGCTTGCAAATTGTCATACACTAATTTATTAGATATATAGCGGATCAGGTCGCATGCCATGCATGCAACCCATGCGACCGATTGCATGCAAGACTCCCCCTTATTTATGCCATGAAATTTTATTTTAATAAGTGGTGTTCTGCACAATCTAAACAAGTAATATTGTAATTGAAAATTATAAAAGTTGGGTCAAAATTTCAAATGATGCAATCGTTCTCAATAATTAACCCTAAAAATTACCAACTCAACATACAAAATAAACTTTCATAAAAAAAAAAAGAAAAAAAAAGAAAAGAAAAATCATACAAAATAACTAAACAACAACTAGACAACACCAATATATATAATTTAACAAACGGCGTATAAATACTGCTAAACCGCAACATAGGTTCATATAAAAACTAGCCTAAAGCAGACGCAATACCACAACTCGCATAGATTCCGATCAGCCACAGCCGTACATCAGTTTCCTTCCAAAAATCTTCATAAAAATAATCCAAATATGGTCTACACAAACATATTTTAAGAAGGCATGCTGAGGTTTTCAAAATGAGGAACACTCCCGTGCAACCGCTCTCTTTCCATGAGACCGAATTCGGGTTGACCCGATCAACACAGTATTTTTTTAATTTCAGAATTTTTTTTTTGATTCGCCTCCAGTTCTAATTTTACGGTTTTGCTTTCTGCCCCGATTTCAATCTATAGATAATCTCTTGACAAAACAAAAGGAGGTAAAAAAAAAAGCCGCAAAAAAAAATCTGAAAAAAATAGTAATGTAATTAAAAAATTGGAAATTAAAAAAAAATAAAAATTGGAAATTTAAAAAAAAATGGCGCGCTGAATTGGAAAAAAAAAATTCCGGCGCGTGCATGCCACACGCTGCACGTGGGAGCCTAGTGCGTGTATTATACACGACACGCGCGGTTGCATGGCATGCGACCAATCACATACAAATTTTTGCGTTTCAGAATTATGTGAAAATTTGTAGGTACAAGAAAGAAATTAATAAAACTAAACGAACACTTATATATACAGGTTAAAAGTAGTCATAACACCGCAAGACAATCGATGAGTGAATGCTGCAAAAGTCTAGAGATCCCAACCAACCATTAATTATCTTCCGAAATCTCTGCTTGAAAGCAAATCCATATCCGTTAGCATATATTTCAAGAAGGCATGTAGAGATTTTCCGATGATAGAAACAAAATTTACAGTTTGAGTACTATGATTTAATGTATTTTTTTGTTCAATTCAATTAAGGAATGAATGAGCAATTAATTCATTAACATAGCTACTTAAAACTAGAAAATGTGGTTTGTCCACATTGGAAAAACATTGATGTTTTGTGCTATATATAAGGAACAACACTTTAATTAAGAGAGGATATCATAGTGTGCTATCTTATGATGCAATCTAGTGGCTCAAGTGTTGGCACATTTTGTGTTTAACCATGACTACTACAAGGACGATGTCATCCGACGACATCGATGAGCACGTGCACGTGCACATCGCACTTGTCGCAATTGAGGAGCCAAGGTTATTTTTGTTAAAGGACTCGAATACACGTGGCTCGAACTCTCGGTGCGGTTGTTGTGGCGGTTTGCTCGGATAAGGATGGATTGCGTGCGTGTTGCACCCGTGCCTAGTATGGCGGTTGGCACGGTGCGGTCCGGCGGTTAGTTTCTGTTTTCAACTAAACCAATGCCTCTGCCACGTGTCGCCAAGGTCATTTTGTATGTGTTTGTTAGATAACCATAATTGATCCATGGGTGAAAACGAATCGGTTTTCAATAATCGGTTCCAACAGACACTGCCTAGCACTAACCTCAGTTTCGTATTCTTATCTTTTCATTTTCGTGCACATTTCAGACACCCAATTACCAGAATTTTACCATAATTTAATATCCTACGTTTAAGCTTTTCCATCTCAAATATCTATTTCTATTAATTCCAATTCCAATTCCAATTCCAATTGGAATTACAATTACAATTACAATTACAGAAGATGTATAAAAGAGGCTTTGTTATAAAATTGAAGTTACCTATTATATCCCTATGATACTTCTAATTAAGGGTCTAGGATCGAAATTGTAATCCTAAGGTTAAATATCTGTTAATATATACATTATTCTTTAGTGTTATATCAGTATTGAAAAGGCAAGATATATTTTTTTTCAATACAATAAAGTGTAAGTCCATATATAATTTAGAATAGATTTATTGTGCTTGAGATTTATTTAAATTACATTAATTGGTAATACAAATGACAAATTAGAATTTGACGTCTTCAATTCTAATTTCTACGCAGCATGAAAATTAATTATGTCCGCCTACTTCGTCTTCGTGTGCTCGATCTTAAAAGTTTCTCTTCCAATAATTCTCTGTTTAGCAAATTCATGAAAAGAAAATTGAGAGAAGTTGCGTGAAAATTTCCAAAAGTGACGCAATTAACTCTTATCACTCAACAATTAATTGAGGACGGATTTACCCAGTGCTCGCATAAGCATAAGGTATAACGACTGCGGGTTCCCATGTCCGCCTTTTAATTAGCACAAATAAAATCCGCAAGTGTATGGAGCTATTGTAATACATGGCAAGCAAGGTCGTATTCCACGAGGACTAGTTCGAAAGTCTTGTGAGTACTACTAATAAGCTATTTTACTCTATTTAGACTAATAAATTATGATAAAGAGGTAATTAAACTAATTAAAGCAAATAAACACTAAATAATAATTAAATTGATAATGTAATACCCCGGATATTTCTTCCGTCGCTAAAATAAAAATTTAATTATTAATTAAGGCTTTGCACGCCTAAGTTAAGGATTTTCAATTCTAAGACTAACGGTGAAATTCGTTTTTGAAAATAAATTCCAGAAGTCGATTGAACGACTACTGTATTAGGGTTTCGCGTCCGATAAAATTTTCGTCCGAAAACTCAAATCGAAAAACCGTCAGACTTTACATTCACTTTTTCTGCGATATGAGTTCACCAGAGAAAGTCAGTTTTTATTATTTTTCCGGGTAAATTTTGGACTGTCTTATCCCGACTTTTCATCGAATTTCGGAAAACAAAATATGCTTTCCGAGTAAGTGATTTATTTCTAATCTAACGGTCGAATTAGATTTCATAAAAAACGTAACCGTCTAGGGTTTTAATTTCTCGATTTTATAACGTCGTATTAGACCCGTAAAACGCGATATTTCGACTAAATATCTAAGCCTAAACTGCCTATGAGGATGATGACTCATCCTTTGTTAGATTTTTATCACTTTATGATATTAACTTAACACCTCATCACCTCTCTTTCTCTCCCCTTTACCGCCACCCTCCCTCTCTCTTCTCTCTCTCTCTCTCTCTCTCTCTCTCTCTCTCTCTCTCTTTTGTTCTTCAAATCCTCCATTGTTAGTCATCTTCAAGCTTTCAAAGTTGTCACAGCCCCAAATCCCGAGGGACGGCAGAAGCCGGGGTGCGACTGAGATTGGATTAAAGAAGCGGGGAAGAAGGGGACTGACTAATTAAACATACATAAAAGACATCATACATTTAATGAACAAGACTTTACTATTAAAAAGGAAGAGTTAATCACGAAGGATTTCTCGACAGGAAGTACTCGAAAGCATCTAAGCTAAAGATTACAGACTTAAACTACAATGATTCACCAAATATACATAACGTCAAAAAGGTCTAGAGTTTTGTAGCGGAAAGTAGGTCATAAGCTAAAGCATTCCTAACTTCTTAACTCAACTCAACTTCAACCACCGCCGCTCTCGTCGCTTCAACTTGCACATTTAGAAAACATATGCAGGGCTAAGTACAAAAGTACTTAGTGGGCACGTTGCCGAAAATATAAACATAAGTATAGATAATCTGGCATTTCATAATTTGTAGCACATCGGGGTTTTATTTAAAATTAGCCCGTGTCTACTAAAATATTTTCTGACTCATTTTCACAATTTGGCTTGATCAAGCACTTTTTATAGATGTTACGTTCAAATCTTGACCAATTCTCATTCACCGTTGCTGGTTACCCCTCAACAGGATACCACATACACCACAGGCTACAAAGTACACTAACTCTGGAAAGCGCTTAATAGCTAACTTAGAGCCGATCGATAGTTAACATCCTAGCGGTTAACTAATAAATCTTGAAAACACGAATGTTAACTCAGATAGGTACAAGAGAACTCACATAAAACATAAAACAGTTCATGCCATGATTATCACTTTGAAAACACGGATATCAAAGCGATAAAGAAAGGTTTTCGAGCATTGCTCGTTTTGTTTTATATATAAAAGCCCACCTCGATGATACAGAACTACTAAACATGTTTCCGTTCTTCTGTTCTTCCGTCCTTTCCTTAGTGCTGGCTTCCTCCTTCATCGTAAAATAATCACACTTTAAATTCGATCGTAAAAGATAATCGAACATGGAAATTCGAATTAGGTTTTAGTCGTTTTGATTCTTTAGGCATTTGCACGCTACTGGTTTCTTTTTAGTTAAACGGAAACGAGACTCGAACAAATCTTGTTTAGAACTCGAAAGGTTTCATACTCGACTCTTAGCTCAGTAGAAAAGATAGTCGTTAACTTATTACGGCTTAAACGATCGAAAGAAACTAAGTTGCGAAGAAACAACTTAGGAATTCAAGTTCTGAAAAATCACTGCGCAATGCAGTAGTTCTGGGGACTGCCCAGAACAGAGGAATCGGAAACAGGGGACGTGCCCTGTACCGTTAGAAAGCTTGGAAAGTCTAGATTACTCCCCAATTTACGGATCTCAAATCCGATAAACGAGCTAAAAGATATTACAGTTTCCAGGAAGGATCGCAAAACTGCAGCGGCTAACCCTAGTTGCTCGATAGAATTGACGATGACTTCCTAGGCTCGTTCTATGTTATCGAATCTACATTTTCGCGATTTTAGCACTTCAGGACAGTCAACACGTACTCCCGTACGTGAAGAACTCCTTTTCGCCGATCGTCTATTAGCACGACGTTCTAAACATCGGCTTTCCAAACTACCAAGTACTATACCAAAACAAGTTAACATTTCTCGTTTCTAGTTCTCGATTATAACTACAACTCATTATATAATAATCCGAAAGCTCATGTCGTCAACTACAAAGTCGTTCCTTAGTTCATAGTAAGCATTATTATCTAGTTAAAATCCTTACTCGACTTCTCGATTATTATTTACGTTCACTAGTTCGTCTCTTACAAAATTTCCAAAGTTATCGGAATTCATTCATTTTCTACTACATTAATCATCATCTAACGAGATTCATTATTATATACATCATCACCTCATATCATTACTTAAACTCAACTTAATTCGAGTTCTTAGTCTCTTAGGATTTCTATAATAATTTTAGAATAAATCCAATTAATTTCTATTATCAACTATTATCATTAGAATCTTAATCTATGATCATTTCATCAATTAAAGATCGAACTACATAAACCCCTATATTTTTCCTCATTTCCGGTATTAACAATTAATTAGGGGGAATTGGTTTTCTTCATCAATTAACATCATTAATCCATTTATCCAACTACTACAACATCAATCCAACCAATTACTATACCACTTCATCATTAATTTGAAATCCCCCAACTCAAACCCTAAGCCTAAAACTCGGTCCTCTTCTAGTTCATAGGGGTTTTGATTTCTCTTTGTTTTAATCATCAATTAAGCATCTCCTAAGCATAATTATACATTCAATTTTAGGATTAAATCATCCTACATAGAACCCCTAAAAATCGGTTCTACCCCTCTTCTTCCAAATCAACCATAGAAATCACTTACTAAAACCTTCTATGTCATGAATTAAAGATCAAAACATCACTACATCATCATCTATTTCGATCCTTAAGAAAAAATTAGAAGAAAGGAAAACTAATTGGATAGAATAAGAGAGGAGGAAATTACCTTAAACTTTAGTGACGGAAGTTAGAAGATTGATGGAGGATGATGAACTTGTGTGAAAATTCCTAGTCAAAAGCTTGAAGATCCAACAATGGTGGAGAGAAAATGGGAGAGAGAGATGTATGTGTGTGTGTGTTCGGTTGTGTTGAGAGAGAGAGAGTGAGGAAGATGACTACTTAATGTATTATGTTATATCATTTAAGTTAATAGGTGTAAAGTTAATTAAAATATCTAATGGTGAGTCATAAGGTATAATACTATATAAAATGAAATATCAAGCTATGTGAGAGAGAGGGAAGTCGACTATGAGGGGAAGAAAAGGAGAATTACGTGTTTTTCCAGCGCGATACGATGTTACGGATATCGAAAGACGAAAAACGTATCTCGGCACATTATCGTCAAATTCCGATTCTACTATAAATTCCGACATATTTAACTTATTCGGAAAGTAATATTTAAGATCTAATTTCCGACAAAAACTCGGGACGTCACAGTCCGAGTTTCGTCCGGAAAATAAAAAAAAACGAACTTTCTCGGGCGAGTTCGTATCGCGATTTCGTGAATGTAAAAATCAGACGGTTTTCCGTTCTGAGTTCTAGAACTAAAAAGTTTTCGTACGCGATAACCCTAAATACAGTAGTCATCTAACTGACTTCCGTAATTTATTTTCGGAAACGGATTTCACCGTTGGTTTTAGAATTAAATTTTATGAACTTAGGCGTGCAAAGCCATTTTTATTATTAACTTTAAAATTTTAAGACTGTACGGAATTTCTGGGGTATTACATCCTACCCCCCTTGCCAAAAATTTCGTCCCGAAATTTGCATACCTTCTGCAAAGAGATGAGGATATCTCTCCTTCATCTTTTCCTCGAGCTCCCACGTGGCTTCTTCTTGCCCGTGGTGGTTCCATAGCACTTTAACGATTGGTATCGATTTGGTTCTTAATTCTTGGACTTTCCTATCCAAAATCGATATCGGCTTCTCTTCGTAGCTTAAGTCAGATTCAAGAACTACGTTTTGCTGACTAATGACGTGCTTAGGGTCATAGACGTATGTTCTCAATTGAGAAACGTTAAATACGTTGTGGACACTTCCTAGACTTGGCGGTAAGGCCAATCTATAAGCGACGGGTCCTATTTTCTCGAGGATTTCATAAGGTCCTATGAACCTGGGTCTTAGTTTACCCTTAACTCCGAATCTAAGGATTTTTCTGATCGGTGATATCTTAAGGAAAACTTTATCTCCTATTTCAAACTCAAGATTGGTTCGACGATCATCGGCATAAGACTTCTGTCGGCTCTGAGCTTCTTTCATTCTATCACGTATCTGCCGAACTATCTCAATCATCTCATTTACTGCATCAGGGCCTAGGTTCTTTCTCTCACCTACTTTGTCCCAATAAATTGGTGATCTACATTTCCTTCCATACAAAGCCTCATACGGCGCCATTCCTATCGTGGCCTGATAGCTGTTGTTGTATGCGAATTCGACCAAATGTAGAATGTTTTCCCAATTCGCGCCTCGGTCCAAAACCACTGTCCTTAACATATCAACTAAAATCTGAATCGTCCTCTCTGACTGTCCATCTGTCTGTGGGTGAAACGCTGTACTGAAATTAAGCTCTGTTCCCAATTCTTTCTGCATCGTAATCCAAAATCTCGAGGTAAATTTGGCGTCTCTATCTGATATTATGACCTTTGGTACTCCATGCAGACGTACAATCTCTCTGACGTACAACTGAGCTAGTTTCTCTGATCCGTAGGTAGTCTTAATCGGCAAGAAATGTGCTGACCTCGTAAGTCTATCAATAATCACCCAAATGGCTGTATTTCCTCTTCTTGACTTAGGCAAGCCTGTCACGAAGTCCACAACTATGCCTTCCCATTTCCATACTGGTAAATCTAATGGCTGCAGCAATCCATATGGTCGTCTGTGTAAAGCCTTAACCTGCTGACATGCCAAACATCTTTCAACAAACGAGGCAACGTCTCGTTTCATTCCATTTCACCAGAAGTTCCTTCTCAAATCTTGATACATTTTCGTACTTCCTGGGTGTGCTGTATAAGGCGTATCGTGAGCTTCACTCAAGATCTCATTCTTCAGTTCGCTGTCGTCATCAGGAATACAAATTCTGCCTTCATAAAGGATCGCATTGTCTGGTGCTTCGGAATATCCATCCGGTTTATCTGTTCTTATCCTTAATCGCAACTTTTCCATTGACTCGTCCTTCCTCTGAGCACTGATGATTCTTTCTCTCAAATCTGGTGTAGCTTCTAATGCTGCTATCTGACTTGTTATCGTAGCTGGCGTGTCGAGCACTTTGATATCTATCTTCTCGAATTCTCGTACTAAAGTTTCTTCCTCTACAAAGAGGCATCCTAACTTCGTTGGAGCCTTGCGACTCAATGCGTCTGCTACCACATTTGCCTTTCCGGGATGATAGTTGATTCCTCAGTCGTAATCCTTAACTATTTCGAGCCATCTCCTTTGTCTCATATTCAGTTCTTTCTGCTCGAAAAAGTACTTCAGGCTCTTGTGATCAGTGAATATCTCAACCCTTACACCATAGAGATGGTGTCTCCAAATCTTTAACACATGCACCACGGCTGCGAGTTCTAAGTCGTGGGTTGGGTACTCAACTTCGTGAGGTCGAAGTTGTCGTGAAGCATAAGCTATCACTCGTCCATCTTGCATTAAGACACAACCTAATCCATTTTTCGAGGCGTCGGTGTAAACCACATACTCCTTGTTTGCATCTGGAAGAGCTAATACTGGCGCTGTGGTTAGCTTTTCCTTAAGCGTTTGGAAACTGTTTTCACAGTCGTCCGTCCATTTAAATTTGGTATCCTTCCGAAGTAACTACGTCATCGGGCGAGCGATCGTAGAAAATCCCTCAATAAACCTTCTGTAGTAGCCTGCCAAACCTAAGAAACTTCTGATCTCATTCGGACTCGTTGGTGACTTCCAGTTGTGCACTGCATCTACCTTGACTGGATCCACTTTGATTCCTTCCGCCGATACTATGTGTCCAAGGAACATTACTTCCTTCAGCCAAAATTCGCATTTACTGAATTTGGCGTAGAGTTTCTCGGTTCTTAGTGTTTCCAACACTATCTGTAGATGTTCTTCGTGCTCCTTCTCATTCTTAGAGTAAACGAGGATGTCGTCGATGAACACTAAAACGAATTTGTCCAAGTAAGGGTGGAAAACTCTATTAATAAGATCCATGAATACAGCTGGAGCATTGGTCAAACCAAATGGCATTACTAGGAATTCGTAATGGCCATATCGGGTTCTAAAGGCGGTCTTCGGTACGTCTTCAGGTTTAATCTTCAGCTGATGGTACCCTGACCTTAAATCTATTTTGGAGAAGACTCCTGCACCCTTAAGCTGATCGAACAGATCCTCGATCCTTGGCAAAGGATATTTGTTCTTGAGTGTGATCTTGTTCAGATCTCGATAATCTATACACATTCTCATCGATCCGTCCTTTTTCCTAACAAACAACACGGGTGCTCCCCAAGGTGAGACGCTTGGCCTGATGAAACCAAGGTCTAGCAATTCTTGTAACTGGATTTTGAGCTCTTCTAGTTTTTTAGGTGCCATCCTATATGGGGCTTTAGACTTAGGAGCTGCTCCTGGTTCTAAGTCGATCGTGAAGTCTACGTGACGATCTGGTGGCAATCCTAGTAACACTTTTGGAAAGACGTCTTCGTATTCATTCACAACTTTTACGTCTTGGATGGTCTTCTCGGCTCCTGGCTCCCCGACTAGGTACACGAGATAAGCTGTGGTACCTTTCTTCTTCATGAGTTTCGTGGCTTGAAGGGCTGATATAATTGGTACGCCTCTACCCATGGAAATTTCGTGGAATTCGGTTAGTTCTTTACCCGAGGGTTGAAAAGAGATTTTTCTCTCGTTGCAGAGAATTGTGGCATAATTCTCTGACAACCAATCCATTCCTAGGATTATATCTACGTCCCACATTATCATAACATTTAAGTTGTTCGCCTTAACCTTAAGAGTTCCGATTTCTAGTTCTAGGTTAGAGCAAACATGCGTGGAAGTAGTGATCTCTCCTGAAGGTGTAGCTACTCTCATAGAATGTGCAGCTCTTACAGGTCTGATGTCTAAGTTATCGGCACACGAGCCAGCAATGAAAGAATGCGATGCGCCAGTATCAAACAATATCTTAATAGGGATGTTGTGTAGTTTTCCCATACCTGCTAGGTTGCCTTTTCCCTTGTGCTGGCCACCCTGTTTGATAGCGCATGCCCTCGCATTCTGTTGCTGCTGTGCATGCTGCTGGAACTACTGCTGGTTCATTTGCTGCTGCGGCTGTGCTTGTATGGCTCTGAGAGGTATGGCTTGCAGCGGTTTCGGGCAATCTTTCTTCATATGCCCCTTCTGTCCACAATTGAAACAGTTGGGGGTGCCTATCTGACAAACTCCGGGATGGGCTCTGTTGCACTTAGGGCAGACAGGAATGGTAACCCTCCCTGGGTTAGTTCCTCCCTGGTTGAAGTTTCGTTGCTGCCCTTGCGGCTAGTTCTGTTGACCGTTGCCCTTCCATGGTGTGTTCTGCTTATTTCCCTGAATAAACAATCCTGACTGGTTGTTTCCCTGCCACGGTCTTTTGTTGCTGTTGTTGTTGTGGTTATTGTTCTGGCCAGGCTGCTGATAGCCCTGCTGAATACCCCTTTTCTGATTATAACTTTGATTGTAGCCTCCGCTACCTCCTCCATTCCACTTCCTCTTTCCCTGATAGTTGCTATTATTGTTGTTATAATAGCCTCGGTTCTGGTTCTGTGCTGGAGCTGGTGCAGTTGGTACAACTTTCTTCTCGTCAGGCACTACGACCTCCATTTCCAATGCTCTTCCCAAAATGTCAGTGTAGCTTAGTCCCCCATGACTAGCTAATGCAATCCCCATTTCATGTCGTAGTCCCCCTTAGAATTTCTTCGATAGTTTCTCTTCGATATCAACCTGAGTCGGCGCATACCTAGACAGTTCGCAAAACTTGGCGTCATACTCTGTTACGGTCAGCTTTCCTTGCTTCAAACTATAGAACTCGGCTTTCTTCTGAGCTCTGTACGTCTTGGGTACGTACTTATCAAATAGTATTTCCTTGAATTCTTCCCACGTGAAACGAGCCAGCTGCTCTGCGGGTATCACCTTCTGCCTTGCTTCCCACCAATAATCTACCGATCCAGTTAGTTGGAACGCGACACATAACATTCTCTCCTCATCAGTACATAGCTCAGCATCGCTAGGGCTGCCCGTTCCATTAAACATCGGGGGGTTTCATTTGAGGAATAAATCCTCAATATCCCTACGGGGTGGTGGTGGAGGTGGTGGTGATGGTGATGGTGATGGGGATGGTGATGGGGATGGTGATGGGGATGGTGATGGGGTATCATTCTGTTCGTGCTCTTGTTCTCTGTCGTTCTCTGGTTGACGTCTCCCACGTCCTCGAGGCCTTCCAGGTCCTCGACCTCTCCTATTGTTAACGTTTCTTGGCGCCATTTTCTTTGATCTAAGGAAAATTAAAATTCTCATTAGTCCTTTCTGTTAAATGCTCTTAGTACTTACTAACTTGTTTCCAACTTAATCAAGTTCATGGGACGACATATCGAACATAGTTCCGATATTACTTCGTAATCTTTTAACTTTCAAGTTAGACTTCAATTTCTCGTCACACGAATTTATTGACATTCTGATTTAATTACACGATTCATAGGAAATTTTTCTTGTGATTAAAAACCCTCTCATGGATCATGTATATATATATACATCAAAAAGAATTATTAATTCTGCCTCCAACGAGGACTTATACAAAAAGTTAGACTACTACTAGTCTAAACTAGGCTGACTGCCTACTATTTACCGGGTGCACTAACAAGCTGCATCTCCGTACTTACTAAAAGTACTAGAACGGAAACGATTCATAAAAATTTCGTATCCGTTAGAGTACTACAAAAACTAGTTACTGATCCGACTATGTACAGGACAAAAGAACTACTACTACTACTAACGTGCGTCTACGATGCTCTACTCAACGGACTATAGTCGAGTCGGAACTGCCATCTACGGCCTAAAAACCATAAGAGTCCTCCTCTGGGTCCTCTTCCAGATCCTCGTCTGGGTCCTCCTCAGGATCCTCGTCCGGGGTCCTCCTCAGGATCCTTGTCCGGGTCCTCCTCCTCAGACTCTGAACCAAAGACGAGCTGGAGTGCCTCGTCCTCCCTCAGAGTAGAGCCGTCAGAAAGTGTAAGCCGAGGTGGTGACAGTGCCTCTGAAACTGTCTCCTCAAGGTCTGAAATAAGGTAGTCCTCACTGAGCTCTACTGCACGCTTCTTCAGGGGAAGAAGGTGCTCTGGAACGGAACCGGATTCAAAAACCTCTCTGGAACGGACCCTGGATGGTCCTGCCTCCATCTGACCTCTGACTACCTCCCACTTTGCACAGATTTCCTCAAGCGGTGTCAGTGGAGATGGTGCTCTAACATGGCGGCAAGCTCCGCTTCAATCCCTCGGTACTCTGACTCTGCCCGAAACAGTCCTGTCTCTAAAGGTCCTCTGACTCTAACACAAACGTCAGGTACAAACGGTGAAGATAATCCTAACAACGTGGCTGTCTCGGCGTCGATCTCTATGAATCCCGGTCCTGGGATCAACTCCTCGATCTGTGTACTAACTGGCGGTAACTCTGGTGTAACAGTGGGCTCCGCGTCCTCCTCTAACTGCTCTGACTCCGCGTCAGACTCCTCACTCGGTACAAAGTCTGGTGGTATCTCCAACAAGGCAGAAAACTCTGGGTCCAAGTCTAGGTGCTCTAGCTCGGTCTCTGCTGGAAAGTGACTGTAGGGGAGATGCGGCTCAAAAGGAACTGGAAGCATAAATCTGCTGTCAAAGAATCGTCTGTGTATATATAGGGCGAATCCCATATAGTTGCCTGTCGGCTCTGTGTCGTCGCCGAAAACCCCATGAAAGTACCACGCCATGCGGTGCGCCCAACCGCGCCACTCGTCCGGTAAGTGCACAATCAGGTCGGATATCGCCTGACTCTCCGGAATCAAGTGTCGTACTACAAAATAAACTGACGAGAAGTTGCTCACTATCTGCCCCACATCCTCCTCACCGTAATCTGCCTCGAAATCATAATACTCGTCTTGTATCATATCTATTATGGTACGCTCGCACGCGGCCAAGGGCTGGCTCTTCCGAGCAGTAACGCTAGTCCTAGCCATCCTACAAAAGTTTTAAGGAAACACGGATCAGTAACAGGTAGGGAAATAACTTATCTCAACGAAATACTTAAATTACAAAATGAACATTCCTTATTCAATTGTAATATTACCACTTAAAACAACCACTTATCATGACTTCTAGCAATTCAAGAAATTGCACTCAAACTATATATATATATAATTAAAAATTTCAAGATTTTATTTCCATTCCTTATCTTACTATGTTCTTACTTCCTTACCTTAATTCTTTATTACTTTCTCAACAACATTTCTTAACGATTCTTACTTATTAAAACAAAGTACGCCTACTTTGTTCATGTTACCTATTCAAAAGTGACATCCATTTACAAAAGAATTTTGTCGATTACGACTCTTGATACTCGTACTAGTTGTAGTCTTCGTTCAAAGACGAAATATGGAATAAGTTCCAAAAGAAATGGAATATAACTTAAAGAATAACTTTTCTGGAAACTAAGTTCCAGTTGTCGTCGCTAGAATCGGGCGATTGATGGAAAAATTTAATCAAGCTTCGTGCTTGACTTCCAATAATCTATACGATTTTCTTCGTAGAGTTCGATCAAGACGAACCTTACTGAAACACAAAATGAAAGAAAACAAAATGACGTCATTTACGTTACTCACACGTAAGTAACGTTCACTTATTTCATTTAGCTTTGATTCCCTTTATTCTATCTTCGTCGTCTCGTTCATATCTTTCTTAATTCGAAGCCTATGCTTCTCAAACGTCTAATCGTTTCCTCCGTTTACTAACACGATTTACCGAATCATTTTTATTTCATTTTCCTCGCAGGAAATTTTTTGTTGGATTTTTAAAACAAAGTTCGACTTTGCCGAATCTTTATTCATGTCACTTAACGCACATGACATTCATCAGTAGAAGTCCTTCTCGTGTTGGGGATCTCCTTTCGAAATCATTTCAAAATAACGTTTCTTAAAACGTCTAAGTTCTCGAAGAACCGGAAAGACCTTAGGTTTCAAGTCTACGTTCTCATTGAACCGGGAAAATCCCTAAAATCCAACTATATTCGTGTGTCCAAATATTTTTTTTAAAAGAAAGAAATTATCGCGCAAATAATTTCACATAAGATAGTAATTGTACTATCACATAATCACATAAAGTATACAAAGTATAAAAAAAATTATACTTCCATAAAATTCTTATTTTTGGCACACAACTCATTCTCATTCTCAATTTCATTGAATACTTGTTCATAGATTTCTTATTTAAAAGAAATCACATCATTAAAATTCTTTTCTTTTCCTCGTTGAGTCGACGTAGCGGGAGGTTGAGTTGACATCTACATTCTCAATCTTAGTGTCATAGCCTAACTCTTATCTTTTACTTGAAAGAAGACTCTGATCTAGAGTATATACAAATACTCTATCCTATGACTCGAAAGAAGACTCGATATAGAGTACGAACGAATACTCTATATTATTACTCGAAGGAAGACTTGTATACAAATACCACTCTGTGGCATTACTAGAAGGAATAACTCATACTAGAAAAGAATGACTCGTAACCAGAGCAGGAAACGAACTACTGCTCTGATACCACTCTGTCACAGCCCCAAATCCCGATAGACGGCAGAAGCCGGAGTGCGACTGGGATTGGATTAAAGAAGCGGGGAAGAAGGGGACTGACTAATTAAACATACATAAAAGACATCATACATTTAATGAACAAGACTTTACTATTAAAAAGGAAGAGTTAATCACGAAGGATTTCTCGACAGAAAGTACTCGAAAGCATCTAAGTTAAAGATTACAGACTTAAACTACAGTGATTCACCAAATGTACATAACGTCAAAAAGGTCTAGAGTTTTGTAGCGGAAAGTAGGTCATAAGCTAAAGCATTCCTAACTTCTTAACTCAACTCAACTTCAACCACCGCCGCTCTCGTCGCTTCAACTTGCACATTTAGAAAACATATGCAGGGCTAAGTACAAAAGTACTTAGTGGGCACGTTGCCGAAAACATAAACATAAGTATAGATAATCTGGCATTTCATAATTTGTAGCACATCGGGGTAAATTAGCCCGTGTCTACTAAAATATTTTCTGACTCATTTTCACAATTTGGCTTGATCAAGCACTTTTTATAGATGTTACGTTCAAATATTTACCAATTCTCATTCACCGTGGCTGGTTACCCCTCAACAGGATACCACATACACCACAGGCTACAAAGTGCACTAACTCTGGAAAGCGCTTAATAGCTAACTCAGAGCCGATCGATAGTTAACATCCTAGCGGTTAACTAATAAATCTGGAAAACACGAATGTTAACTCAGATAGGTACAAGAGAACTCACATAAAACATAAAACAGTTCATGCCATAATTATCACTTTGAAAACACGGATATCAAAGCGATAAAGAAAGGTTTTCGAGCATTGCTCGTTTTGTTTTATATATAAAAGCCCACCTCGATGATACAGAACTACTAAACAGGTTTCCGTTCTTCTGTTCTTTCGTCCTTTTCTTAGTGCAGGCTTCCTCCTTCATCGTAAAATAATCACACTTTAAATTCGGTCATAAAAGATAATCGAACATGGAAATTCGAATTAGGTTTTAGTCGTTTTGATTCTTTAGGCATTTGCACGCTACTGGTTTCTTTTTAGTTAAAAGGGAACGAGACTCGAACAAATCTCGTTTAGAACTCGAAAGGTTTCATACTTGACTCTTAGGTCAGTAGAAAAGATAGTCGTTAACTTATTACGACTTAAACGATCAAAAGAAACTAAGTTGCTGTAATGCCCCGTAAATTCCTTACGACCTTAAAATTTTAAAGTTAATTAAATAAATGGCTTTGCACGCCTAAGTTTACGATTTTGAATTCTAAAACTTACGGTCGAATCCGTTTCCGAAAATAAATTACGGAAGTCAGCTAGATGACTACTGTATTTAGGGTTAGCGCGTACGAAAAGTTTTTAGTTCGTGAACTCAGAACGAAAAACCGTTTGATTTTTACATTCACGAAATCGCGATACGAACTCGCCCGAGAAAGTTCGTTTTTATGATTTTCCGGACAAAACTCGGACTGTGTCGTCCCGAGTTTTTGTCAAAATAAATTTTATAAATTTATTTTCAGGTTAAGTTTCGTACGTTAGAATTTTCGGTCGAATCGGATCGCGACGATTTTGTGCCGAGCGACGTTTTTTGTCGAACGTTTTCCGTAACGTCGGATCGCGCCGGAAAAGCGCGTATTTTTCTTTTTCTCTCTTCCTTGACCGATCTCCCCCTCTCACTTTATGGGATATTTTCATTTTAATGTTATATTAAGGGACACCTAATGTAGTTCCAATTCATACTTTACACCTATTCAATCTTATAACCTAAGTTAACAATTAAATCCATATCTCTCCCTCCCAACACACCAAAATCGGCAGCATCACTCTCTCCCTCTCCCATCTTCTTTTTCTTCATCTCCATTGTTGAAGCTTCAAGATCTAGAAGAAGAAATAACACAAGTCATCATCCAACCATCCAAACCTAATACATCCTTTGTTAAATCTTAAGGTATTCATCTCCTCTACACTTCTATCCATCCATAATCTTCTTCTTTTCATTTTTTTTCTTGTGATCGAAAATTAGAGTATTGATTTAGATGATTCGATCTTGGATTAATGAAATTAGATGTGTTAGATAGGATAATTAGGGATTAAAATTGAACAAAAACAAGAACCCTAATCTCCTTGTCTATACCGAAATTTTTAGGGAAATTGTAGGATTTTTGGATTTCTTCAAGTGATGATAGATTCATGCCTAAGAGGTGTTTAATTGGTGATTAGAACAAAGAGGAATCGAAAGCCCCATGTTTTGTGAAAACCGATTTAGGGTTTGAGTTTGAATTTGGGGATTTATGCATGTTAGATGAAATTGGATTTGCAATTGATTAATTGTTGTTATAATAGGATGATTAATGAATAAATGGTGTTAATTGAAGAAGAAAAAATCACTCCCTTAACCCTTCTCTAAATACCGAAATTTATTGGATAATTGGGGGTTTTCATGTGTTGATTTTAATTGATGAATTGATGATGGAATTATGTTGTAGTTGATGTTAATTGATTATGGGAATTTAATTAGATTTTTCTAAAAATATTTATCGGAATGTAAGAGATGAAGAACACGTTATAAGTTGAAATATAGTGATGATATGAGATGATTGTATGCATAAAAGTGATTCTCGTTAGATGTAGTTTAATGATGTAAAATTTGAACGGAATCCGACAACTTTGAAAATTTCATAAGAGACGAACAACTAGACGTAACTAATAACCGAGAAGTCGAATGAGAATTCTAATTTGATATTATTGTCTATGATGGACTTGAGAACAACTTTGTAGTTGACGTCATGAGCTTTCGAACTAATATAATATGAGCTATAGTGATAGTCGAGAACTAGAACGCGATTTGAATAACTTGTTGGTTTAGTAATTGTTAGTTGAAAGCCGACGTTTAGAACGTCGTGCTATTGAACGAGTTTTGAGAAGGAGTTCACCACGTACGGGAGTACGTGATGACTGACTTGAGGGTCCAGTTTCTAAAGAAATCAAATTCGAGAACTTAGAACGAACCTAAGACGTTATACGTCGAATCTATCGAGCAACTAGGGTTTTCGCGGCAGTTTTGCGACCCTCGCCGGAAACTGTAATAACTTTTAGCTCGTTTATCGGATTTGCGATCCGTAAATTGGAGCGTAAACTAGACATCCCAAAATTTTCAACGGTACAGGGCTCATCCCCTGTTTCCAGATCCTCTTTTCTGGGAAGTCCCCAGAGTCACTGGATTGCGCAGTGAAATTTCAGTTTCAATTCTCCTATGTTGTTTCGTTCACAACTTAGTTTCTTTCGATCGTTTAAGCCGTAATAGCTAACGAATATCTTCCTACTGACCCTAGAGTCAAGTATGGAGCCTTGAGTGATAAAACCAGTCGAGATCTCATCTCTTATCCATTCAAATAAAGAAGTAGTAAGCGAGAATTTTCATAAGTCGTTTAATGAACTAAAACGTAATTCTCCTAAGTTGATTCTTTCCAACTTAGTTCCTTATGATCTTTTAAGTCGTATTAAGTTACCGACTACCCTCTCTACTGACCTAAGAGTCGAGTATGAGACCTTTCGAGTTCTAAACGGGTTTTGAACGAGTCTCGTTCCCGTTTAAGTAAAATGAATCTAGTAAGCGTGCAAATGCCTAAAGAATGAAACGACTAAAACTTATTTCGATTCTCTTTGATCGATTATCTTTTACGACCCATTTTTAAGTATTATTATTACTTTACGATGAAGGAGGAAGCCAACTGTAAAGAAAGGACGGAAGATCCGAAGTTTGGAAGCTATTGCTTTTAGTTCTATATTACGAGGTGGGCTTTTATATACAAAATAAAACGAGCAATGCTCGGAAAATCTTTCTTTATCGCTTTGATATCTGTGTTTTCAATGTGATATTATGGCATGAACTGTTTTATGTTTTATGTGAGTTCTCTTGTACCTATCTGAGTCAACATTCGTGTTTTCCAGATTTAGAGTTAATCTAACGATCGGCTCTGAGTTAGCTGCTAAGTGCTTTCCAGAGTTAGTGCACTTTGTAACCTGTGGTGTATGTGATATCCTGTTGAGGGGTACCAGCCACGGTGAATGAGAATTGGTCAAGATTGAACGTAACATTAGTCAGAAAATGCTCGCGCGAGTGATTTATGAGAAAAGAGTCAGAAAATATTTAGTAGACACGGGTTTCTTTCAATAAAACCCCGATGTGCTACAATTATGAAATGCCATATTTATCTATACTTATGATTATGATTTCGACATCGTGCTCACTAAGTACGTTTTTACTTAGCCCTGCATTATTTTCTAAATGTGCAGGTTGAAGCGACGGTGAGCGGCGACGGTTGATGTTGAGTTGAAAGATAGGTAACTTTAGTTAGAACTCTTCCGCTGCAGAACTCTCAGTCTTTTTGAATATGTACCTTTTGAACAATACACTGTAGTTTAAGTCTGTAAATATGAACTTAGTTTCTACTGTGTACTTTTGTCGAGTAATCCTTAGCGATTAACTCTTTCTTTATTATATTCAAGTCTTGTTCATGGTTTAATTGATGCTCTTCATGTATGATTAGTCAGTTAGCCCCCTTCTCCCCCGCTTCTTTAATCCAACCCCAGTCGCACCCTGGTTTCTGCCGTCCTTCGGGATTTGGGGCTGTGACAGAGTGGTATCAGAGCAGAGGTTCGTCTCTTGCTCTGACTATGAGTCAATCTTCTAGTTCAAGTCAATTTTCTAGTATGAGTTATTCTTGTAGTAATACCACAGAGTGGTATTTGAGCAGAAGTTCGTTTTCTACTCTGGTCGCGAGTCAGTCTTCTAGACTGAGTCATTCTTTCAGTAATACCATAAAGTGGTAACGGAGCAGTAAGTTGCTTCTTGCTCTGGTTATGAGTCATCTTTTTCTAATACGAGTCATTCCTTTAAGTAATATCACAGAGTGGTATTTTTATGCAAGTCTTCCTTCGAGTAATAGTATAGAGTATTCATTCGTACTCTATATCGAGTCTTCTTTCGAGTCATAAGATGGAATAATGATATGTACTTTAGATCAGAATCTTCCGTCAAGTAGAAGATAAGAGTTAGACTTTAATACTAAGATTGAGAACATAGATGTCAACTCAACCGCCCGCTACGTCGACTCAACGAGGAAAAGGAAAGAATTTTATGATGAGATTTCTTTTAAATAAGAAATTTATTGAACAAGTATTCAATAAAGAATGAGAATGAGAATGAGATGTGTTTTAAAAATAAGAATTTTACAGAAGTATGATTTTTATACTCTACGTGATTATGTGATAGTACAAGTACTATCCTATGTGAAATTATTTGCGCGATAATTTCCTTTTTATGAAAAATTATGCGGATACAAGAATATAGTCGGATTTTAGGGATTTTTCCTGGTTCAATGAGAACGTAGACTTGAAACCTAAGAATTTTCCGGTTCTTCGAGAATTTAGACGTTTTTAAGAAACGTTGTTTTGAAATGATTTCGAAAGGAGATCCCCAACACGAGAAGGACTTCTATTGATGAATGTCACGTGCGCTAAGTGACATGAATAAAGATTCGGCAAAGTCGAACTTGTTTTCTGAAAATTTCCTGCGAGGAAAATGAATAAAAATGAACGAGACGACGAAAATTGAGTAAAGGGAATCAAAGCCAAATGAAATAAGTGAACGTTGCTTCCGTGTAAGTAACTTAAATGACGTCATTCGTGACACGTCATTCCGTTTTCTATTCGTTTCGTGTTTCAGTAGTGTTCGCCTTGATCGAACTTTACGAAGAAAAAATTGTATAAATTATTAGAAATCGAGCACGAAGCTTGATTAATTTTTCCATCGATCGCCCGATTCTAGCGACGACAACTGGAACTTAGTTTTCCAGGAAATTATTCTTAAGTTATATTCCATTTTTCTTTTGGAATTTAATTCCATATTTCGTCTTGAGCGACGACTACAACTAGTACGAATACCAAGAGTCGTAAACGACAAAATTTCTTGTAAATGGATGTTACTTTTGAATAAGTAACATGAACGAAGTAGATATGCTTTGTTTTAATAAGTGAAAGTCGTTAAGAATTAGTGAGTAAGAAAGAAAAGAAGAAATAAAAAGGAATAAAAAAAATGGTGAAATAAAGAATGAAAATAAAATCTTTAATTTTATGAATGTATATATATATGTTGTTGAGTGCAATTTCTTGAATTGCTAGAAGTCTCGATAAGTGGTTGACTTAAGTGATGATGTTACAATCAAATAAGGAATATTCATTTTGTAATTTATGTTTTTGTTGAGATAAGTTATTTTTTCCTACCTGTTACTGATCCGTGTTTCCTTAAAACTTTTGTAGGATGGCTAGGATTTAGGTTACGGCTTGGAAGAGCCGGCCCTTGGTAGAGTGCGAGCGCACCATAGTTGACATGTTGCAGGACGAGTACTATGAGTTTGAGGTAGACTATGGAGAGGAAGACGTAGGACAGATTGTCAGCAACTTTTCTTCAGCCTACTACCCAGTACGACACTTGATCCGGGAGAGTCATGCAATCACAGACCTGATCGTACACTTACCAGAGGAGTGGCGCGGATGGGTGCACCGGGTAGCGTGGTATTTTTTAGGGATCCTAGGCGACGACACTGAGCCGACCGGCAACTACGCCGGATTTGCCCTGTTCGTACACAGGAGGTTCTTCGAGAGCAGGTTTATGTTCCCAGTTCCTTTTGAGCCGCACCTTCCCTACAGTCACTTTCCAGCCGAGACGGAGCTTGAGCAGCTTGACTTAGACCCTGAGTACTCTGCCCTGTTGGAGTTGCCACCAGACGGTGTACTGGTTGAGGAGTCTGACGCTGAGTTAGAGTAGCCAGAGGAGGACGATGAGACAGTAGTTACACCAGAGTCGCCACCAGTGGGACAACAGATCGAGGAGTTGATCCCAGGACCGGGATTCGTGGAGGTTGACGCTGAGACAGCCGCGCTGTTGGGGTTGTCTTCACCTTTTGTGCCAGACGTTTGTGTTAGGGTCAGGGGACCGTTAGAGACGAGACTGTACAGGGAGGGGCCAGACCACCGAGAGATCAACGCGGAGCTTGCCTCCATGTTAGAGCTGCCTTCTCCACTTACGCCACTCGAGAAGATCTGTGCGAAGTGGGGAGTAGTACGAGAGCAGATGGAGGCAGGACCGTCCAGGATCCATTCTAGGGAGGACTTTGAGTCAAGTTCGGGTTCAGGTTCAGTTCCCGAGCACCTTCAACTGAGGAGGACGAGGCACTTCAACTGGTTTTTGGTTCAGAGTCCGAGGAGGAGGACCCGGAGGAGGATCCGGAGGAGGACCCTGAGGAGGATCCGGAGGAGGACCCAGAGGAGGGTTGTTAGGATTTTTGCAGATCATAAGGGGTAGTTTTTGGACTCGACTACAGTTTAGTTGAGCAGTGCGTTGTAAACGCTGGTAAATATCAGTAGTAGTAGTAGTAGCTCTTTGTCCTGTTTAGAGTCGGATCAGTAACTAGTTAGATTTTGTAGTACTCTAGCGGATACGAAATTTTATGAATCGTTTCCGTTCTAGTACTTCTAGTAGGTACGGAGTGCAGCTTGTTAGTGCACCCGGTAAATAGTAGGCAGTCAGCCTAGTTTAGACTAATAGTAGTCTAACCCTTTTTGTATAAGTCCTCGTTGGAGGCAAAATTAATATTCTTTTTGATGTATATATATATACATGACCCGTGAAGAGGGTTTTTAATCACAAACAAAATTTCTTATGAATTGAGTAATTAAAATCAGAATGTCAAATGAACTCGTGTAACGAGGAAATGAGTTTAATTTGAAGTTAAAAGATTATGAAATAATATCGAAGCTATGTTCGATGTGTTGTTCTGTGGACTTGATTAAGTCGAGAACGAGTTAGTAAGTGATAAGAGTAATTAACAGAAGAGAACTAATGAGAATTTTAATTTTTCCTTAGACTAAAGAAAATGCCGCCGAGAAACATGAACAACAGGAGAGGTCGAGGACCTGGAAGGCCTAGAGGACGTGGTAGACGTCAGCCGGAAAACAACCAAGAACGAGAATATGAGCAGAATGCCACCCCATCCCCATCTCCATCCCCATCTCCACCCCCATCACCACCACCTCCACCACCGCCCCGTAGAGATATAGAGGATCTCTTCATCAAGAGAAACCCTCCAATGTTCAATGGAACTGGTAGCCCTAGCGATGCTGAGCTATGGGTGAGATCTACTGAGAAAATTTTCAAGCTTCTCAGATGCACTGATGAGGAGAGAATGCTTTGTGTCGCATTCCAACTGACGGGATCGGCAGATTACTGGTGGGAAGCGAGACAGAAGGTGATTCCCGCAGAGCATCTGGCTCGTTTTTCATGGGAAGAGTTTAAGGAAATCTTCTTTGACAAGTACGTCCCCAAGACGTATAGGGCACAGAAGGAAGCCGAGTTTTATAATCTGAAGCAGGGAAAGCTGACCGTGACGGAATATGATGCCAAGTTCTGCGAGCTGTCAAGGTATGCACCGGCATTGGTTGACACCGAGGAGAAGCTATCTAAGAAATTTCAAGGGGGTTTACGACATGAGTTAGGAATCGCTTTGGCTAGTCATGGAGGACTAGGCTATACGGATATACTGGGAAGAGCACTGGAAATGGAGGCCGTCGTGCCTGATGAGAAGAAGATCGTACCAACTGCGTTAGCACTAGCACAGAGTCAGAACCGAGGCTACTACAACAATAATAGTAGCAACTATCAGGGTAAGAGGAAATGGAACGGAGGAGGTAGCAGAGGCTACAATCAGGGTTACAACAACAACCAGGGAGGTCAGAGAAAGGGCTATCAGCAGCCTGGCAACAACAACAACAACAACAACAACAACAACAACAAGAGGCCATGGCAGGGAAACAACCAATCGGGGTTGTTCATTCAGGGAAATAAGCAGAACTCGCCGTGGAAGGGCAACAATCAGCAGAACCAGTCGCAGGGGCAACAAAGAAACTTCAACCAGGGAGCGAATAACCCAGGGAGGGTTACCATCCCTGTCTGCCCGAAATGCAACCGAGCCCATCCCGGAGTATGCCAGATAGGCACCCCCAAATGTTTCAACTGTGGACAGAAGGGGCACATGAAAAAGGACTGCCCGAAGCCGCTTTAAGCCGTACCTCTCCGAGCCATCCAAGCACAGCAGCAGCAGCCACCAATGAACCAGCAGCAGTTTCAGCAGCATGCACAGCAGCAACAGAATGCGAGGGCATGCGCTATCAAACAGGGTGGCCAGCACAAGGGAAAAGGCAATCTAGCAGGTATGGGAAAACTCCACAACATCCCCATTAAGATACTGTTTGATACTGGCGCATCGCATTCTTTCATTACTGGCTCGTGTGCCGATAACTTAGACATCGGACCTGTAAGAGCTGCACAATCTATGAGAGTAGCCACACCTTCAGGAGAGATCACTACTTCCATGCATGTTTGCTCTAACCTAGAACTAGAAATCGGAATTCATAAGGTTATAGCGAACAACTTAAATGTTATGATAATGTGGGATGTAGATATAATCCTAGGAATGGATTGGTTGTCAGAGAATTACACCACAATTCTCTGCAACGAGAGAAAAATCTCTTTTCAGCCGCCGGGTAAAGAACCGACCGAATTTCACGAAATTTCAATGGGTAGAGGCGTACCGATTATATCAGCCCTTCAAGCCACGAAACTCATGAAGAAGAAAGGTACCACAACCTATCTTGCGTACCTAATCGGAGAACCAGGAGCCGAGAAGACCATCCAAAATGTAAAAGTTGTAAATGAATACGAAGATGTCTTTCCGGAAGTGCTACCAGGATTGCCACCAGATCGTCATGTAGACTTTACGATCGACTTAGAACCAGGAGCAGCTCCTAAGTCTAAAGCCCCATACAGAATGGCACCAAAGGAACTGGAAGAGCTCAAAATCCAGTTACAGGAATTACTAGACCTTGGTTTTATTAGGCCAAGCGTCTCACCTTGGGGAGCACCCGTGCTTTTTGTTAGGAAAAAGGACGGATCAATGAGGATGTGTATAGATTACCGAGAACTGAACAAGATCACGCTTAAGAACAAATATCCTTTGCCAAGGATCGAGGATCTGTTCGATCAGCTCAAGGGTGCAGTAGTCTTCTCCAAGATAGATTTGAGGTCAGGGTACCATCAGCTCAAGATCAAACCTGAAGATGTACCGAAGACCGCTTTTAGAACCCGTTATGGCCATTATAAATTTTTAGTGATGCCGTTTGGTTTGACCAACGCTCCAGCCGTATTCATGGACCTTATGAATAGAGTCTTCCACCCCTACTTGGACAAATTCGTTTTAGTATTCATCGACGACATCCTCGTTTACTATAAGAATGAAAAGGAGCACGAGGAACATCTACGGATAGTGTTGAAAACACTAAGAACTGAGAAACTCTACGCCAAATTCAGTAAATGCGAATTTTGGCTGAAGGAAGTAATGTTCCTTGGACACATACTATCGGCAGAAGGAATCAAGGTGGATCCAGCCAAGGTAGAAGCAGTGCACAACTGGAAGTCACCAACGAGTCAGAACGAGATCAGAAGTTTCTTAGGATTAGCCGGTTATTACAGAAGATTTATTGAGGGATTCTCTACGATCACTCGCCCGATAACGCAGTTACTCAGGAAGGATACCAAATTTAAATGGACGGATGAGTGCGAGAAGAGTTTCCAAACTCTTAAGGAGAAGTTAACCACATCGCTAGTACTAGCACTTCCAGACACAAACAAAGAGTATGTGGTTTACACCGATGCATCGAAAAATGGATTAGGTTATGTCTTGATGCAAGACGGACGAGTGATAGCTTATGCTTCACGACAACTTCGACCTCACAAAGTTGAGTACCCAACCCACGATTTAGAACTTGCAGCCGTGGTGCATGCGTTGAAGATTTGGAGACACCATCTCTATGGTGTAAGAGTTGAGATATTTACCGATCACAAAAGCCTGAAGTACTTTTTCGAGCAAAAAGAACTGAACATGAGACAAAGAAGATGGCTCGAATTAGTCAAAGATTATGACTGTAGGATTAACTATCATCCAGGAAAGGTTAATGTGGTAGCAGACGCATTGAGTCGCAAGGCTCCAACGAAGTTAGGATGCCTTTTTTTAGAAGAAGAAACCTTAGTACGAGAATTCGAGAAGATGGATATCAGAGTGCTTGACACGCCAGCTACGATAACAAGTCAGATAGCAGCATTAGAAGCTACACCAGATTTGAGAGAAAGAATCATCAGTGCTCAGAGAAAAGACGAGTCAATGGAAAAGTTGCGAGTGAGGATAAGAACAGATAAACCAGAAGGATATTCTGAAGCTCCAGACAATGCGATACTTTTTGAAGGCAGGATTTGTATCCCTGATGACGACAGCGAACTGAAGAACGAGATCTTGAGTGAGGCTCACGATACGCCTTACACAACACACCCAGGAAGTACGAAGATGTACCAAGATTTGAGAAGAAACTTTTGGTGGAATGGAATGAAACGAGACGTTGCCTCGTTTGTAGAAAGATACCTAGCATGCCAGCAAGTTAAGGCTTTACACCGACGACCGTATGGATTGCTACAACCGTTGGATGTCCCAGATTGGAAATGGGAAGGTATAGCTGTGGACTTTGTCACAGGCTTGCCTAAGTCGAGAAGAGGAAACACAGCAATTTGGGTGATAATAGATAGGCTTACGAAGTCAACACATTTCTTACCGATTAAGATCACATATGGATGAAACTAGCTCAATTATATGTCAGAGAGATAGTACGTTTGCATGGAGTACCGAAGTTTATAATATCAGATAGAGATGCCAAATTCACCTCGAGATTTTGGATTACAATGTAGAAAGAGTTGGGAACAGAGCTTAATTTCAGTACAACATTTCACCCAATGGGCAGTCAGAGAGAACAATTCAGATTTTAGTCGACATGTTGAGAACACTGGTTTTGGACCGAGGAGCGAATTGGGAAGAAATTCTACACTTAGTTGAATTCGCCTACAACAACAGCTATCAGGCCACGATAGGAATGGCACCGTTTAAGGCTTTGTATGGAAGGAAATGTAGATCACCACTCTATTGGGACGAAGTAGGTGAGAGAAAGAACCTAGGCCCAGATGCGATCAATGAAATGATTGAGATAGTTCGACAGATTCGAGATAGAATGAAAGAGGCCCAGAGCCGACAGAAATCTTATGACGACGATCGTCGAACAAATCTTGAGTTTGAAATAGGAGATAAGGTTTTTCTTAAGATATCCCCGACCAAAGGAATCCTTAGGTTCGGAGTTAAGGGTAAACTAAGACCCAGGTTTATAGGTCCTTATGAAATCCTCGAGAGAATAGGACCTGTCTCTTATAGATTGGCCTTACCGCCAAGTCTAGGAAGCGTTCACAACGTTTTTCACGTGTCTCAGTTGAGAAAATATGTTTACGATCCTAAGCACATCATTAGTCAGCAAGACGTAGTTCTTGAGTCTGACCTAAGTTATGAAGAGAAGCCGATATCGATTTTGGATAGAAAAGTTCAGGAATTAAGAACCAAATCGATACCAATAGTTAAAGTGCTTTGGAACCACCACGGGCAAGAAGAAGCCACGTGGGAACTCGAGGAGAAGATGAAGGAGCGATATCCTCATCTTTTTGCGGAAGGTATGCAAATTTCGGGACGAAATTTTTCGTAAGGGGGGTAGGATGTAATGCCCCGTAAATTCCTTACGACCTTAAAATTTTAAAGTTAATTAAATAAATGGCTTTCCACGCCTAAGTTTACGATTTTGAATTCTAAGACTAACGGTCAAATCCGTTATTAAAAATAAATTACAGAAGTCTGCTAGACGGCTACTGTATTAGGGGTTAGCGCGTACGAAAAGTTTTTAGTTTGTAAACTAAGAACGGAAAACCGTTTAATTTTACGTTTACAAAATCGTAATACGAACACGCCGAGAAAGTTAGTTTTTACGTTTTACCGGACGAAACTCGGACTTGTCGTCCCGAGTTTTTGCCAAAATAAATTTTGTAAATTTATTTTCCAATTAAGTTCATACGTTAGAATTTTTAAGTCAAATCGAATCGCGACGATTTTTGTACCGAACAACGTTTTTCGTCATTCGTTTTCCCGTAACGTCGGATCGCGCCGGAAAAACCCGTAAAACCTCTAAAAATTCTGCATGGCAGCCGCCACCTCACCATGTTTAGTGGGGAACATGCATGTTATTACTTCCTAAGTACATGACACCTAAGTCTACACTTTAAACACAAATTCAACCTTTCAACATAACAACACACTTGATCAAACCATTTCTCTCTCTCTCTCCCTCTCCTTTCGGCTGCACCACTTCTCCATTGTCAGCTTCTTCACCTTCATCTCCTTCAATTAACCATTGAAGACCTCTCCAAGAACAAGAAGAAATCACACAAGCCATCAATCCATCCATTCAACCTCTTAAGTTCTTTCTTTAATTCTCAAGGTATGATGATCCTCCACAATTCTATCCATTTGGTTTTCTTTTCTTTTCTTTTTCTTCTTATGATCGAAATTTTGAGCTATGGGATAGATTAATTGATCTTGGATTAATGAAACTAGATGTATTAGATATGATAATTAGGGATTAAAATTGATCAAAACCAAGAACCTTATCTTTTGTGTAAATGCAGAATTTTTTTTGGGAAATTGTAGGATTTTTGTTTCTCTTCTTTTGATCATGGATTCATGCTTAATAGATGTTTAATTAGTGTATGGAATGAAAAGGGATCAAAAGCCCTATGAGTTTGTGAATTTTCAATTAGGGTTTTGAATTGAATTTAGGAATTTTATGCATGTTAGTTGATTTTGGAATTGCAAGTGATTAATGGTTGTTATAATAGTTTAATTAGTGAATAGATGTGGTTAATTGGAGAAGAAAATCATCCCCATAACATATGTTTAAAACCAGAAATTTATAGAGTAATTAGGGGTTTATACATGTTTGATATAAGTGATCATTTGTTAGTTGATTTATGTTGCAAATCATATAAGTTGATTATAGAAATTATTTGAAAAATTTTCTAAAAATGTTTAGTGAAACATAAGAGGCAAAGATCACCATATAAATTGAGTTATAATAATGTTAAGATGTGTTTGCATGCATGAAAACGGTTCAAGTTAGACATAGTTTAACGTCGTAAAGTTTGAAGGAAATCCGACAACGTTGAAAAATCGCGTAAGAGACGAATATCTAGTTGTAACTAATAATCGGGAAGTCGGATGAAAATTCTAACTTGATATTACTGTTTATAATGAAATTTGGAACATCTTTCTAGTTGACATCATAAGCATCCGAGTTAATATAATACGGGTTATAGTTGTAATCGAGAACTAGAACGCGTTTGGAATTTTCTTTGTTGGTTTAGTACTTGATAGTTGAAATCCGACGTTAGAACGTCGTGCTTTTGAGCAAGTTGAGAAGGAGTTTGTCACGTACGGAGGTACGTGATGACTGCCTTGAGAGTCCAGTTTCTAAAAAAGTTGAATACGAGAATTTAAAACGAACCTAAAACGTTATACGGCGAACCTATCAAGCAATTAGGGTTTTCACGGCAGTTTTGCGACCTTTGCCGGAAACTGTAATAACTTCCAGCTCGTTTATCGGATTTGTGATCCGTAAATTGGAGCACCAACTAGACTTCCTAAGCTTTCTAGTGGTACAGGGCTCACCCCCTGTTTCTAAATCCTCTGTTCTGGACAGCCTCCAGAGTTACTGGACTGTGCAGTGGAATTTCAGTTTCTTGTTTTCTAAGTTGTTTAGTTCACAACTTAGCTTCTTTCAATCGTTTAAGCCATTTTTATCTATCGAATATCTACCTACTGACCCTAGAGTCAAGTATAGGACCTTTAATGATGAAAACCAGTCGAGATCGTATCTTTTATCCTTTTATTAAAGAAGTAATAAACGAGGAATTTTTATAAGTCGTGAAATGAACTAAAACGCAAATCGCCTAAGTTGATTCTTTTCAACTTAGTTTCTTTTAATCTTTAAAGTCATATTAAGACATCGACAACCTTCTCTACTGACCCGAGAGTCGAGTATGAGATCTTTCGAGTTCTAAACGAGAATGGTATGAGTCTCGTTTCCCGTTTAAGTAAAACAAATCTAGTAAGCGTGCTAATGCCTAAAAGAATGAAACAACTAAAACCTTCTTCGATTCTCTTTAATCGATTATCTGTTTCGATCCATTTGTAAGTATGTTTATTTTTACGATGAAGTAGGAAGCCAACTGTAGAGAAAGGACGAAGATCCAAAGTTGGAAGTTTTGCTTTAAGTTCTGTAAATTAAGGTGGGCTTTTATATACAAATAAAACGAGCAACGCTCGGAAAATCTTTCTTTATCGCTTTGATACCTGTGTTTTCAAAGTGATATTATGGCATGAACTGTTTTATGTTTTTATGTGAGTTCTCTTGTACCTATCTGAGTTAACATACGTGTTTTCCAGATTTAGAGTTGGTCTATTTTAGATTAACTAACGATCGGCTCTGAGTTAGCTGCTAAGTGCTTTCAGAGTTAGTGCACTTTGTAACCTGTGGTGTATGTGATATCCTGTTGAGGGGTACGAGCCACGGTGAATTAGAATTGGTCAAGATTGAACGTAGCATTAGTCAGAAAATGCTCGCGCGAGCGATTTATGAGAAAAAGTCAGAAAATGTTTAGTAGACACGGATTCTTTCAATAAAACTCCGTGTGCTACGCTTATGAAATGCCATTTTATTTATATTTATAAGTATGTTTTCGGCATCGTGCCCACTAAGTACCTTTGTACTTAGCCATGCATTGCTTTCTAAATGTGCAGGTTGAAGCGACGGTGAGCGGCGACGGTTGATGTTGAGTTTAAGGATAAGATGCTTAGTAGAACCCTTCCGCTGTCAAGCTCTGTATTTCTTTTGAGATGTATTTTGAAACAATTTCTCAGTAGCCTAAGTCTGTATTTTGAACTTAGTTTTTGTCTTTTGTACTCTTGTCGAGTAATCCTTAGGGATTAACTCTTCTTATTAATATCCAAGTCTTATTTATGTTTAATGATGTCTTATTCATATATGTTTAGTCAGTCGCACCCCGGCTTCTGCCGTCCCTCGGGATTTGGGGCTGTGACATTTAGACCCTTGATTTTTTTTGATCAATAGCTCAGATTTAACAATGCATTACGTTATTACAATTTATGCATTAGAATTTGTATGCATTTCATTTCTGCAATATATACATTGTCGATATGATAAAAATACATTAAAATATACCATTCTCACGTTCTCACATAAGATATATTCTCACCAGATCCCTACCACACAGACATATATATATATATATATATATATGGATGGGTTAGTATAAAAATATTTTCTGGCGTGAGAACGTGAGAACATGCTTAAATTAATATGTAGTCATGAATTTATAGATTGTCATCTTAATCAGATTCATGCTTTTTATATAAACGTTAGTGCTTATATAAGATCATGCTGGAATCGAGATATATTCATGCTTCAAATAATCACAATCATACATCATACAAATATAATGTTTATATAAAAAGACATGAACATAAATGCATGATAATATACTAATTTAAGCATGATTACAAAATAATTTAAACTTGTTCTCACGTTCTCACACTAGGATTGGTTTTTATATAAACCAATCCCTATATATACCCCAAATTTTCTGAGTCTTAATTAATCGTCCTAATTATGCTTGAATGTGCCTAAGTGTTTATTAAATGTGTTAATAAGTGATTAGGTGCTAAATTATGTGATAAATTTTTTTTGAGAAATAAATTTCCTTGTAAAATTACCAAAATGCCTTGAAGGGTAAAAATATAATTTTCTCGTAGATGTGAAGAGTTATATGAGCATGAGAATATGAAGTGAAGTATGTGTGCGAATTTTGGGAAATTCCAAGAAAGATGATTTTATTGTGAATAGTAACTGCCGAAGAGATTTCACTATTCATCGACTATTTCCGAATTTCGTCAAATTAGTGTCTTTTGAATCTAAAATTTATTCTAAGACCATTTATACATGTGATGAATTTGAGTAGTTTGATACATGATTGAATGACTAATTTAAGAGCATGAGTTTGTTTCCTCATTTATTGGAAAATTTCGAAGCAAATATATGTATAAGAAATCGTGATTTTGACGATCTTGAGTGCTACTTGCTAAATTGATGATTGATTAATAAAATTGAGTATATATTGAGCTCATGTTTAAGAAGAATCGAAGAGATAAATCTAATTGCTCAAAAATCTGAAAAATTCGAAAGTTTATTGCTTGAAAAATATGGTTTTTGATGTTCTTGTGTCTTAATTGGTAAATCGATGATAGATTATTGAAATTGATATTAATTGAAGCATTATAGAATGTCGAATCATTAAATTCGGATGCCTATGTAAAAATTCCCAAAAATTTCGAAGGAAATGAGTAACAAAATTTGGGATTTTTGATGTTTGAGCTTGTAAGATGAAATTGATGATGAATTTGATCAGTTAGAGTTATTTTAAGTATGATAGAACTTGAAATTTATGAAAAAGATCATGTATAAGAATGTTGAAATTGTGCAGAAAATTTACAGAAAAATCTGGCCAAATTTTGATGAGATATGATGTAAATAATGATTCGAAGATGAAATTGGGATTAAAACAACTATGTTAGCCTTTTAAATTTCTAAATTCGAATATCGTATGAAAAAGTTATGCCAAAACGAAGTTTTGTGCACTAATAAGGCGATTTTTAAAAATTGAAATAAAGTTAAGTGAGATTATGAGTCAAATAAGTTTAGATAATTAAATTGAGTATGTTAGAACTTAAATCGAATAAAAACGCACCCTTATGCATGAAATGGAGTAAAAGTCGAAGATTAAGAGAAATTGAATTTAGGGGTTTTTGACTTATAAGTTGGAAGTTAAAATTGAATAAGTAATTATTCAATTAGATTTATTTTAGGCTAATTATGAAAGTTTGAGAATTTTTGGAGCATGTGCACGTTTTTCAAGAAAATAGTGCCTTATTTATTCTAAGAATTTTTGCACGAGGTCTCGGATTTCAAATCCGATTCCATATTTGAATTCCTTAAATTGTTATAAGAGAAATAAAACTGTTTTCATTCAAAACCGATAACTTTTATTTTTAAGTTAAAAAGTCGAGAAGTATCGAGTTAGCATGAGACCATATTTTGAGTCTTGAATGAGTTTCTGAGTATGGAATTGAGCATGTATGAATATATGTGAATTTCTAGAATTTTTGTAGAATATTTTGAGAAGTTTGGAAAATTTTTCATTTTCCGACTATTTATTGAAATCGATCGTTTACCTATCTGTGAATACTTGATTTGTGATGTGACGACTTGAATGTGAATGAATTGTGTTTAAAGTGATCAAGATTTAATCTCGTAATTTTCTGAAGTCGTTTGATGTGTGAAATTGAGAAATTCCGTGTTTATGGAATGAATAGTGATTTCTCGATTTTGATTATTTAATTAAGTCTCAATTTGTCTGTTGTGTCAAGTTTTCTGAGTATGAATGTTTGAGTCTGAGGAAAGTCTGTTGGTATAGTACTGGAGTAGAGTTAAGAGTCGAGAAGTTCGATTAGTCGAGCCGAGAAAAGTTAGAAATCCTGAGTCAAGTAGAAATCCGAGTAAATCGAGTTTAGATTTCGTTTTGATTCGAGTAAGTAGAACTCGTCCTTATAAGAATGTTATCCTTGAAGGAACGAGTGAAGTTTGATAGTAAGAAACGAGTGGAGTCCAGAAGTAAGGAGCAAGAAAAAAATAGGTACTCATAGCAAGCCACTGGATAACATGTGGGCTTTCTAACCAAAACAAATCGATGAATGCGATATTATGAGATATTATGATTATCGTATTATGTGAGTTTTTAATTAATTTACTTTCCAATATTTGACTCTTTTTATGTATGTTGCCATCTACTTGAGGAGAACAAATTTGGTCATGTGTGAGACAAGATTTCTGTGTACAAATTGAGGTGATCGTGTGCTTTTCCTTGGGAAAGCCAGTGACAGTGTTGAGAAGGAGGCCTATTTCTCGACACCAATATTTGATTGTAGAACCGGTACATACATGTGTGATATATTATTGTCTGCGCAGATATTTTCATAAGTAAAATGATTTTTCTTGCATGCACAAGTTAGCTGTTTTATAACTCTAACACTTGTGATGCAGTAAGAAAGACAAGTTCAATTTATAGCTCTATCGAGCAAGCTTTAAATTATTTTGGCATGTGTTTACTGTGTACTTCGTACTCAGCCCTGCATGTTATTTCTAAAACGTGCTTGGCAGCATTCGTTGTTTTCAAGTCGAGTTTGTTTTTAAGCTTGGGTTATATGTCTTCATACATATAACTTTGGGACCTGATGTAATTCTCTACTGCAACACCGATAAATAATTGTGTTTTAAATTCTTTCAACTCCGATGTTTAATTAATTAGTCTCATGCTCGATACTTTCTTTTGATATCCTCTCGACTCTTAATTAATAAACTTATTTCATTGAGTTCTGAAATGAGAAATTGAAAGCCAATTAATAAATGTTATCGCTTCCATTAAATATTTTCTTGTACCCTAGTATGTTCCCTTGATTATTTTCCATTATTTTACCCTCACTGTCCAATGGTTTCTAGTCGTTTCATACTTTAGAAATCGGGCTGTGATAAAGTGGTATCAGAGCAGCTTGTCTTCTCTAAGCTTAAACTTCTTTGAGAGTCGACTCTAGATTTAATTTCCTAGACTTATTTGAGTTAACAACGAACCAAGTACCTCATCTCATCCGGCAACCAGGTACGAAATTTTTAAAAGCTTTCTAAATTTTCAATTAATGCCGAGTTATTCAATTATTACTATTTGAGCTTATCTAGAAGTAATGAGATTGATAAGTTGCTTGAATAACTAGGATGCTTTAGAGTTCTATCCCTTAAAAGTGTTTGAGCGTTTAAATCCGAAAAAATAGAACGGTTGTGCGATCAATCTCATGATGTGGACTTACCCAGTGCCCTGAGTTTAGAAACACCTCTAGGAGATAAGAGCAAGATAGACGATGAAGGAAACAGAGCAAGGATGTAAGAGAACGAGTATGTGAGGAAAAATTATCACGAGACGCTAATAGAATTCATAGCACGTCATCATAGGTTTGAAAGATAGTGAAGTACCTCGACGTCAGTGCTTTTGATGGAACAATACATCTCATCAATGTTTTCCCGAAGAGTGGCGCGAGTTAGCAACTTCTCCAGTGTCGACTCACTTCGGACGTCAGTACCTTGAAGTTTACCTCGTCAACAACTGCAACGAGTTTTATCGCCACGATCTTGAGTCAGTTCATCAGGGAGAATGCTTTGTCCTTTGGACCATTCAACCCTCTACCCCAGTTTGAACTGAATGGACTCAGTTCTGAGCCTTAATCTCAGGACAACCCCATTTCATTTCTTATTTCTTCTTCGCCTCGCCCGTGTAGAGTGCTAAGCTTCCAAAACAGCAAATAATCGAGAGTTGTTTTTCTGACCAGTCAATTTTTCTCCGGGCTTTTCCGCCCTGGTCAGCTTTGTAGCTATGCAGCCCGATGATTTGTACGATTCTTTTCGAGTCTTGTTTTCTTCGTACGATGAGTTAAAGGCATTCATGCCTCATATTAGCACCTACTTCTCGTGATTTTTATAGCCAAGCCTTTTGGGCCATCTCGCACCAAGAATAGCGACTATGACGAGTGTTTCAAGTACTCCTCTGTGGAAGCAACGATAGACACAAGCCACCTCCAGCTCATTTTGAGCAGCTGTTTTATTTCCAGTTTCCAGCCTTCAAGGTACCGTATCGAGGCCGAGTTAAGAGATAGAGCTAGAGCTCATCGAGGACATCAACGTATCCACGTATCTCTTGCACAACGATAACAACAACAAGACCTCTCTGTGGGATGATAAGAAGTTGAGGACACCGGAGTAGCTAGTTAGGAGATAGAGCTAGAGCTCATCGAGGACATCAACGTATCCACATATCTCTTACGCAACGATAACAGTAACAAGACCCCTCTGTGGGATGATAAGAAGTTGAGGACACTGGAGTAGCTTATAAGGATGAATAATACAGCAGCAAGAGTTCACCATGGATAACCCATGTAGCTGGTCTTAGACATCTTGAAGAGATACCAACCGCTGTCAAAACAAAAGAACATAAGAACTCAGAATAGAATCCCGAAGAGGAGCTGAGAGAAGACAATGAAGATGAGAACTCAATCGAGAATGACGTTTAAGGATTCAGTTTAAGAAGCTGCAGAAAATTGAGTAATCTTTATTTTACATATAAGAGTCAATTTCTTCTTATTCGATGTTCGAGATGAATGTTGATGCCGAGTATAGTAGTGAAGTCGGACATGAATCGGTAGCTCGTGTCTTGTGCATTTTGAGAAAATTAGCACATCCAGTTGATGTTAGGGTTCACCTTGGTGGTTTATACCCCTGTGTTGGTATAAGTCCTCAAAAGAGGCCATCATTCGATAATAGGAGAAAATAGATAGTTAGATCATTAAAAGTTAGCCTTTATGTTCTATGCCTGAGTTTGTTTAATCGAGTTAATTATTGAGTCCTTGAGAACGATTTTGAGAATAGTGCTGAGATAAAAGTTCGAATTAATGCCTGAGTTTAATATTTGACTTGATGTTTGAGTTTATCTATTAAGTCCTCGAGTAGAATATTTGAGAGTAAGCCGAAGTTTGAGTTGATAGTTGAGTCCATTAAATCTGGGTTATTGATTGAATTCTTGAGAATGAGGTCCAAGAATAAGTTAAGAAAGAATTTGAGTTATCAGTTGAGTCAATCGTTAAATCCATGCTTGAGTTTTAAGTTATTTAAATTGTCGTTTGCGACACTATTTGAGAAAATGATTGTGATTGAATGTTTAAGTTTGAGTTATTGCATATATATGAAATTTGCCATTTATGCCAAGGTTTGAGTTAATAATTATGAGTAAATGCTTGAGTTATGATTGAGTAAACATGTGAGTGAATAATTTTTTTAAGTGATTGAGTTAGGGAAAAAAAATTAGTGCAATTGCCTGAGTATGTGCCGTGATTGAGAAAGTAATTGCTTCTGATAAGTTATATATACATATTGACTATTGCTTGAGAATTAGTAATCTTTGAGTAAAAGAAATTTAGAAGTCGAGAAGAGTTCAGTTTGAGTTAGTTTTATTTTTGCGAAAAGCTCCGAGTTCCCTAGTTTTAGCATTCCTTTTTAATGCGCACGAGAAGAAGAAGACACACAAGAGACACTGAGGAACAGTAACGGGAGCCAACCTTGCCTTTTCAAATCACCAGAGAACCGAAGAACTTTTTCTTCAACGAAATCCGCCGACATTTGCCGCTGAAGACAGTCCTATCAAAGTTGAGGACTGAATTTGTTCTTTTGAGCGAATCTTTAAATTTCTTCTTTAGATAGACTGAGAACGTCTTGAGTGCATAGCGTATCAGTCAAAGGGAGCCGCCGACTACTAGTAAGAAGCTGTTAGAGGATGAATCTTTCCGAGGAGCCCGAGAATACGAGTTGAGAGTAGTTCAAAGAAGCCTCATTTGAGAAATATGTACCGAGGAGTTATCAAGAGTGAAGCGAATGAATTCGCGAGTTTGAGACGAGAAAAAGAAGAATGTTAGTAGCCGAGTGCGATCGTGAGTTTTGTGAGTTAGCTAGTTTTACCCCGACAATGTGGATACAGATGAGAAGATGTGCGTTTGTTTTGCGCTATTTTGAGACACGATATCCTAATAAATTCCTGCAAGTTAGAATGGTGTGACTTTTGCTGAAGCATAAACTGAGCCTTGGACGTGGAATTGGCCATGCCGCCTGAAAGAGGATTGCATTCTTCAGTGCTTTCTCAATTCCGAGGATAAATGACGAAAATCGCAACCCCTCAACCCTCCCCTCGCGGCTAGAGAATGAAGAGAAGATAGAAGTGGAGTGGTGGAAATCACCAGATTAAAAGGATGTGGCATGAGACACCCAGCCGCAATAGAAGAGACAACAGCCTCCTTAGCAAAAGTAGTCGAGCCATCAGAGAATTAACGCGACGGAGAAGAGTCGAATCAGGATTTTAGAGTGTCAATCCCTTTGGGTAGGACTGTGATAGTTTTGTGCGTTCGCTCGAGTTTAGAATTTGAGTTTGAAGCCGTGAGTTATCCGCTAAGTCCTTGAATCAATTTCAATATAGGACATGGATAATTTAGTAAGAATTAATTTATCGAGAATTTTGCAACGATTAGATGCAATTAGAGGTAGATCTCATTTTAACCCCAAAAAAAAGAGCCAACCTAAGTTCACAGTATAGAGAAGAGAAAGAAGAGGAGATTGCCGATAATTTCGACTATGAAAAAAGAGAAGTTGATGAAGAGAAATGATAGTGTCACACCCCGACTCCCGAGGTGCGACGTACTAACACTAACACTACTAAACCATCCATCACTCAACTCAAATAAGGAGAAACATGCTAGGGGAAACAAGGGAATATCAACGGAAAGCGGTAACATTCGAGACATGCTTTCAAAGATATATCGAAACAACCAACGAGCACGAATAATTTACATATCAAGTTCGAATAGGAACAAGTATTTCAAGTCAACAAGAAACGAGATTCATCAAAAGCAGTAATTAGTATCGAGCACATCGCTCGGAATTAGAACATGTATCAGAGTATAATATCCAAAAGACTTCAATAAACAAAAGTATTGTATTGCAGCAGAATCCTCGACTCAAACCCAAAAACTACATGTATGAAGACATGCAATTACAAGTCTAACATTCGACTCGATCAACAAAACGTATCACACCACCAAGCTGTCCTCTCCATCCGCATCCCGCTAACCTGCACGTTTAGAAATACATGCAGGGCTGAGTACTTCGTACTCAGTGAACACATGCCAAAAACATTTGAAAAACTTTGCTCTTAGAGCTATACAATCGATCTTGCCTTGCCGTAGCATCACAAGTATTAATGCAGTGAAAACAGTTTTACTTGTGAATGCAAAAACATTTTCCTTTTGAATAGACTGCGCAGTCAAACAATATATATATACTCAAGCAATATGTATCATCTACAACATTTCTGTAATACCCCGGATATTTAATCCGTCATTAAAATAAAAAGTTAATTAATAGTAATGCTTTGCACGCCTAAGTTAAGGATTTTCGATTCTAAGATTTACGGTGAAATCCATTTCAGAAAATAAATTCCAGAAGTCGGTCGAACGACTACTGTATTAGGGTTTTCGCGTCCGGTAGATTTTTCGTCCGAAAACTCAGAATTAAAATCTGTCAGAATTTACATTCACTTTTTCTTCGATACGAGTTCACCGGAGAAAGTTAGTTTTTATGATTTTCCGGGCGAATTTTTAGACTGTATAATCCCGACTCTTTCTCGAATTTTGAAAAACGAATTAGGTTTTCCGAGTACGTGATTTATTTCAAATCTAACGGACAAATTAGTTTTTGTCGAATTCGTAACTATCTAAGAAAGTATTTCTCGACTTTTTAATTGTTGTTTAAGAGCCGGAAATGAGATTTTTTTGTCTAATAAATCCTCGCCAAACGCGCCCTTAACGACTCCCCACTCTTAGTTAGATTTTTATTTCACCTTTATGTATCTATACATGAGTCATCACCTCTCTCTCTTCTCCCTCTCTTACCGCCATCTCCCTCACTCCTTCTCTCTCATTTTTCTTCTCATTTTCCTCCATTGAAACTCATTATCCAAGCTTTCTCAAAGCACACAAGTCCTCCGTCTACCGATCAATTCTATTTCCGAGTTCGTATTCCGTAAGGTAAGAACATCTCCTACGTAATGAACCGAACAAAGTCTTGATTCCATCCATTTTATTTTTTTCGAAATTTAAGAGTTAAAGAAGCATGTTGATTCTTGCTCGATTCATGTTCTAGTATGTTTAGAATCGAGTTCTACGGATCAAATCATGAAGAAAATCACTCCCCTTTATTTTCTATAATTACCGAAAATTTCTTAGGTTTTAGGGGTTTTTCGTAGTTCGATTTCTTTGATGTTTGATCGAGAGATTAGTGATCTACATGTTGTTAATTGACTATATGAACTAATTAAGATTTTTCTAAAAATAAAAGTTGAAAGATAAGAGAGGAATAATGCTTGATTCGATGTAGTAAATGTTATGATATGCATGTTTTGTTTATGGAAATGAGATATAAGATGTATGAGGATGATTATATATTTAATTGGGATTTTTCTAAAAATAAAACGAAAAATGTAAGAGACGGAAACACATCGTTAAGTTGAAGCTCGTTAATATTTTGATAATATGGTTTGCATATTAGTGATGCTCGTTAGATGATGATCGTTGTTGTAAAATTTGAATGAAAATGGAGAACGTAAGATTTTCGTTAAGAGACGAACAATCGACGATAAGTCGAGAATAGATAATTTTTTAGGTTTGTGAATCGAACCTTTGATAATCTTGTTAGTTAATGATCGTAACCGTAAAGTTTCAACAAATTCTAAGAAGTTTCAATTTTGAATAAGAGACGAAGAATCGAGTTTAAAAGCCGGTAGAAAAGTCGAATAAGGAAATCCCTTTAAATAATAATGTTTGTTGTTGATAAACGAACAATATTGTAGTTAAAACTTTTCCATCCGAGATACGAGACATTATGAGATATAGTTAAGAAACGAGGAGTTGTTGAACGAAATAGAAATTTAAATTCGTTTTGGTATAGTAAATGGTTAGTTGGAAATGACGAGGAAATGCTCGTCGTTTTTTAATCAAAAATCGTGGATACGAACCCGATTATGGGATACTGTATGTAGACTGTCTTGGGATGAAAATTTCGTGAAAATAAAAGTAGAATAGTATTGATCGAACCTAGGGAATCATGCGTCGAGTTTTGTCGAGCATTAGGGTTTCGCGCGACTGTTTTGCGACGTTTCACGGAAACTGTCATAACTTTTAGCTCGCTTAACGAAATCGAGATCCGTAAATTGGAGAGTAATCTAGACACCCGTACCTTTCTTTTGGTGTAAGATTCATCCCCTATTTTCGTATTCTCTGTTCTGTATGAACTTACTGACTTGTGTAGTAAGTATCCAAAGTCTAGTTTCCTAAGTTGAATCCTTTTCAACTTCGTTCCTTGTGAACTTTTAAGTCGTTCTAAGTTATCGACACCCTTTACCTACTGACCTAAGTGTTGAGTAATGAGCCGAGTCAGTTTGTAGACGAGACTTGATCGAAGTCTTGTTTATTAGTTAATCAAAATGAAAGTAGTAAAGTGCAAACGCCTAAAAGACTAAAAAACCGTTTCGATTTCCTGTTTCTTTTATCGATTGCGTTCAAGTTGCTTAAGTCTGTTTATTTACGATAAAAGGAGGAAGTCAGCACTGAGGATAGGATGGAAGACCAGAGACCGAAGCTCGAATAGTAGTTCTGTAATCAGTCAGGTGGGCTTTTCTATATACAAAATAAAAGAGCGATGCTCGAAAATCTTTGTTTACAAGCTTTGATAATTGTGTTTTCAACGTGATAATCAGAGCATGAAATGATTTTTTTTTATGTGAGTTCTCTTGTACCCTTCTGAGTTAGCCGACTTGCTATCCAGATTTTTTAGTTAGCCGACCTGCTAACTAAAACGATCGGACTTTGAGTTAGCCGACCTGCTATCCAAAGTTAGTGTACATAGTAGCCGTTGTGTGTGGAACCCTGTTGAGGGGTGGCCAGCCACGGTGATAATTATTGGGCAAGATTGAACGTAACATCAGGTAAAAAAGTGCTTGATCAAGCCAAGTTGTGAAAATGTTTAGTAGACACGGGAATTTATTGAAAAACCCCGGTGTGCTACAGAAATGAGATGCCTGATTTATCTATACTTATATTATGTTTTTGGCAATGTGCCCACTAAGTGATTTTGTACTTAGCCCTGCATATGTTTTATAAAATGTGCAGAATGAGCGACGGGAGCGGCGGTGGTTGATGTTGAATTAAGAAGTCATGACTAGAATAAGAATTTGTATTTAGATTTACGTTTTTCCGCTGCCAAACTCCAATCTCTTTTGAAAGTTAATGTATCTTTCTGTAGGGTCTAAACCCCGTACAATTAACTCAGTTTCTTTTTGAGAACCTCGTTGAGTGATCCTTCGAGATCAACTCTTCCTTTTTATATTAAAGTCTTGTTCATTGTAATTCATTCTGTTATTAATGTCTGTTTATTCTTTCATTCTTATTCATTCCCCCTTCTTCCCCGCTTCTTTAATCTAACCCCTACTCGCACCCCAGCTTCTGTCGTCCCTCGGGATTTGGGGCTGTGACAAAGTGGTATCAGAGCAGTCGGTTCTGCTCTGGTCGTAAGTTATTTCTTTTTTTTTTCTAAGTGATACCACAGAGTGGTATCAGAGCAATCGTTTTCTGCTCTGCATACGAATTTCTTTCAAGTAGTAAGATAGAGTATTTGTATATACTCTATACTCGAGTCTTCTTTCAAGTAAAGTTAAGTCGTAACACTAAGTTTAAGAGTGTAGACGACAACTCAACCTCCCGCTACGTCGACTCAACAGAAAGAAAGTAAGAAAAGAATTTCAGAATTATGATTTCTTTTAAGAAGAAATTTTTGATTAAAGTATGCAAGAAGAAATTTGAGAATTAAGTATTAAAGTATGATTGAGAATAAGTATGCAAGAATTTGAGAATAAGTATGCAAGTATGATGAGAAAGAGTATGCCAAGTATGATTTGATTTAAAGTATAAGAGTTATACTTTGTGAATTATGTGAAAGTATGTGAAAGCATGAATGCTATGCTATGTGAAAGCATGTGAAATTATGTGAGTTATAATTTCCTTGGTTAAATGTTTGTTTAGCATGAGAATTTAGACGAATTTTAAGGCCTTCCCGATTCTTTGAGAACATAGACGTTCTAAGAAGCGTTGGTTCCAAAATTTCCAAGAAAAAGATCGGATCGGAAAGGGCAGAATAAAGAGAATCAAAGAGAATAAACGAATGTCACCTGCGTAGAGTGACATGAACAACAGACTCGTTGGAGTCGACTTGTTTTTGAAAACGAAAGGCGTAAGAATTTCCTTTTAAGGAAATAAAATGAAGAATAACAAAAAGAATAAGAATAACTAAGTTGATCAAGTTAAAAGAATGAAAAGAAATCGTCAAGAAATTTTCTTCGAGAAGGAAATAAAGTAAGAAAGTGGAAGAATAATAAAAAAAAGGGTGAAATAAAGTCGTGATTTTTTTTTTATATATATGATTGTTGAGTGCAATTTCTTGAAATTGCTAGATGATTAAGATAAGTGGTGATTAAGTGATTTAAGTATTGCAATTTTGAATAATGGAATATTCTGATTGTAATTTAAGAATTCTTTAAGATATGTTATATCCCTACCAGTTATTAATCCGTGTTCTCTTAAAACTTTGTAGGATGCCTGCTACCCGTGTTACGGCTCAGAAGAGTCGACTTTTGAGACAGCGTACAGTAGTTGATGAGATTCTAGACGAGTACCATGACTATGAGGTGGACCCGAATCATGATATCGGGCAGTTGGTTAGTGACTTCGCTGCACGCTTCTACGCAGCTCGTCACTTTGTTACGGAGTATCAGGCGATGGCCGACTTGACGGTACGGCTGCCCGGCGAGTGGCATGGGTGGGCTCATGCCATATCCTGGTACCACATCGCACTGATCGGCGATGACCCTGAGCCGGTCGGCAACTTTGCTGGTTTTGCCTTAGCTATACATAGGCAGTTCTTTCACAGTCGGATTATGTGGACTATGCCGGTTGAGGAGCACCTACCCTACCTTCACATTCCGACACAGACTGAGGCCGAGTTTGAGCCAGAGCCGTTAGCCCTAGACCCAGAGTTTGCTGCACTGTTGGAGCTACCGCCAGTGTTGTCACCTGTTGAGGGATTAGTTTTATGAGACGAGTACCTTGAGAGAGACGTAGAGCTGGCAGTGATGTTAGAGTTACCATCTCCCTTTACACCACTGGAGGAGATCTATGCTGAGTGGACTAGAGTCCGGGGACAGGATGAGGCGGGGCCATCTAGAGCCCGTTCTGCAGATGTGTACCCATCCAGTTCACTTCCTGAGCACCTTCTTCCCCTGAAGAAGCGTACAGTAGTATCCTGTTCAGACTACCTGATTTCAGATTCGGAGAGGACTACTTCTGACGTGCCTTCACCACCACCACTTACACTGCTAGACGGCACTACTTTGAGGGTTGACGAGGCACTTCAGCTCGTCTTTGGTTCAGATTCTGAGGAGGAGAATCCGGAGGAAGATCCAGAGGAGGACCCGATGGAGAGGGACCCTGAAGAGGATCCTGAGGAGGACCCCAAGGAGTTGCAGGCCGTAGAGGGCAGTAGTGACTCGACAACAGCTTGTTGAACAGGGCGTCTTAGACGCGTAGTAGCAGTAGAAGTCTCCTTTTGTCTTGTAAATAGTCGGATCAGTAACTATCCTTTTTGTAGTACGCTATTCGGATACGAAGTTTTTGGGATCGTTTCCATTCTAGTACTCCCAGTAAATATGGAGATGCAACTTGTTAGTGCACCCGGTTCATAGATAGGCAGTTAGCCTAGTTTAGACTAGTCGTAGTCTAACCTTTTGTATAAGCCCTCGTTGGAGGCAAAACTAATATTCTTTTTGACGTGTATATATAATATATATATATGATGACCCGAGAGTGGGCTTAATCTTATGAAAAGTTTCTTCTAAGTGCATTTGGAAGAAAAAGTTTAGATGAATATCCCAGTTAAACCGAGAAGTTAAAAGTTTAAAAGAGCTAAGAATCAAAGCTATTATCAGTTTTCTTTTCCGTGAACTTGTTTAAGTTGAGAAAAGAGTTAGTAAGTAAAAGAAAGGCTTAAAAGTAAGGTGCTAATAAGAGTTTCGTTCTTATAGTTTCAAAAGAAAATATGCCGCCGAGAGTTGTTAACAACCGAGGAAGACCTAGTAGGCCCAGGGGACGTGGTAGACGTCCAGCTCAGAATTATAGAGAGGAAGAACAGGAACTGTTGGAAAATTTATTAAAGTTTTGATTGATTCCAAAACTAACTGACCCCAACCGAGTAGATGTTGCCAGATCTTAATGTTAGTATTTAGGTTCGCTGTTTGAGCATTGTTGAGATTTTATCTTTAAAGGACTCCAGCTGAAGACGGCAACAAGGCTTCACTCGGATAGAACATCAGGTGTAAGAAAGACAACTGATCGTTCAAGTGGGAAGATGTAAGAGAACATCAGATGTAAGAAAGACAACTGAGCGTTTGAGAAAGACAACTGAGCGTTCAAGAGACAGAACATCAGATGTGAAAGACAACTGAGTGTTCAAGATACAGAACATCAGTTGCAGGACTCAAGCTGATAAGATGGACAACATGAAGTTCAAGACAGCTGAGAGTTCAACTGTTCCTATTCAGACAGAAGGTCAGATGAAGATATCGATCAGATGGAACATCAGCTGAAGACCACTCGGATGAAGACCAAAACTTCTCAACCGACTAAACAAGGTTGAAAGACTAAAGGTCGAAATTTAAAATTCAAAAAGGAAGTCACGTGAAGGTTTGACGTTCTGTCATTACCTCATTTGGCGCAACATAAGGCTGTCTCAGATGGAAAGCAGAAGTTCACAGTTGCCAAATCGGGAAAGTCTGCAGAGATGAGAGACAAGCCATCGCTTTCACAGAACAGAGATCAACGGCTCATCCAACGGCTAGTTGATTCTCTCCGCCTATAAATAGAGGCCTTCATTCATTCACCAAGACTTAGAAGATAGACAAGTGCGAGAAGAGATAGATGAGCGAAAAAACGAATTTATTCTACACAAACTAAACTGCATTCAATCTCTAAGAACATCACTAGTTAAGAGTTCATAGAGTGTTAGATTCTGTCTTGGTGTTTTTGATCTTAGTTTGAGTTTTCAATCATTCAAGCCTAGATCCTAGCTCACTCCTTTGTTCGAGCTAGTAGTTGGAAAACCCGCCTTTTTTACATATCCTCTCAAAAGGATTGTTAGGACCCTACTCTTCCCGAAATTGAGTAGATAGGTTGATAAGTACCCGTAAACTTATCTGTAAGGTTGATAAGTACCCGTAAACTTATCTCAACGGTTGCAAAGCCTGCGTAAGCTTTGTGGTTCCAGTCCTAAAAAACATGGACTGAGTTGTGTGGACTCACAACTCCCCGTGGACGTAGGAGTTCTCTCCGAACCACGTAAATCCTTTGTGTGTTTGTGTTTTCAGTTCAGTAAATTTATTGCATATTCAACTGACCTACTAACCAGCACTCATAACTGCATCTTTGCATTCTCAATTGTTTTGGTTATTGACCAACCTTGCATCTGAGCGTGAGTTATTTTTACAAGTTGTTATTTTCCACCACATTCCGCACAGCACTACACTTCCAGCTGAGTATCCTTACTCAGTTGTGATTCCAGCCGAGTCGTATTACTCGGTTGTGATAATTTTCAGGGGGTTGTTTTTAAAATTCTTAACTGGTGTATTCCCCCCCATACACCAGAACTCGTATCGGGACCATCAAGTGGTATCAGAGCAGTGGTTCAAAAGACTGCTGTCTCTATTTCACGAGGTGTGAATCGAGGTGTTTTTCTTCAGTGGTCAACTGAATAGATCTTTTTCACGCTAGTGCATATCTGCTTGCATTTGTTGTCTGTTTGTTGTGTGCAGATGGATGTTAAAGACAAGATTGTTGTCATGTTCTCGGTTGTGAATTATACATCCTGGAAGACTCGGATGAAGAAGATCCTATTGTCCAAGCATCATCGAATGCAACAAGTGATCTCATCCGGACCGATCACCATCATGGAAAAAGTTACTCGTACTCCTACAAATCCCAATGATGGGGATGCAACTGAGGTGATGGTTGAGAAAAAGCCAGAAGACTTCACTCCTGAGGAAGCGAAAGTGAGCCAGCTGGATATCTGGGCTCAGAGCACTATCATGTCCACAGTTGGACAAGACTATCTCCCATGGATAGAAGACAGCTAAGGAGATGTGGGACATTTTGGCATCTCTTAGTGAAGGGAGTGATGAAACCAAGGAGAACGTTCTCCCATGCTTGTCAAGATTTTGACAAGTTCTGTCTAAGAGCTGATGAAACCATTGATCAGCTGGAACTTCGGTTCATGGATATCATCCGAAGGATTCAATCTATCCGACGAGGGAAATATACTTTGAGAGAAATCAACCTGAAAGTATTACAAGCTCTACCAGCTGAGTGGGACACCTTCACCAACATTCATGAAAGCCGAGCTGATCTTGGAGAGATGGGAACTGACAGACTGTTCTCAATCCTGAAAGGAAGTGAGTACAAGGTGAATCGATGAAGATCAACTCAGTCCTCGAGGTAGTCGAGTCGACTTGAGGATGTTGGTTCAGGAACAAAGACAATAGCGCTTTGAGCTGACTATTCCAAGCCGCGAACATCAAGGGCAACAAGATCTGCGGACACAGCTTCAAAGGAGCCGAGTAGAGAAGAGCTGCAACAGAGTATAACCGCCCTGTCAAAGAAGCTAGCTGACATGGATACTCGGTTCGGAAAATATAAGCGATTCTATAAATCCAACCGAACTCGAGAGAACTCAAAGCCTGTGACCAACAGTTACTTTGAATGCGGCAAAGAGGGACACTTTAAAGCTAATTGCCCAGATCTGTCGAAGAAAGATAGAGAAGCGTTGAGGGCCAAGCAAAATGCAAATAACAAGGCTATGGTTGCAGAAGAAGCAGCTGATGACATGGACATCTTCACTGACACCAAAGATGAGGACGAGCTGACTTCCACCAACAACGCTATCGGACAGGATCAATGTCTCATGGCATTTGGAACTGACCAGGATGATGCTGAGGTACATTCTAGTCCAATTAATTTAAATTCTTCCAATGCTACTAACATGCAGGAATCTGTAGAGGAAGAATTGGAACCCTCTTGGGGTGACTTTCTAGAACTCAGTGAGAAACTGCATCAGCAATCGGTTGAGTTTAAGAGTCTTCAAGAACAGTTTGCCAGACTTGAAGAATCCTTAACCGAAAAGGACAATCTGATTAAAAGTCAAACCGAAGAGATTGATAATCTCAAAAGTCAACTAAATGAGGCCAACCGAACTAATGCTCTAACTGATGAGGAGTTGAAGGAGCAGATCAAGGAGCAGCATGATCAGTTGAACAAGCAAGAGGCACAGATTGACCAGCTAATGAAGAAGTCAGACGCATAGACCGAGCATATAGCTGTTCTTCTCAAGGATCTACAAACTGAGATGGACAACCTGATAAAGCTATATCAATCATCCAAAATCATCAAGAATCTTATCAGTTACCAACGACAGATGGATGACGTGTCTGGACTCGGTTACGACATGGTTAAGGACACTGAAATTCCACCCGCAACCTTCATCAAAGCTGTGGATGTCATGGTTAACAAACCAAATCCGGTTGAGTCTGCAACTCCCCAAATTAATCCAACCTCCACGTCATAGCAAGCACAACCGGCTAAGGAAACTGCAGCTGAGAAAGGAAAAGGAGCTGTGGTTGGAGAACTGAAGAATCCATCAGTTGGGACAACAACCGAGGGGGAATGTTCCAGGACTCAGAAGAGGAATCTGAGACGTCGGAGATACAATCAAAACCGACCTCAGAACCGACCTCAGAACTGACCTCTGAACCGACCTCTGAACCGACCTCAGAAGAGATGGAATCAACCGAACCAACAGGGATTCAACGATTAGAATCAACATCGGTTCCATCATCAGAACAAACAGAGGTTCCATCAGAGTCAACCGAAGTGGAACAGTTCCAACAGCTGGAGATATTCATGCCAGAACATGAATCAACAACAGGGCATGAACAACTGTCGTCAACAGTCAAGACCATGGAATCAGACTCAGCCAAAAAGATTCCAGAATGGCGTCCGACCTCAAAGGCAAAATCAAATGGGTCAGAAACGGCAACAAAACAGGGGGAACGCCTCTCCTCCTAAAGCTCACAATGGGAGAAATCAATCTCCTCCCAAGAAATAGAACATCAATACTAACAACAAGCCTAAGGATAACCGAGGTGTTGTTATAGTTGATGGAGAAGGAAAAGTAATCTGGAATGATAAATCTATCCGAATCTACAGGGAAAAGCGACTCACAGTTCAAGGGGGAACTGGTTCTAACCCTCCAGGACCCAACTAAAATTGGGGACCTAAGCATGTTTCTCTGTGCAGGAGCAGGAGGAACAGCTGAGGAAGAATAAAGCATCACATACCATGTGGGTGATGGATAGTGGATGCTCGAAACACATGACAAATCTGAGGGATTTGCTTGGAAGTTTCGTGGAGAAGGAAGGACCATCAGTTACCTTTGGTGACAACTCAAAAGGTCACACCAAAGGCTACTGTACCCTTGAAACCAATCATGTATCCATTTCTAATGTTTCATATGTTGATGGATTGAAGCATAACTTGCTCTCCATCAGTCAATTCTGTGATAATTGTTTCTCTGTCAAGTTTGATGCGCAGGGCTGCAGGGTTAAAAATATTGAAACATAGCAAGTCATATTGTTGGGAAATCGATCCCCAACCGGAAATGTCTACTATGCAGATTGGAACAGTAGTCCTCCTGAAACTTGTCTGTTATCGAAGAGCAGTTCAGATGCGAGCTGGCTGTGGCACAAAAGGCTCAACCATCTGAATTTCAAGACAATGAACCGACTTGCCAGACAGGAACATGCAAAGGGCATTCCGAACCGAGTGTTTTCAACAACACATATCTGCAGTGCATGTCAGTTGGGAAAGCTCGCTAGATCTTCCTTTCGGTTGAAAACGATTCCCTCAACCGACCGAGTATTGCAGCTGATCCATATGGATCTCTTCGGGCCAGTTACACCCAAAAGCATGAATGGTAACGAGTATACACTTGTTGTTACTGATGATTTTTCTAGGTACACGTGGACCATTTTCATGCGTCACAAGAGTGAAACCCGAGATGAGCTACCCAAGCTGATGGATCGGATATCGAACCAACAAGAGATGAAAATTATTTCCATCCGATCAGACCGTGGAACCGAGTTTCTAAATAAAACCATCATCGAGTACTGCGAGAAGCACGGAATCACTCATCAAACATCGGCTGCGCGTACTCCACAATAGAATGGAGTAGCTGAGCGAAGGAACCGAACACTGAAGGATGCGGCTACATCCATGTTGACAAGCTCAGCTTTGCCAAAGAGATTTTGGGCTGAGGCAATCAACACATCTTGCTACACCCAGAACCGGTCTCTTCTGACAAAGCGGTTGGGAAAGACTCCATATGAGCTATGGAGACGCAGAAAGCCTGATATTTCATATTTTCGCGTTTTTGGTTCTAAGTGTTATATTTACAACAATGGGAAGACTCAGTTGAAAACTTTTGACGCCAAGGCTTCGAAGGGCATATTTCTCGGATATGCCGCTCGGATCAAGGCTTATAGAGTTTTCAACAACAGCTCTCGTGTTGTGGAGATAACACCTCATATTAGTTTTGATTAATCTATTTTTGAGTGCAGGGAACATGCTAAAGGACAACAAGCTGATCCACATGTTCCACCAGCTCTCACCAGATCACAGGTTCTAAGGCAAAAGAATCTAGCTGAACCATTGGTATGGGCAACCGAGGATGATGATCCTTGTTCCTCTGAAGATGAATGTGAGGAACCCAGCTCATCTCAAGGGGGAACTTCAACTGATGTCACTCCAACTGCATCAGCATCCGAAGCCCAACCGAGCTCAGTTCAAAATATTGTCCATATTGAGGATCCAGACTCCACAACTGATGAATCACCAGTTCTGAAGATCCCAGCATCTCCTACAGCTCAGATTACGGAACAGCCACTGTTGAAAGAAGAAGAAAGACGCAACAAGAGATGGTATGAAGATCATTCCAAGGACAACATCATTGGAGATCCAGCCAAAGGTGTGAGTACAAGGAGCAAAGTTGCAAATCCAGACTCAGCTGAGAAAGATTCCAACACTTACGCTCAATATGCTGAGGAGTTGGCAGTTCTGGAAGAGTTCGAACAAGCTGAAGATGTTGCCATGCTTTCATGTTTCGTAGCTGATGTACCAGAACAGAAGAATGTTGTGGAAGCTCTCAACTGTGTTCACTGGACAACAGTTATGCAAGAAGAGCTGAATGAATTTCTACGCAACTGTGTATGGGAGTTGGGAGTCGGTAGAAAGACCAAATGGTGTCAAAGTCATTGGATTAAAATGGATTTTCAAGAACAAGAGAGACGCCATTGGATTCATCGTGAGGAATAAGGCAAGGTTGGTAGCTCAGGGATATTGCCAACAAGAAGGAATTGATTTCGAGGATTCCTTCGTGCCTGTTGCAAGGTTGGAAGCCATTCGTATATTTCTAGCCTATGCCGCATTTCACAAATTCAAGGTCTATCAGATGGATGTGAAATGTGCCTTCCTCAACGGTGATATTAAGGAAGATGTTTATGTTGAACAGCCTCCCAGTTTTGAGACTGGAGATGGAAGAGTGTATAAGTTGAAAAAAGCGATCTATGGATTGAAGCAAGCACCTAAGGCTTGGTATGACACTCTATGTGGTTTTCTTCTGAACTCGGGGTTCAAACGAGGGCCAGTTGACAAAAAACTGTTCACCATAAAAGTTAGAGAAGACATACTTGTTGTGCAAATCTATGTTGACGACATCATATTCGGTTCCAAGTCGGAGGAGCTGTGCGAGAAATTCTCAACTCTCATGAAGGAAAAATTCGAGATGTCAATGATGGGCGAGATGAATTATTTTCTTGGGCTACAAGTGAAGCAGTCATCAAAAGGAATTTTTATCAATCAATCCAAATATACAAAGGAGCTCATCGCAAAGTACGGTTTGCAGTCAAGTAAAACCACAAGGATCCCGATGAATACTAACTGGAAGATTGAACCCGGATCTAAGGGAAAACTCGTGGATGCCAGTAAGTATAGAGGGATTATTGGTTCTTTGCTATATCTAACCGCCAGTTGGCCAGACATATCTTACGCGGTTGGAGTGTGTGCTCGGTTCCAAGTTCAGCCGAGGGAAGCATACATGTTGGCAGCAAAGAACATCATCAAGTATCTGAAGGGAACTGTTAATGTTGGGTTGTTGTATCCAACCGACGACAATATCCAACTGACCGGATACTCAGATGCGGATCTAGCCGGAGATCGGTTGGACAGGAAGTCCACATCTGGACACTGTCAGTTCATGGGAAGCAAGTTAGTTTCATGGTTTTCCAAGAAACAAGCATGTGTTACCACTTCTACAACCGAGTCAGAGTATATGGCTGCAGGCAGTTGTTGCATGCAAGTGTTGTGGCTCAAGCAACAACTGAGAGATTATGAAGTTGCAACTGGACAGGTTCCTATCCATTGTGATAGCTCAAGTGCCATTGCTATCTCTTTGAATCCTGTTCACCATTCTCGGACAAAGCACATCGACATCGAACATCATTTTATCCGATATCATATTGAGAAGAAGGATGTATCTATGGAGAAGATTTCAACTGAGATTCAGAGAGCCGATATCTTCACCAAACCTCTAGCCGAAGCACGGTTCAAGATGTTATGTGATCTCCTTGGATTGTTGGATCCATCAGATGAGGAGTCAGCCAAGGTGAAGAGATAGATATCCATCTGAGGGGGAAGCTCAGATGAAGGGGGAATCTCAGATGCAGATCGCCAACCGAAGACATCAGACGTCAGCTGAACAGACGAACTCGAGTCAGCTGATGGTATGCTGCAACATCGGAACACAGCTGATTCCGACATCAGCTCGGAGGTATTACATAGCCGATTCCGACATCAGCTGGCAGGTATCACAGCTGATTCCGACATCAGCTAGCAGGTATCACAGTTGATTCCAACATCAGCCGGCAGGTATCATTTATGGCTGAAGGTGTTTGTGTCTTAAATGAGAATGTTTTAAATAAATTCAAACATTCCTGAGCATGTCAGTTAGACTAAAATAGCCATCATAGCGCATTTAATGTAAAGTACGGCTGAACATCAATAGCCTACTTTATAGTGCGACTGGGCTGACATGAAAAACAGTTCACCTTCTCACGCGCTTGTTGGAACTCGGATTGTGACATCAGTCAAAGCTAGTCAACAGTCGCGAGATCTCAGCCGTTGATGGATTCACGCCAATCAACCCTAGCCGTCAATTTCAAACGACCCAATAACCTATAAAAGGCGGAAAATCAGGAAGTGATCTCTTACCTTTTACATTTGTGTTTATCTGCAGTAACTGTTCATTTTTGTCTCCGATTTGTCTCACTATTTTCTGCAAGTTTTTCATCTCTTTTCTCTATATAAACCTCACTGCATTATTAAATGGCACCAAAAGGAAAGAAGATGGCATCCTCAGGACCTTCTCTAGTCCCTTCATCTTACGAGAAATCTTTCGACATGCTGCTCTCCAAGATCCACTTCGAGCAGATTTTGTCAGAAGATGAACTGGAATCACCGGTGTTGTCTCCCCTCGCCGAACTTCTCAGGGAGAACAGCCTTCTGGACTGGACGACCCTCTTTCCCTCCCACCTGCTCAGGCGCCAAGTCGGAGAGTTTTACCTAAATCTGCAATCTCCAATCGACAGCAGAGATGGCCTCGTCACAGAAGTTTCTTGTCGACAACGCGACGTTCCTGCCAGAACGATTCACCGCGTCACCATCCCCATTCCAGTTTCTGACATTCTACGCCAAATCATTCCACCGAACCTGACTGCCACAGACACCATCGAAAACATCACAGATGCGGAAGCTAATGAATTTCTGGAGAGTGCTCTCATCATCCCAGAAAAATTGAGAAGCAATATGCAGCGAACGAAGTTGAAGCCAGAGCATCGACTTCTGTTCGATGTTGTATTTAAGGTCATCTTCGGATACAGCGGAGCCTTTGGCGACATCAGCCGACCGAAGCTCAAGCAACTGATTGCTTTGGAGCACAAACACAAGCACGACATCAACTGGTTTAGTTATTTTGAACACCAGTTGATACTGGAGAAACAGAAGATCTCCGAATCCACAACCGACTCTGGAGAGAAGTTGTTGAGTGTCAAGGGAACTCTCAACTTTGGAGCCAAAATTTCTGCTCTGATCCTTTTCGCAACAAAGGATCAGAATATGGTCTGGGAAGACTGTGAGGAGACTCCAGTGAAGAGACAGATGCTCTTCCCAACCACCAAAAAAGCTCAGGATGTGATCAGGAGTGTCTACACCGAAAGACAAGAGGGAAGCTGGGAAAACAGCTAAGGAAAAGGATACAGCTGAGGAGCTGCCTCCAGCTGTCGGCCGCTCTTCCAAATCTACAACCACACGCCGACTTAGAGCTGAGTTGGAGAAGGAGAAAGAGGAGGAGCCAGCTAAGAAGAAGATGAGGTTGCGTATCAAGAAGAAGTCAGTTGCCAAGCCAGCTGAGGAGTTGCCAGCTGAGGAGGTACCAGCTGAGGAGACTCCAGCTGAGGAGACTCCAGCTGAGGAGGCACCAGCTGAGAAGGAGCCATCTGAGTCAAGTCATTCAGTTGACGCAGCTGCTTTCGAGGTTGTTCCTCACAAAGATGTGGTGGAAGGGATGGAAAGCGAACCGAAAGATGAGCCAACCATATCCTCGGATGCTTCTTCCTCATCTGAGGAAACCGAAGATATTCCAACCTCCCCCATGGCAGGAGCTGATGCCGTACAGCCCGAACAGGTTATCCCAACCGACACACAGCCAAATATTCCGAGCTCTCTGCTCGATGCCAACATTGAGACCACTCTTTTGGCCAATGTTGAAGAACCTCTTGATACCAATATCCCAACATAGCCAGAAATTCCGAGCTCCCAGCTCGATGCCAACGTTGAGACCACTTCTTTGGCCAACGTTGAAGAAACCATTGAACCGATCCCATATGAAAATCTATCTCCCTCCCCAATCGACGAAGAAGCCGACCGTCGAGCTGTCGCGTTGGAGCATGAAGGCAAGTTGGCCTACTGCTTCCAGAAGCTGATCGGGATGTTTCCCGAGGCGCGCGACATGCTGACATTTGCCATGCTTGGAACCGAGCTGCTGTATCAGTTCACCATCATCTTCAGTCACTGGTATGTTAAAGAAGATACAATCAGGATACACAGCTGGAACCAGCGGAAGGCAGATGAATCGCGAATCAGGGATTACTTCAACTACACCAACCTGGAGGTTGCATACAACAATAAAATCGCACTGCTGACGCATCGTCTGGACATCGGCAAAGCTGAAGGAAGAGACACCAGGGAGACAGCCGAGCAAGACTGTCTCGCCTTCCTCGACAACATGCTAATCAAGTCGGCTGAGTTCATCGATGACCTCGACGCAACCGCAGCAGCAGCCAAGCAAGAAGAAGAAGAGCTCCAACAGTACCTGGCCAATCGCCAAGCCATGGTCACTGTTGAAGAGATCACAACTTCTGACCAACTAGCTCCAGCTGATCAGCCAGCACCCTCAGCAGAAGAAATTTGTGAGCTGATAGCTGAGAGGGTCAATCAGCTAAGGACGGAGATGCTTGCCACCATCCAGCGCAATAAAGAAGATCAGCTGATGATGATGGAAGCTCAAGCGGAGATGCACAAGCAGCTGCATGAAGACAATGATGCGCTGAAGATGAAGCTGGATGAATTCTCAACATCCACTAGCCAAGACCTCAATGCACTGAAGACAACCGTTCATGGACTCAAATCAGATCTGAACATCTTCAAGTCTATCTCAGACTCCAACTTGGCCAAATCTCAACAGACGCAGGATGAAGAATGGGACTCTCTATTTGAATCTAGATGGGCTGAGTTCGTTGCTTTCCAAACCGAGGTCAATGAAACATTTGCTACACTGAGGAAAGCCGAACAAGAGCGCCATGACTCTGAACTAGCGAAGAAGGTTGAAGTGGAATGCGCTGTCGATGAGCTTTTCAACTGGCCAACAAGCTGAACAACAACTCACTTCTCTAGATGGCTCAGTTGCAAGCCTTGTTGCTGATGCCAAAAAGGGGGAAGATGAGATGCAGGGGGAAGATGTGATTGGGGTAGATGAGACCCAGGCTGAAGAAGAGATTCCAGTCGAAAAATCTCAGCCGAAGAAGAAAGCTCAGAAGAAGAAGTCCACTCCAAAGCCAACCGACAAGAAACAACAACAGCTCAAATCCATTGTTGTCGGCAGAGCTGAAATGGCGAAGGACATGGAACAAGCGGAGGAGTATGGAGTTTCCTACAACTCCATAGCTGAGATAGCAGCCGAGCTGGATGTGGAACTCGACAGTATCATAACCGAAGAGTGTATTGCTGCTGCTAAGGCTATGGATGTTCCGGAAAAGGACTACATGAACCCGGATTGGGTGAAGAAATTTGCTGCCAACCAAGCTAAAAGAGTCAACCAATTCGAGGAAGAGCTTGCCAAGGTTACCAACAACTTGGACAGGAACATTGCCTCTCGCAGCCGAAGACGAATTGAGAAACACCAAGTGAAGGCTGAGGCAAGGATGAAGCAACAGCGACTGCCTAGGAAGATCAAGCTTCAAAGTCGATTCAGGCATGTTGACAAATGGATGCCAGCCGAATGGAATGAAGATTGGGAATCATTCAAACAAGAGTTTGTGAATGATTTCTACTATAGAAAGGTGTACTCAACTGAGGATGGAAGAAGAGCCTTCAAGTAAGCCCTGACCGAGCTACACTCTGGGGATCCGGGCATGTTCAGTCAGTTCAGGCGAGCAATGATTGATGCGAAACTGGATATGAACATAGTCCCAGTCCCTCAGAAAGTCACTTACCTTCCTCCATTCCTCCTGGACTCAAGAAATCCCAACCGACAAAAGATAGCAGCAGAAGCAAGGAAAGTTTGCCAGGAGCATGGAGTTGACATTTCAAAAGAATCAGATGCGAAAAGAGAATTTTTGTTAGAATTTTTGGAAATTATGGGCTAAAGTATTAGCTATGTTAGAGTTTTTTAAGCAACTAATGTATTTTTTTTTTTTTTTTGTGCATATTTTTGTAACCATCAGTTGTAATGAAAACTTTCATCAGTTATCCGATTCATCTTGACGTACAATATCTCGTTGTCCAAGCTCTAAATCGCAAAGTTATTTCAATACCATGTTATAACTGTGCTAACCCTTTGATGTTTTAATCTTATAGACTGTCTAGAATTTCAGCTGAGATTTTAGTTAAGTCAGTAGGGTTTAGATCAGTAGGGTTTTGGCATCATCAAAAATGGGGAAATTGTTGGGAAATTTATTAAAGTTTTGATTGATTCCAAAACCAACTGACCCCAACCGAGTAGATGTTGCCAGATCCTAATGTTAGAATTTAGGCTCGCTGTTTGAGCATTGTTGAGATTTTATCTTTACAGGACTCCAGCTGAAGACGGCAACAAGGCTTCACTCGGATAGAACATCAGGTGTAAGAAAGACAACTGAGCGTTCAAGTGGGAAGATGTAAGAGAACATCAGATGTAAGAAAGACAACTGAGCGTTCGAGAAAGACAACTGAGCGTTCAAGAGACAGAACATCAAATGTGAAAGACAACTGAGTGTTCAAGCTACAGAACATCAGTTGCAGGACTCAAACTGATAAGATCGACAACATGAAGTTCAAGACAGCTGAGAGTTCAACTGTTCCTATTCAGACAGAAGGTCAGATGAAACATCAGCTGAACACCACTCGGATGAAGACCAAAACTTCTCAACCGACTAAACAAGGTTGAAAGACTAAAGGTCGAAATTTGAAATTCAAAAAGGAAGTCACGTGAAGGTTTGACGTTATGTCATTACCTCATTTGGCCCAACACGAGGCTGTCTCGGATGGAAAGCAGAAGTTCACAGTTGCCAAATCGGGAAAGTCTGCAGAGATGAGAGACAAGCCATCGCTTTCACAGAACAGAGATCAACGGCTCATCCAACGGCTAGTTGATTCTCTCCGCCTATAAATAGAGGCCTTCATTCATTCACCAAGACTTAGAAGATAGACAAGTGCGAGAAGAGATAGACGAGCGAAAGAACGAATTTATTCTACATAAGCTAAACTGCATTCAATCTCTAAGAACATCACTAGTTGAGAGTTCATAGAGTGTTAGATTCTGTCTTGGTGTTTTTGATCTTAGTTTGAGTTTACATTCATTCAAGCCTAGATCCTAGCTCACTCTTTTGTTCGAGCTAGTAGTTGGAAAACCCACCTTTTTTACATATCCTCTCAAAAGGATTGTTAGGACCCTACTCTTCCCGAAATTGAGTAGATAGGTTGATAAGTACCCGTAAACTTATCTGTAAGGTTGATAAGTACCCGTAAACTTATCTCAACTGTTGCAAAGCCCGCGTAAGCTTTGTGGTTCCAGTCCTAAAGAACTTGGACTGAGTTATGTGGACTCACAACTCCCTGTGGACAAAGGAGTTCTCTCCGAACCACGTAAATCCTTTGTGTGTTTGTGTTTTCAGTTCAGTAAATTTATTGCATATTCAACTGACCTACTAACCAGCACTCATAACTGCATCTTTGCATTCTCAACTGTTTTGGTTATTGACCAACCTTGCATCTGAGCGTGAGCTATTTTTACGAGTTGTTATTTTCCACCACATTCCGCACAGCACTACACTTCCAACTGAGTATCCTTACTCAGTTGTGATTCCAGCCGAGTCGTATTACTCGGTTGTGATAATTTTCAGGGGGTTGTTTTTAAAATTCTTAACTGGTGTATTCCCCCCCCCCCATACACCAGAACTCGTATCGGGACCATCAAGTGGTATCTTAGGAATGGACTGGTTGTCAAAGAATTATGCCACGATTCTCTTCAACGAAAGGAAAATCTCTTTCCAACCACTAGGAAGAGAACCGACATAATTTCATGGGATTGCGATGGGCAAGAGAGTACCGATAATATCCGCTTTACAAGCCAAAAAGTTGATGAAGAAGAAGGGTTGCACAGCCTATCTCGTATACCTAGTTGGAGAACCAGGAGCCGAGAAAACCATTCAGGATGTAGAAGTTGTTAACGAATATGAAGACGTCTTTCCAGAAATTTTACCTGGTTTACCACCCGACCGTCACATAGATTTCTCGATTGACTTAGAACCAGGATTGGCCCCCAAATCGAAAGCCCCATATAGGATGACACCGAAAGAACTAGAAGAGCTTAAGATTCAACTGCAAGAATTATTAGACCTTGGTTTCATTAGACCGAGTGTTTCACCTTGGGGAGCACCAGTTTTGTTTGTCAGAAAGAAGGATGGTTCTATGAGAATGTGCATAGACTATCGTGAATTAAATAAGATTACCCTTAAGAATAAGTATCATTTGCCAAGGATAGAAGACCTCTTTGATCAGCTTAAGGGCGCAGGAGTCTTTTCAAAGATAGATTTAAGATCCGGGTACCATCAGTTGAAAATCAAACCCGAGGACATACCTAAGACTGATTTCCGAACCAGATATGGCCATTACGAATTCCTAGTTATGCCATTCGGTTTGACTAACGCTCCCGCAGTATTCATGGATCTCATGAATAGAATTTTCCACCCATACTTAGACAAATTTGTTTTAGTATTCGTCGACGACATTCTCATTTACTCCAAGAATGAGGAAGAACACAAGGAACACTTGAGAATAGTTTTAGAAATGCTTAGAGCCGAGAAGCTTTACGCCAAATTCAGTAAGTGCGAGTTTTGGCTGAAGGAAGTAATGTTCCTTGGACACATCGTATCAGCAAAAGGCATCAAGGTAGATCCTGCCAAGGTAGAGGCAGTGCGCGATTGGAAATCGCCGACAAGTCCGAACGAAATTAGGAGTTTCTTAGGTTTAGCCGGTTATTACAGAAGATTCATCGAATGATTTTCAACAATTGCTAGACCTATGACGCAACTACTTCGGAAGGAAAACAAGTACAGATGGACGGACGAATGCGAGAAGAGTTTTCAGACACTCAAGGAGAAGTTAACCACAACACCAGTGTTGGCTCTGCCAGAAGCAAATAAGGAATACGTGGTCTATACAGATACGTCGAAGAACGGATTAGGTTGTGTTTTGATGCAAGATGGAAAGGTGATAGCTTACGCTTCACGACAACTTCGACCTCATGAAATTGAATACCCAACCTACGACTTAGAACTAGCAACCGTTGTGCATGCGCTAAAGATTTGGAGACACCATCTCTATGGTGTTAGGGTTGAGATTTTTACAGACCATAAAAGTTTAAAGTACTTCTTCGAGCTAAAGGAATTGTACATGAGGCAAAGACGATGGCTCGAATTAGTCAAAGATTATGATTGTGGAATCAACTATCATCCGGGAAAAGCAAATGTGGTAGCTGACGCACTGAGTCGCAAGGCTCCAATCAAGTTAGGACGTCTCTTTGTTGAGGAAGAAGCTCTGGTAAGAGAATTTGAGGAAATGGACTTAGAAGTGCTCGATGCACCTGAAACGATAACAAACCAAATAGCAGCACTCGAAGCTACATCAGATTTACGAGAAAGAATTATAAGTGCGCAGAGAAAGGACGAATCAACTGAGAAGCTTCGACTAAGGATAAGAACGGATAAACCGGACGGTTTTTCCGAGGCACCCGATAATACAATTTTGTTTGAAGGCAGACTTTGTATCCCTGAAGACGACGAATTAAAGAACGATATCATGAGTGAGGCTCACGATACACCATATACAGCACACCCAGGGAGTACGAAGATGTATTAAGACTTAAGAAAGAATTTTTGGTGGAACGGTTTGAAACGAGACATTGCCTCGTTTGTAGAAAGATGTTTGGTTTGTCAACAAGTGAAAGCTCTACACCAAAGACCATATAGATTGTTACAGCCATTAAGTATCCCAGAATGGAAATGAGAGGATATAGCTATGGATTTTGTGACAGGTTTGCCTAAGTCAAGAAGAGGAAACACTGCCATCTGGGTAGTTATTGATAGACTCACTAAATCAGCTCATTTTCTACCGATTAAGATTACCTATGGGTCAGAGAAGTTAGCACAGCTGTATGTCCGTGAGATTGTACGTCTGCATGGAATACCAAAGTCGATAACATCAGATAGAGATGCCAAATTCACTTTGAGATTTTGGATCACGATGCAGAAAGAGTTAGGTACCGAGCTTAACTTTAGTACAGCCTTTCACCCCCAGACTGATGGACAATCCGAAAGAACGATTCAGATACTCGTGGATATGTTAAGAACGGTAGTTTTGGATCGAAGCGCAAATTGGGAAGATATCTTACATTTAGTTGAATTCGCGTACAATAACAATTATCAGGCGACGATAGGAATGGCGCCTTACGAGGTTTTATATGGAAAGAAATGTAGATCACCACTTTACTGGGATGAAGTAGGTGAAAGAAAGAACCTAGGACCAGATGCGGTCAGTGAAATGATCGAGATCATTCGTCAGATTAGAGTTAGAATGAAAGAGGCCCAGAGCCGACAGAAGTCTTACGCCGACGATCGTCGAACCAATCTTAGTTTTGAAATAGGGGATAAAGTTTTCCTCAAGATATCACCATCCAAAGGAATCGTTAGATTCGGTGTTAAGGGTAAACTCAGACCAAGGTTTATAGGACCTTATGAGATTCTCGAAAGAGTAGGACCCGTTGCTTATAGATTGGCCTTACCGCCAAGTCTAGGAAGTGTCCATAACGTGTTTCACGTATCTCAGTTAAGAAATTATGTTTTTTATCCTAAGCACATAATTAACCAGCAAGACGTCGTTCTTGAATCTGACTTGAGTTATGAAGAGAAACCATTATCGATTTTAGATCGAAAAATACAAGAGTTAAGAACCAAGTCGATACCAATAGTAAAAGTGCTATGGAATCACCACAGGCAAGAAGAAGCCACTTGGGAACTCGAAGAAAAGATGAAAGAAAAGTGTCCTTACCTTTTCGAAGAAGGTATGCAAATTTCGGGAAGAAATTTTTTGTTAGAGGGGTAGGATGTAATACCCCGGATGTTTAATCCGTCATTAAAATAAAAAGTTAATTAATAATTAAGGTTTTGCACGCCTAAGTTAAGGATTTTCGATTCTAAGATTTACGGTGAAATCCGTTTCAGAAAATAAATTCCAGAAGTCGGTCGAACGACTACTGTATTAGGGTTTTCGCGTCCGATAGATTTTTCGTCCGAAAACTCAGAATTAAAATCCGTAAGACTTTACATTCACTTTTTCGTCGATACGAGTTCACCGGAGAAAGTTAGTTTTTATGATTTTCCGAGCGAATTTTTAGACTGTATAATCCCGACTTTTTCTCGGATTTTGAAAAACGAATTAGGTTTTCCGAGTACGTGATTTATTTCCAATCTAATGGACAAATTAGTTTTCGTCGAATTCGTAACTATCTAAAAAAATAATTCTTGACTTTTTAATCATCGTTTAAGAGTCGGAAACGAGATATTTTCGTCTAATAAATACTCGCCAAACGCGCCCTTAACGACTCCCCACTCTTAGTTAGATTTTTATTTCACCTTTATGTATCTATACATGACTCATCACCTCTCTCTCTTCTCCCTCTCTTACCGCCATCTCCCTCACTCCCTCTCTCTCATTTTTCTTCTCATTTTCCTCCATTGAAACTCATCATCCAAGCTTTCTCAAAGCACACAAGTCCTCCGTCTACCAATCAATTCTATTTCCGAGTTCGTATTCCGCAATGTAAGAACATCTCCTACGTAATGAACCGAATAAAGTCTTGATTCCATCCATTTCATTTTTTTCGAAACTTAAGAGTTAAAGAAGCATGTTGATTCTTGTTCGATTCATGTTCTAGTATGTTTAGAATCGAGTTCTACGGATCAAATCATGAAGAAAATCACTCCCCTTTATTTTCTATAATTACCGAAAATTTCTTAGGTTTTAGGGGTTTTTCGTAGTTCGATTTCTTTGATGTTTGATCGATAGATTAGTGATCTACATGTTGTTAATTGACTATATGAATTAATTTAGATTTTTCTAGAAATAAAAGTTGAAAGATAAGAGAGGAAGAATGCTTGATTCGATGTAGTAAATGTTATGATATGCATGTTTTGTTTATGGAAATGAGATATAAGATGTATGCGGATGATTATATATTTAATTGGGATTTTTCTAAAAATAAAACGAAAAATGTAAGAGATGGAAACACGTCGTTAAGTTGAAGCTCGTTAATGTTTTGATATTATGGTTTGCATATTAGTGATGCTCATTAGATGATGATTGTTGTTGTAAAATTTGAACGAAAATGGAGAACGTAAGATTTTCGTTAAGAGACGAACAATCGACGATAAGTCGAGAATCGATAATGTTTTAGGTTTGTGAATCGAACCTTTGATAATCTTGTTAGTTAATGATCGTAACCGTAAAGTTTCAACGAATTCTAAGAAGTTTCAATTTTGAATGAGAGACGAAGAATCGAGTTTAAAAGCCGGTAGAAAAGTCGAATAAGGAAATCCCTTTAAATAATAGTGTTTGTTGTTGATAAACGAATGATATTATAGTTAACGACTTTTTCATCCGAGATACGAGACATTATGAGATATAGTTAAGAAACGAGGAGTTGTTGAACGAAATAGAAATTTAAATTCGTTTTGGTATAGTAAATGGTTAGTTGGAAATGACGAGGAAATGCTCGTCGTTTGTTAATCAAAAGTCGTGGATACGAACCCGATTATGGGATACTGTATGTAGACTGTCTTGGGATGAAAATTTCGTGAAAATAAAAGTGGAATAGTATTGATCGAACCTAGGGAATCATGCGTCGAGTTTTGTCGAGCATTAGGGTTTCGCGCGACTGTTTTGCGACGTTTCACGGAAACTGTCATAACTTTTAGCTCGCTTAACGAAATCGAGATCCGTAAATTGGAGAGTAATCTAGACACCCGTACCTTTCTTTTGGTGTAAGATTCATCCCCTGTTTTCGTATTCTTTGTTCTGTATGAACTTACTGACTTGTGTAGTAAGTATCCAAAGTCTAGTTTCCTAAGTTGAATCCTTTTCAACTTCGTTCCTTGTGAACTTTTCAGTCGTTCTAAGTTATCGACACCCTTTACCTACTGACCTAAGTGTTGAGTAATGAGCCGAGTCAGTTTGTAGACGAGACTTGATCGAAGTCTTGTTTATTAGTTAATCAAAAAGAAAGTAGTAAAGTGCAAACGCCTAAAAGACTAAAAAACCGTTTCGATTTCCTGTTTCTTTTATCGATTGCGTTCAAGTTGCTTAAGTCTGTTTATTTACGATAAAAGGAGGAAGTCAACACCGAGGTTAGGACGGAAGACCAGAGACGGAAGCTCGAATAGTAGTTCTGTAATCAGTCAGGTGGGCTTTTCTATATACAAAACAAAAGAGCGATGCTCGAAAATCTTTGTTTACAAGCTTTGATAATTGTGTTTTCAATGTGATAATCAGAGCATGAAATTATTTGTTTTTATGTGAGTTCTCTTGTACCCTTCTAAGTTAGCCGACCTGCTATCCAGATTTATTAGTTAGCCGACCTGCTAACTAAAATGATCGGACTTTGAGTTAGCCGACCTGCTATCCAAAGTTAGTGTACACAGTAGCCGTTGTGTGTGGAACCCTGTTGAGGGGTGGCCAACCACGGTGATAATTATTGGGCAAGATTGAACGTAACATCAGTCAGAAAAGTGCTTGATCAAGCCAAGTTGTGAAAATGTTTAGTAGACACGGGAATTTATTGAAAAACCCCGGTGTGCTACAGAAATGAGATGCCTGATTTATCTATACTTATGTTATATTTTCGGCAATGTGCCCACTAAGTGCTTTTGTACTTAGCCCTGCATATGTTTTATAAAATCTGCAGAATGAGCGACGGGAGCGGCGGTGGTTGATGTTGAATTAAGAAGTCATGACTAGAATAAGAACTTGTATTCAGATTTACGTTTTTCCGCTGCCAAACTCCAATCTCTTTTGAAAGTTAATGTATCTTTCTGTAGGGTCTAAACCCCGTACAATTAACTCAGTTTCTTTTTGAGAACCTCGTCGAGTGATCCTTCGAGATCAACTCTTCCTTTTTATATTAAAGTCTTGTTCATAGTAATTCATTCTGTTATTAATGTCTGTTTATTCTTTCATTCTTATTCATTCCCCCTTCTTCCCCGCTTCTTTAATCCAACCCCTAGTCGCACCCCGGCTTCTGCCGTCCCTCGAGATTTGGGGCTGTGACAATTTCACTCTCACTGTGCCGAGAAGTAGGCCTCCTTCTCAAACACTGTGACCGACCCAACCGAAGCAAGGCTCACAGTCACCTTAAACAATTGATATACTGCACATGGGTTTCCTGCCTTTCACAGGACAATAATATCTCAACAAGCAGATGATAACACATACCAAAAACTCAAGTAAAAACGGCAAGTCAATTGAACTTTAAAAACTCACATAATAATACTCAATTATCATAATAGTATTCATCGATAGTTTTGGTTTTAGAAAAACCCACCTAACTTCCGACAATTAGCTAGGCGGCTTACTCTTTCTTTGTCCTTGCTACTTCTCCGTCCCGCTCGGTCCTTTATATTTTGTGTAATGCCCCGTAAAAATCCTTACGTTCTAAGAAGTTTTAAGTTAATTAATTAGTGGCTTTGCACGCCTAAGTTGGAATTTTTTTATTTTAAAGCTAACGGTCGAATCCGTTACTAAAAATAATTTACATAAGTCGGCTAGACGACTACCATATTAAGGGTTAGCGCATGCGAAAAGTTTTTAGATCGTAAGCTTAGAACGAGAAACCGTTTAATTTTACGTTTAAAAATCGCGAATACGAGCACGCCGAAAAAAGTTTGTTTTTACGTTTTTCCGGACGAAACTTGGACTTGTCGTTCCGAGTTTTTGTCAAAATAAATTTTGGAAATTCATTTTCTAAATAAATTCATACGTTAGAATTTATAAGTCAAATCGAATCACGACGATTTTTGTATCGAACAACGTCTTCGTCGTAACGCCGAATCGCGCCGGAAAAACCCGTAAAACCTCAAAAAAATCTGCATGCATGCCGCCACCTCACCATGTTTAGGTGTTAACATGCATGTTAATACACCCTAAGCTAATGACACCTAAACTTATCTTTTTGCATGGTCAACCATTAATCATTTCACAAGCTTAGACAAAACAAATCTTTCTCTCTCTTTCCACTCTCTCTCTCGGCCACTCTCTCCATCTCTCCTTCAACTTCATCTTCTTCATCTCTTCAATCCTCCATTGAAGACTTCACCAAGAACTTGAAGAACTCACACAAACCATCCATCCATCCATTCAATTCCATAACTTCATTCATTAAATCTTAAGGTATTTTCATTCTCTACTACCCTATCCAATTAGATTTTCTTTTCTTCTCTTTTCCCTCATGTTCGAATTTTTAAGGTGTTGGAATGGAAGAAATGATCTTAGAATAATGTAATTGGATATGCTAGACATGATATTTATGGATTAAAAATGATCAAAAATAGGAAACCTAACATCTAGGTCAATGCAGAATTTTTTTGAAAAATTGTAGGATTTTTGTTTTTCTTCTTTTGTTTGTAAATTCATGCTTAGTAGAGGTTTAATTAGTGTTTAGAATGAAAAGGGATTGAAAGCCCTATGTTATTATGAAATTTAGTTAGGGTTTGAAGTATGAAATTAGGGGTTTTTGCATGTTAGTTGTTTTTGGAATTGCAAGTGAATAATTAGTGATATAAGAGCATGTTTAGTATATAAATGTTATTAATTTAAAAAGAAAATCATTCCATAAACATATGTTCAAAACCAGAAATTTTAAAAGTAGTTAGGAGTTTTCCACATGATCATTTAAAGTGATGATTTGTTAGTTGATTATTGTTACAAATCATGTTAATTGATAATAGGAATTAATTGGAATTTTTCTAAAGATGTTTAATGGAATGTAAGAGACAAAGATCACTATATAATCTGAGTTATAAAGATGTTAAGACATGTTAGCATGCATGAAAACGATTCCTATTAGATGTAGATTAACGTCGTAAAGTTTGAACGAAAACCGACGACTTTTAAAGATCGCGTAAGAGACGAATATCTAGTTGTAACTGATAATCGCGAAGTCGGATGAAAATTTTAACTTGATATTATTGATTATAATGAAATTTGGAACATCTTTCTAGTTGATATCGTAAGCATCCGAGTTCATATAATATGGGTTAAAGTGATAATCGGGAACTAGAAAACGTTAGGAATTTCTTTGTTGGTATAGTAATTGATAGTTGAAATCCGACGTTAGAACGTCGTGCCTTTGAGTAAGTGAGAATGAGTTTGTCACGTACGGAGGTACGTGATAACTGCCTTGAGGGTTCAGTTTCTAAAACGAACCTAAAACGTTATACGGCGAACTTATCAATAAGCTAGGGTTTCACGGCAGTTTTGCGACCCTTGCCGGAAACTGTAATAACTTCCGGCTCGTTTATCGGATTTGTGATCCGTAAATTGGAGCAGAGACTAGACTTCCTAAGCTTTCTAGTGGTACAGGGCTCACCCCCTGTTTCCAAGTCCTCTGTTCTGGACAGCCTCCAGAGTTACTGGACTGTGCAGTAGAAATTTCAGTTTCTTATCTTCTAAGTTGTTTAGTTCACAACTTAGTTTCTTTTGATCGTTTAAGCCGTTTTATCTAACGGATACCTTCTATCTGACCCTAGAGTCAAGGATCAGACCTTTAATGATGAAAACCAGTCGAGATCGTATCTTATATCTTATCTTTTCTTAAAGAAGTAATAAACGAGAAATATTTATAAGTCGTGAAATGATCTAAAATGAAAATCGCCTAAGTTGGTTCTTTCCAACTTAGTTTCTTATAATCCTTAAAGTCGTTTAAGACATCGACAACCTTCTCTACTGACCCGAGAGTCGAGTACGAGATCTTTCAAGTTCTAAACGAGATGAGTACGAGTCTCGTTTCCCGTTAAGTAAAACAAATCTAGTAAGCATGCAAATGCCAAAATAATAAAATGACTAGAACTTTCTTCGATTCTCTTTCTTCGAGTATCTTTTACGAACCGCTTTTAAGTATATTTTATTTTACGATGAAGGAGGAAGCCAACTGTAGAGAAAGGACAGAAGATCTCAAGTTGGAAGCGTTTGTTTTAAGTTCTGTACAACAAGGTGGGCTTTTATATACAAATAAAACGAGCAATGCTCGAAAAATCTTTCTTTATTGCTTTGATATCTGTGTTTTCAAAGTGATAATATGGCATGAACTGTTTTATGTTTTTATGTGAGTTCTCTTGTACCTATCTGAGTTAACATACGTGTTTTCCAGATTTAGAGTTAGTCTATTTTTAGATTAACTAACGATCGGCTCTGAGTTAGCTGCTAAGTGCTTTCCAGAGTTAGTGCACTTTGTAACCTGTGGTGTATGTGGTATCCTGTTGAGGGGTAGCCAGCCACGGTGAATTAGTAGAGGTCAAGATTGAACGTAACATTAGTTAGAAAATGCTCGCGCGAGCGATTTATGAGAAAAAGTCAGAAAATGTTTAGTAGACACGGATTCTTTCAATAAAACCCCGTGTGCTACGCTTATGATATGCCATATTTATCAATATTTATAAGTATGTTTTCGGCATCGTGCCCACTAAGTACCTTTGTACTTAGCCCTGCATTGCTTTCTAAATGTGCAGGTTGAAGCGACGGTGAGCGGCGACGGTTGTTGTTGAGTTTAAGGATAAGATGCTCAGTAGAACTCTTCCGCTGTCAATCTCTGTATTTCTTTTGAGATGTATTTTGAACAACTCAGTAGTTTATGTCCGTATATTTGAACTTAGTTTCATCTTTTGTACTTATGTCGAGTAATCCTTAAGGATTAACTCTTTCTTTTCTATAATCAAGTCTTGTTCATAGTTTATCGATGTTTATCATGTATGTTTAGTTAGTTAGCCCCCTTCTTTCCCGCTTCTTTAATCCAACCCCAGTCGCACCCCGGCTTCTGCCGTCCCTCGGGATTTGGGGCTGTGACATTTTGACATCGATAAAAAAAGTAAGACACGAGGCATAAGACGTAAAGTAGACGTTTGTTTCAGCTGAAGGACTTCTACTTAACTCGTCTCTCTCTATTTTTATCTTTTCTAAGACAATCTCGATTCTCGGCTTTCTCGTCCTCGGTTCTCACTCTACTCGGTTACTAATTACTGTATCTAGCATTCTCGTTTTTAAATCATTAATGCTATTCGTTAATTGGTTGATGTTATTTGCTAATGTCTTAGCATTTCTTGTTTAGTTAAAGAAACGTTAATTGACTAAACTTCATTATTCGAATCCTTACTCACATTCTGAATTAAATACTCGATTATACGAACATCATTCACGTCATGAGCACGCATTCTCAACAATTTGAACAATCATTTTATTATAATCAAAGCATAAATATTTTACTCAAGCATATAAATTCAATCAAGCTTATTTAATTATGTTTAATCACATAAGTCTACTCAAACGTATTTAATTCAACATAGAATTTCAATCAATCATCATAATTTTAAATTGAAATTTAAACAAACGTATTATCTCAAACTCGATTCACACTTCAAGTCACATTAACAATTACTCGTCATTACTCGACTCTAGTTTTGGAAAATACATTAATTCAAATAATAAAATTTTTCTTGGATTAAAGCTTAAATAATCATTTAATATCTCTTAACTCAATATACGACGTTATTTCCAAAGACATCGTCTTTTCTCAACTGCTTATACGTATTCACATACGTACTATTACTTACGCTTCTATTACTATTTCTCTTTTTCTTTTAATTAACACTTATCGAAATAAAATTCATTTTTTATTTATAACTCGACTCTTAACTTCGTCTTAAAACTCGATTCTTAAATTATTATCTCTATTATTTCCTCGACTCTTTTAATTTAAAACGATTTGAAAATCAAACTCGATTTACTTATTCGAACATCATTACTCGGCATAATATTCATAAACAAATACTCAAACACTTATTATTTATAAACTCGATTCTCAAAATAACTCTTATTAAATCTTATTCTCTTTTTATAACATTTCTCAATTAATTACTTTAATTCGCTCAAATAATTCTTACTCGACTCTAATCTCATAGTTTCTCTTACTCGACTTATCTCTTTATTTATTTTCCAAGCTCGACTCAACTTATTATTCTCATATTCTATTATTTCTTATTTAATGAAGAAATTCTTATTTTAGTTAATTTGCTCTAACTTTATTATTAAACTTCAAACTTCTCGACTAATTTAATATCATTCGAATAATTATACTCATACTCAATTTAAAGCTTCTCGTTGATTACTTATACTCAACTCTATAATTATTATTGTTTATTATTCTTCTTATTTTTCGTTTATTCAAACGACTTAATTCTCAATTACTTGACTCAAATTTCATACTCGATTTCTAACTCTATTTCTTTAATTCTATCTCGTCTTCTATTTCTCATTTATTACGACTTCTAATTCCTCGTTATTTAATTCTCGATTATTAATTCCTCTAATCTCAAATTATTTAACTAAATAAATTCTTTTTATTAAACTTTAATTATTTAATGAAGAAATTATTTTTCTTCATTTTTCTCAATTTATGACTCATCACTCATTTAATAATTTTTCTCTTTTATTTTCTATTGAATTTTTATTCTCAAAATATCTTGAATATTTTATTAATTAAATAATTTATTTCTTTTACAATTAATTTTAATGATCTTTAAATCTTCAAATAAACACCAAAAACACTTAGAATACACACGAGGCATTTCTTCAAATCTTCAAAAATTCAAGTTTTTCACCAAGAATACCTAGAACACACACTAGGTATTCTTTCTCACTTTTTCGATTTTTTTTTTCTCATTTTCATGCTTAAAATTCATCTTCTTCATCTTAAAAATACTCACTTAATATCTAACACATCAAATCTACACACAAAATACTCATATCATCATAACATCAAAACTCATCATAATCATTTTCTTCCTCAACATGCATTAAAATCGATTTTGCTCATAATAACATCATAGGAGATTAAATCATCATATACTCATAATCATCTCATACTCATAACATCATTAATTCATCAAACAAAATTCTTCCTCATATGCCCAAAACTTACGGCATATATATATAAATAAACATGCATATTTTCTCAATTTTTCATGCATATATAATTACTCAAAACATACTCATAAACACATATAAAACATTAAATCATCAAAATCATAGAAAATCGAATTCTTCCTTCTCTTTTCCTAATTTTCGGCTTCTACCATTATTTAGGGATTTAATTTTTCTTTCTCTTTTAATTCATAGATTCATCCCTAGGGCTTAATTCTCCTATCGATTTCCTTACTCGAATCTCACATCGAATCTCATATCAAAATCTCTAGTTTGCCTATGCATAAATTAAACCATGCATGCATCCTTTTCTTTAGAGATTACAGAGATTACATATATACATCTAATCAAATGGATTTAACCTACTTTGAAAATTAAATGGATGCTCCTCTCTTGATTTCTTCTTGGCCGAAAATGGAAGGCTTGAAAGGCTCAATCTCTAGCTTTGATTTCCATGGTGGATTTCATCTTGAATCCTCAAGAAAAATAAAATAAAAATTATTCATCTCTCAAGGGCAAGATTGCCGAAAATAATGAAGAAATTGGAGATGATTTGGATTGAATTTTTGAACTCAAGAATTAATGAATAATTACCCTTCAACTTAGAGTATAAAAGATATGAGAAGATGATGATGATTTCTTGAAAACTTGGATGTTGGAAGCTTGAATCTTGGAGCTTCAATGGAGGATCTTCAAGTATGTGTTGGTGTGTGTTTTCGGTTGAGAGAGAGTGAGATGGAGAGAAATATTTTTCTTCCTTCCTTGGTAAGTATTGAGAGAGAGAGTAGAGTGTTTGAGAAAGAGTTGGATACAATGTATATTATTTAGCTTCCAAAATAAGATAACAAAGATATTATCTAAGTTAAGGAATATCATGATTATTATTCCTAGTAGGTTTTGAAAATAGGGAAGCTAGAGAGAGATTAGGGAGAGAGAGAGGGTAATGTCGGTGGGAGAGGGAGAGAGTTGAGAGAGATTCCTCTTGACAGATATAATTTTACCCGGTTGAAAAAGTTTCCGGATAAAAAGTCCGTATTATTTCATTTATACTGAAAACGGCTCTAATCTCTCCTCGTCTCGTTTCCGACACTAAAAATATCTTGAACCTATCTCATGTCCCACTAAATAAATCAAGGATTCCGGTTATCTAATTTTTAGGTTAAAATTCCAAATAACGAAGAAAACCTAAAAATTACTCGGCTAATTAATCCGTTAAGGACTAAATTCTTATAATTCTCTCATGTGATCTCGGATGAGCTTCTAATATATCTCAATGATCTTAGAATAAATTCTAGGTTCAAAGACACTAATTAGGTCAAATTTTAAGTTCGTCGGTGAATAGTGTTTTCTCGGCTCTAGTTACTATTCATTAAAAGTAAAAATTCTCGGAATTTTCTGAAAATCATACTCATGCTCAAACTCATATAAATAAACTCAATTAATGCATCACATCCTCAACTCGAGTAATTAAAACACATAAGTTCACGTTGAAGCACATAGGGGCATTTTAGTCTTTTTAAAAAAATTATTTTTCCTTAGAAAAATTTTATCACTCAAAACTTGATAATTAAGCATATTAACTCATTTAGAACGCACTTAAGGACTTATGAAAACTCGGGGTATTACAGATACACTTGTGTATCACGCTAAAGATAAGGAGCAAGAGTTGAGTATCGATGATGTAGCCGTAGTCAAAAGTATGGAGATGTTTTCCGAGAAGTTCTTCCGTCATGCCCTCTGATAGGCAATTGAAGTTTACGATTGATTTAGAGCCTGGAGCAACCTCAGTTTCCAATGCACCGTTCAATATGGCACCAAATGAGCTTTAAGAGTGAAAGGTTCCGTTATAAGAGATGTTGGATTTAGATTTCCTTCAAACGAATGCAACCCCGTGTGGAGCACTGATTCTGTTATGAACAAAATAGACGATAGTCTGAAAATAGGTATTGATTGCCAAGAGCTTATCGAGATTCCGCTCAAGAACAAGTATCCTTTGCCAAGGATAGACGACCTTAAGGAGTAAGTAATTCCTCCAAGATGGATTTGTGACCCAGATATCACCAATTGAAGATTAAGCAAGACGAGGTTCCAAAGACAGCTTCAGAACAAGATGCGGAAATTACGAGTTAGTTGCAATGCTGTTTGGATTGACGAATGCTCCAGTAGCATTCATAGACTTAATAAACCAAGTCTTTCATGACTATTTGGACAAGTCTGTGATTGTATTTAAAGTCGATATTCTAGATTATTGGAGGAGTAAAGCCGATCATGGAAAACATCTCAGGGTCGTGTTAGATGAGTTGAGAGCTGAGAAGTTGTATGCCAAATTTAGCAAGAGCGAATTCTTGGAATTTAAAATAGGAAAAATGAATAGTGTACTTTTAATTATTTGCTTTTTACATTTATGCAGTGGTACTAGTGGTTTGATATATTATATTTGATTATATTTCTATTAATCTTTTCAATACATAACCATCAGGGACAAATCACAACTAATTGATGCATTTTGAAATAATGTGCATTATATCACTAAATTGATGCATCAAGAAATCATTGTAAGCTACACAATTAAACATTGAGAGGTGCACCACAGATGCATTAGTAGATTGACGAAGCTGTCGTTTGCACTTCGCACAAATAAAATTTATAATTTCTATTCCCACAGTAGGCGGTAGCCAGTGGTAAGCAGGGTCCTACCCAAAGGAATTGGTGTAGTCTCTCTTCTACGTAACCGGTGTCACTAAAAAGGGTGTTGATCTGCACTCACTTGTCTTGGTCAACAAGCACTGAAAACTATAACTGAAACTAAACAATGAACTGATCAATAAAAAAAAAGGACTTGGACTGGATTTCGAATCAGTGATAATCAATACTTCTTACTCGATCATGGGCTCAATAATTTTTAACCACAAACTTTTACTACTCAGTTTAAAGAATAAATTAATTCATGTCATTTGGTCACGAAGTCACAACTATGAATACTTTACTCTTATATATATCCCTTTAAATTCGAGTATGCCAGAGACACTCTAGACAAAACTCCTCTCTTGATCAATACACTTACGAAGACCCTTCAGCAGGTGTATTGCCCAAGAGGCATTAATTTCTATTAGACCCATATCAGTCAAGAGATGCCCAAGACATCTACTGCTCTTCAATACTTATCATCTATCACAGCCCCAAATCCCGAGGGACGGCAGAAGCCGGGTGCGACTGAGATTGGATTAAAGTGGCGGGGAAGAAAGGGGATGACTGAATAAACATACATAGAAGACAACACAATTTCAATGAACAAGACTTTATAACAAAATAAGGAGTTGATCTCGAAGGATCACTCGGACAAGATCTCGAAAGATTCTAAGTTATAAACAGGACTCAGGCTACAGTGATTTAAATATATATACAACAAAAGTCTTAGAGTTTAGCAGCGGAAAAGTGAGATATGAATACAACTCTTTCCTATCTCTATTCAACCCTAACTCAACCGTCCACCGCTGCCGTTGCTTCAACCTGCACATTTAGAAAACATATGCAGGGCTAAGTACAAAAGTACTTAGTGGGCACGTTGCCGAAAACATAATCATAAGTATAGATAATCAGGCATTTTATTTCCGTAGCACATCGGGGTTTTTCATTAAAGGCCCGTGTCTACTAAACATTTTCTTTCCTCATTTTCATAAAATAGCTGATAAGCATTTTTCATAGGTGTTACATTCAAATCTTGACCAGTCATAATTCACCGTGGCTGGCTACCCCTCAACAAGATACCACATACACCACAGGCTACAAAGTGCACTAACTCTGGAAAGCCCCTTTTGACTAACTCAGAGCCGATCGTTAGTTAACCCCTTTTGATTAACTCATAAGGTACAAGAGAACTCACATAAAAGACAAAACAGTTCATGCCATGATTATCTCTTTGAAAACACGATTATCAAAGCGATAAAGAAAGGTTTTCGAGCATTGCTCGTTTTATTTCATATATATAAGGAAAGCCCATCTTATAAGTTACAGAACTATTAAACGAGTTTTCTGTCGTCGATCCTTCATCTTATCCCAAGTGCTGACTTCCTCCTTCATCGTAAATAATCATAACTTCGATAAGTCATCGAGTCGATAAAAGAAAACGGAAATCGAAATCAAAATTGAATTAGTTCTCATATGTTCTTAAGCTTTTAGGCCTTTGCACGCTATTCTAGATTCTTTAAATTAAACGGGAATGAGAATCGAACATTTCTCATTTTGAACTCTTACTTGACGCTAAGGTCAGTAAATTATGATAGTCAATACTTGGAACAACTTAAAAGATCGAATGAAATTAAGTTGAGAAGAAATCAACTTAAGAAATTAAGTTTTGAAACTTCACTGCACAAGGCAGAGCTTCTGAGGACTGGCCAGAACAGATCATCCCGAAACAGGGGAGATGCTCTGTACCGAATGAAAGCCAGGAAAGTTTAGTTTACTCTCCAATTTACGGATCTCAATTCCTATAAACGAGCTAAGAGATATGGAAGTTTCCGGAAAGGGTCGCAAAACTGCCGAAGTTAACCCTAAGGTTTGATAAAAAAACGACGTGTGACTTCCTAGGTTCGTTTTATGTTCTCGTACCTAAATTCTCACGAAATTTTACCCTCAATGCAGTCAACACGTATTTCCATACATGATGAAACCCTTTTTATTACTCATCTTTAAATACAACGATCAAAAACCTCGTCATTCAATCTAACCAATTACTAAACCAATTCAAGTTCCTAATTCAAAATCCAACTTCTCGGTTTCAATTATAACCTATCATTTCATAACTCGGATTAACACGTCGTCAACTACGAACTTGATCACTTAACGATAAGATTCATTAAAATCCAATTATTTTCTTGGTTCGACTTTTCTATCGATACTTAGGCTCGTTGCTTCGTTTCTTACCAAAATTTCAACGTTATTAGAAATTCGTTCAACTTCTACATTATCGATCGTTATATATCAAGAATCATTACTACATATGTCATCACTTCAAATCATTAACCATACTCGATTTATTTCCAATTCTTCGTCTCTTATGTTTTACATAATATTTTTAGAATAATCCCATTTAATTCATATAATTATCAATTAACAACTAGAACATTATTTCATCATCAATTACTTAATTAAAATTGAACTACATCAACCCTTAAATCTTATTAATTTTCGGTAATAGCAAATAATTAGGGGGAGTGTCTTTCTTCTTCAATTTAATCCATTATTCCAATTTTAATCCTACTACATCAAATATTAATCATTGAATTAAACTTTATATCATTAATTGAAAATTTCCAACTCAAACCCTAACCCTAAATCGGTCACCATACAAATCATAGGGCAAACCATTTCTTCTTGTATCCATCATTAATTAAACCATTTCTAAGTCTAATTATCCAAACAATTTAAACATTAAAACATCCTAACTAAATTCCCTAATTTTCGGTCCACATATTAGGTTTAGGGTTCTTGATTTCTTTTAAATTTTAACCATAGAAAATCAATTCTAGCCATCTAATAACAAGAAATTAAAGCTTAAACATCCAATTACCACATCTAGTAATTTTCGGTCATATTGAAAAATAAATGGATTAAAAATCCAATTGGATAGAATTGAAGATCAAGTAATTACCTTGCTAATTATGGAATTGAAATTGAAAGAAGGTGGATGATTGATGAACTTGGAGAAGAAAAGCTTGAAGAACCTTGGATGAATAACAATGGTGATGGAGAAATTTGGGAGAGATGTATAATGTGTGTGTGGCGTGAGTTATGAGAGAGGGAGGGAAGGTGATGACAACTTTGATCTTAGATATTTCAATTAAGCCTTAGGTGTAAAGTTTATCAAGCATGAGGTGTCCAATTCAATACTATTAGAATACATAAGATGGAATGAGTCATAAAGTGTATATGATATAAAATTAAAATATCTATTTTAAGTATGTATGCAAGTCGGCCAAGAGGAGAGATTTTTCTCCAACACCGCATTTTTTTGGCTCGTTATGACGTTATGAAAATCGAGAATGAAAAACGTATTCGGCACATTTTCGTCGAAATCCGATTCGACCATTAAATCCAATATATTTAACTTACTCGGAAAATAATATTAAAATTCTAAATTCCGACAGAATTTCGGGACATCACAGTCCAGATTTCGTCCGGAAAAATAATAAAAACAATTTTTCCTAACTTACTCGTCTCGCGAAATAAGTGAATGTAAAGTTTGACGGTTTGTCGAACCGAGTTTTCTAACGAGAAATTTATCGACCGCGAAAACCCTAATACAGTAGTCGTTAGTTGACTTCCGTAATTTATTTTCGATAACGGATTTCACCGTTAGTCTTAGAATTCGATTTAATGAACTTAGGCGTGCAAAGCCGTAATTATTATTAACTTTAAATTTTTAACGCAGTAGAAATTTTTCGGGGTATTACATCATCTATTCGAGCACAAAAGACACACTTGTGTTAACCTGGACTCTATTGGTGATCCAGACTCCTTAAGTTATTGGTGATCAAGCAATTAGTCATTTTGCCCAAATTTAATATTAAGTCCTAAGTATTTCAGGAATAAAAGAACACGATTTATTTAACACACTTTGCCTCACGAGTACTTAAAGTATCAATTATCACTTCATCTCATCCATTCCAAGTTTAAGGATTTAGCAAAACATAATAAACATAAACACAATAATATAAATTGAAGCAAACATAATTAAAAATTGAATAAGAACTATATTACCTAAATCAAAACAATACGTGTCTTAGCCAGAATGCCAACAGAAAACTGAAAGTAGTAAATAAACAAAAATTAAATCTTTGCCCGTAGGACTTGTTTTTCTTCCTCACCAGACTCTCAAGACTGAAATTAAAGAACTAAACTATTCTCTTCGACCACCCATTACAGAGTACATGCAACCATATTTATAGGCGTCAAGATTAGGTTAAGTCGATCCCCTTCATGGGTTGGACTCCTTCCTTCCTTGGCCTTGTTTTCTTCTTTAGCTCAATAGCGGCGCATTAGATTTCCTTCCTTGTTGAGTCCAACTTCGATTGGCCTCTTCTCGATAAGGATGGAAGTTTCCTTCCTTATCTTCTCCTTGGCTCCTAAGTCTAATCAGCTGCCCTCTGCTTCATTCGTCTGCTATGGTCACACTAGCTTCAGTCTTGCCCTCAACGCGCAGTGCTCCGGGTACTCTGCTGCGTTGGCCATAAAATTATGGGGAGGTACTCCTTCACTTGTAGCTTTGCTCAAAATATATTCCTTCATGCCCAGCTACAGATTTCAGCCCTATGCCCATTTTGCATCGTATCGTTGCCCAACGCTAGAAAAGTAGTTTTCCACCAGATTATGCCCATAAATGCACATGTTCTACCCTGCACCCACTTCTTCCTACTTGTGTCCTCCCAGACACTTAAAAACTCAAAAAAGACACAAAAGACACAACAGAAAGACACTAAAAATTGACACAAAATTGAGTTCATCATATCCACACACTTTAATCACTCTTGTCCTCAAGTGTGCAGTTACAATTTACCCAAGACTTAAAACACGAAAAACAAGACTGATAACACAGACTCAATCACAAGTTCAACATATCATTGTCATTGGTCAAAGCAAGCAATCATAAATACAGATTAAGTATTGCCATCAAATAGGTCAAGACAGAATCAACGACTAAGATTGGATATTCCTCACAGTACTCGTCTCTCAAGTGTATTGGGCTAGGTGTTTACGCTCATGACCAATATTAAGTTGACTTTCCATAGGCTTGCTTGCCTTCTATATTCTCATGATCAAAACATCTATCAATAGGTCTTTTATTGGATTATAATGGGGCTTAAGGCATAAGGTAAGGAATATTTAGGAACTAGCTATGGTCATTACGAACTCAGTTGTAGGCAAAGTCTATTCCAGATTCTTCATTCCTTTCCAATATCTTCGGGCCGTAGCACACACTTATTTTCTAGGATATTTTATTTATTTATTATTTTTTTTAAACAACACCTCTGAAATTTTAGCCATGTTAATACATCATTTTCTTGTCAGGTGTTATGCCCACGATAATATACCCATCTGCCCTCCTTCCATCCCTCATTCCTTCTTTTAAACCTGAGTTCTCATGACCAGGACGACTATAACTTTCAGGCTTATTTTAAGTGAATAGAAAGAATTATTACAAGCTCAAAGGGGCTAAACAAAGGATAAACATAAGGGTAAGATCTTTTTGGCTCTCGGCTAAATGAACAAAAATTCAGGCCTAAATCATCTAAGTGCATTGATTGAATTAATTAGCTCCAGAATGCAAGCAAGTTCTAGATCATCAATTCTCATGGTCATATCTCACAGAAAAAATAATACTGCTATGATATGTACAACAATTAAAGCTTAAATCCTCACAAGGTAGCTCATAGATTCATTCCGTCCTACCTATCCTCCTACGACATACTCAATCGCGGCATAAAATCATACTTGACCTCGACCTAGACCCTAAACATGTTGATTAGAAGACTCAACATAAAAATAATTAAACACAATACTGACCCCCACCCACACACTTTGCTTTGGGTAAAGTGTTTAAGGTGATGGTTAAGACATTAACATAAAACAGACCCTTAACAATTACAAAGACCCTACCCACACACTTTGCTTTGGGCAAAGTGGGTAACGTCATGACCAACAAACATAAACTTGGGAAGAATTTTGAATACTTTCACCACACAATTTGCATAGCAAATTGTGGGTGAAGGCAATACTCAATCCTTCCCGACCAACAAATAAACAAAATAAAAGAAAAAAAAAACTTTTCTACAAAGAAAACAATCCGAAAAAAAAAACTAAACTACAAAACAAATGGGAGGTAACACAATTAAGAAGAAGTTTTAGATGGGTACCTGAAATTTTGGTGGGCAAAGTATGCACGTTGACCGTCGAGTAATTCCTTCAGCATCCACTCCATCCTGGGTACATCCTCCTCAACTTTGGGCACCACAGCAGTAGCTCTTCCTTGCGTAATCGCAGGCTTCATCTCCTTGGCAGCTTTGACCTCAACCTCCTTTCTCTTGGGCGGATAGTCAATGAATACTATCTTGCCCATAGGGTCTTCTCTGATGTCCTTCATCCGCTTCAGGGCCTCAAAGTCGAGGTGCTCCTCCTTCATCGGTTTGAGGTGACAGATCTTATCGATTAAGTCCATCTCCTAGGCATAGACTGTGATTCAATGCCCATAGGAGTAACGCTGCCTAGGCTTTGTGATTACTGCCTTGATGTGCTCTGCCAAGAACGACCCAAAGTTGAGTCGGACTTTGTTCTTCATTGCCCAAAGGATGTAAAGCTCCTTGTTGGCCACATAATTACCGATATCCGACTTGCCATAAAGATTGTAAGCAAGGATGCGATGGCAGATCTTGAGGGCATGACTCTAATACTGGTGCCCTTTGTTTGCCTGTGATTTGAACGAATCTTCATTCCTTATCTCCATCCATGCTGCTTTCCACTCATCCTGATCATAACTCAGAATCCCACACTCCGCATTCTTATACTCCGGCTTCTGAGTATCCTTCACCCCAATCATGCCCAACAATTGGTTGATCTCGTTGATGGACTGCTCGTACTTAGTACCCAACAGCTTAAACTGGTTGGCCATAGGCCCACTTTCTGAATGAATTATTACCCTGACATCATTGTACATCTCCCTGACCAACTCCTCAACGACCACCACTGGCTACTCCAAAAACCTACCCCATCCTATGCCCTCTAGCTCCTTGACCTCATCCCAAACCCCCAAATCTTTGTACAAACCCACATCCAGCACCTTAGGGTTTGCCATTCCCCTTACGATGCTAGGGTTTGTGGGCGGAATGGGCTTCTTTCTCCTTGCTATGCCCATGCCGAGTTGCTTCCTGCCCTTGAAAACACTAATGGGGGCCACTTCAAACACAGTGATGGCACCCTATCCTTTTTCATTGCCCTTAGACTAGGATTTGGTGGTGGACTCGGTAGGGGCGGCCATTTCTGTGGAATCCCCTTGCCGAGTTGACTCAGCATTGAGGCCACCATCTTGGCCTTCTTTGATGGAGTAGCAGCATCTATTTCCTCCTTCTCCGCTGCTCGTTTTTTTTACCAACTGTTCAACAGGTTCATCCTCCTCTTCTCCTTCTTCGTTTCCTTCGTTCTGCCCTTCTTCCGCCACAACACTCAACCCTCTCCCCTCCGACTCGTTCTACCCAGATTCTCCATCTCCTCCCATGGCTATCTCCTGTTCAAGGAGAGAAGGATTCTCTCTATCACTCAACATCAACTCGACATCCACAGGAGGTGAACTATCAGTGGCCATGGACGACTTGGATGTGTTTGCTGGAACCTGCTCCATAGGTGTGCATTTTTTAGTTTTAGGTTTCGGCGGCGACTGCTCAAGATCGATGCGAGTGCCGGAGGGAATTTTGTTTAGTTTTTTCTTGTTTCTAGTGGCTACCATGTTGAATTTTAGGGTTTAAATGGCGAAGATAAACAAGGGAGAGAAAGAGAGGGAAGTTGCAGGGTTGCGGTTTGAAGATTGAGGGAGAGTGAGGGGAAAACATGGGTTACGGGAGTAATGGTTGTGGCTTTTTAGGTTATGACAAAAAATGACACTAATTTGACAGCTTCATCCGGTCTATTGCCCAACGCCCCCGATCATGCTTAATCCACTCATACAACTCTCCTTTTACAGCGATGCCCATGGTATCCTGTATCATTCTCAACAAACATGCAACGAAAATACTCTTTCCTACGGTCAACTTACCAGAATAATTTAAAATAAAGAGAGCTTAAAATATAAGAAATTTTTTTTTGTTTGAAAAACTGAAATAAAAGAGAAAAAAGAAAAACAAAGGAAAAGAAAACATACCAGGTTGCCTCCTTGTTAGCGCCCCATTTAAATCGTCTTGGGCATGATGTTATGCATTCTGGTCATTATTCCTCCTCGTCAGGGAATCCAAACGACTCTCCAACTTTCTATTTCTCATGCCCATAATATGCCTTGATCCTTTGACCATTTACTTTGAAAATTTTTCCACTCTTGGAATCCTTGATCTCGACCGCTCCATTTGGATATTGGGCTTGAACTTCATACGGTCCTACCTACTTGGTAGATAACTTCCCAGATTTAAGTCTAAACCTTGTTTGATACAGCAACACTTGTTGCCCAAAGTCATACTTCTTCTTCTTGATCAACAGATCATGGGTTTTCTTCATACGTTCCTTGTAAAGAGTAGAGTTGTCGTAGGCCTGAAGCCTTATTTCTTCTAACTCTTGCAGCTCCAACTTACTTGCCTCACCTGCTTCATTCTAATCAAAGTTCAACTGAGCTATAGCCCAATAGGCACGATGTTTTAACTCAACAGGTAAGTGGCATCTCTTCCCATAAACTATGCGATAAGGCGACATCCCAAATGGAGTTTTATATGCGGTCCGATATGCCCATAGCGCGTTATCAAGGCGCATGCTCCAGTCCTTCCTCGTAGTGCCCACCGACTTCCTCAAAATGGTTTTGATAATACGGTTTGACAACTCAACTTGCTCATTAGCTTGAGGATGATAGGCAGTAGATACACAGTGGTGAACTCCATACTTCTTGAACAAAGCAGTTATTGTTGCATTGCAAAAATGTGAGCCTTGGTCACTAATGATAGCTCGAGGAACACCAAACCTATTAAAAATTTGAGTCCTTAAAAAACTTGCAACCACCTTCGAAACGCTGGTTTGTGATGCTCGAGCTTGCACCCATTTTGACACGTAATCCACCGCCAAAAGAATGTACTAATTTCCACGAGAGTTGGGCAAAGGACCCGTAAAGTCCATACCCGATATACCAAATACTTCCACTGGAAGGATTGGCATCATGGGCATCTCGTTCTTCCGTGTTATATTTTCTTCCTTTTGACATCGATCATAACTTTTCACCCATTTATAACTGTCCTTGAACTACGTTGGCCAATAGAAACCACACTCCAGAATCTTTCTTGCTGTTCGCTGGTGCCTAAAGTGACCTCCGCATTCCTTGTTATGACAGTGCTCAAGTATACTTTGTTGCTCATGATCTTCGACACACCTTCTTATGATCTTGTCAGAACACTCTCTCCACAAATAAGGTCCATCCCATACATAGTATTTACTTTCCGCCTTGAGTTTGCTCCTTTTGTATTTCCCATACTCCGCTGGTATTGCCCTAGTCACCAAATAATTCACCATATCTGCGTACCATGGCTCGTCTTGGACATAGCTCAGATGCTCATTGGGAGACATCTCCTTGATCGGGTTACCATTCTCTTCTTGGAGTATTCTGCTCAAGTGATCGGCAACTTGATTCTGGGCATCACTCTTATCCTCGATCTCTACATCAATGTAATACCCCAGAAAATTTCTACTGCGTTAAATTCAAAGTTAATAATAATTACAGCTTTGCACGCCTAAGTTCATAAAATTTAATTCTAAGACTAACGGTGAAATCCGTTTCCGAAAATAAATTACGGAAGTCAGTTAAATGACTACTGTATTAGGGTTATCGCGTACAATAACATTTTAGTTCGATAACTCAGATCGGGAAACCGTCTGATTTTTACATTCACGAAATTTTGATACGAGTTCGCCCGAGAAAGTTCGTTTTTATGATTTTTCCGGATAAATTTTGGACTGTGATGTCCCGAAATCTTTTTAGATTTTTAAGTTTAAAATATACTTTTTAAGTATATTAATTATTTTGGATTTAATGGTCGAATCGGACTTTGACGAAAACGTGCCGAATACATTTTTATATTCTCGATTTATCATAACGTCGTAACGAGCCGGAAAATGCGGTATTTGGAGGAATTTTTCCTCTATGGCCGACATACATATATATTTTAACCATAGATATTTCATTTTTTATATTATTCCTACTTTATGACTCATTTCTACCAATGTTCTAATATTAAACTAATGGACACCTATTGCATAAACTAATTATCACATAAATTGGTCATCACTTTCTCTCTCTCTCTCTCTCATAACTCACGCACACACACACATAATCATCTTCCACCATTTCTTCCAAACACCATTGTTATTCATCAAGGTTCTTCAAGCTTCTTTTTTCTCCAAGATCATCCATTAACCATCAAAATTCATTCCTTCGTTCATAATAAATCAAGGTAATTATCTCCTCCATCTTTCTATCCAATTGGATTTGCAATTCTTCCATTTTTATGTTATAACCGAAAATAGTAGATTAATTAGAATAATGATTTAAGTCTTAAATCATGTAACTAAATGGATAGAAATTAATCTCTATGGTTTAATTGATGGAAAATCCAAGAACCCTAAACCTAGGCATGGACCGAAATTTTGGGGATTTTTGTAGGAAGTTCTAATCCTCAAATTGATTGGATAATTAATCTAAGATAGTGTTTAATTGATGTTTAATGCAAGAATAAATGAAATCCCCTAACAAATTGAAGTAGGATCGAAATTAGGGCTAGGGTTTGATAATGGAATTTCAATTTATGCGGTTGTAGTAATAATCATTGAATAATATATGTTGTAATAATATTAGAAATGGATTTATGGATTAAATTGATGAAGAAAACACCCCTCCTAATTTAAATGCTAATACCGATTTTAGGGAGGAATTTAGGGGTTTGATGTAGCTTAATTCTATTAAGGAAATAATAATGGATTAATGTTCTAGTTGTTGTTAGACGATTATATGAATTAATTAGAATTATTCTAAAAATATTATGTAAAACATAAGAGACGAAGAATTGGAAATAAACCAAGTTTGGTTAACGAGTTAAGGATATGGATCACATACTAATGAGTCTAGATAGATGTTGAATAATGTTGTAGAATTTAATTGGATTCTAAGAACGTTGAAATTTTGGTAAGAAACGAAGCAACGAGCCTAAGTATCGATAGAAAAGTCGAACCGAGAAAATAATTGGATAGTAATGAATCTTATCGTTAAGTGATCAAGTTTGTAGTTGGCGGCGTGTTAATCCGAGTATTGGAATCATAGGTTTTAGTTGAATTTGAGAAGTTGGAATTTGAATTAGGAACTTGAATTGGTTTAGTAATTGGTTAGATTGATCGACGGGGTTTTGATCGTCGTATTCATAGACGGGGAAAATAAAATGGAGTTCATCGCGTATGGAATATGTGTTGCCTGCCCTGTTGTATAATTTTCGTGAGAATTTAAGTACGAGAATATAAAACGAACCTAGGAAGTCACGTGTCGATTTTATCAAACCTTAGGGTTAACTTCGGCAGTTTTGCGACCCTTTCCGGAAACTGCCATATCTCTTAGCTCGTTTATCGGAATTGAGATCCGTAAATTGGAGAGTAAACTAGACTTCCTTGGCTTTCATTCGGTACAGAGCACCTCCCCTGTTTCAGGGTACTCTGTTCTGGGAAGTCCTTAGAAGCTCTGCCTTGTGCAGTGAAGTTTCAAAACTTAATTTCTTAAGTTGATTTCTTCTCAACTTAATTTCGTTCGATCTTTTAAGTCGTTCCAAGTATCGACTATCATAATTTACTGACCTTAGCATCAAGTAAGAGTTCTAAATGAGAAATGTTCGATTCTCGTTCCCGTTTAATTAAAAGAATCTAGAGTAGCGTGCAAAAGCCTAAAAGTTTAAGAACATATGAGAACTAATTCGAATTCGATTTCAATTTCCGTTTTCTTTTATTGACTCGATGACTTATCGAAGTTATGATTATTTACGATGAAGGAGGAAGTCAGCACTCGGGATAAGACGAAGGATCGACGACAGAAAACTCGTTTAATAGTTCTGTAACTTATAAGGTGGGCTTTTATTCTATAACAAATAAAATGTGGGTTTTTCCACAACTCGAAAGTAATTCTTTATCGCTTTGATAAATGTGTTTTCAAAGTGATAATCATGGCATAAACTGTTTAAATATTTTATGTGAGTTCTCTTGTACCTATCTGAGTTAACATTCGTGTTTTCCAGATTTATTAGTTAACCGCTCGGATGTTAACTATCGATCGGCTCTGAGTTAGCTATTAAGCGCTTTCCAGAGTTAGTGCACTTTGTAACATGTGGTGTATGTGGTATCCTGTTGAGGGGTAACCAGCCACGGTGAATGAGGATTTGGTCAAGATTTGAACGTAACATACATTATAAATGCTCGTGAGCTACTTTATGAATAAAAATGCAAATGTTTAATAGGCACGGGCTCCTTTAAATAAAAACTCCGATGCGCTATAAAATGAGATGTCTGTTTATCTATATCTATGTATACGTTTTCGGCAATGTGTCAACTAAGTACTTTCGTACTTAGCCCTGCATATGTTTTCTAAATGTGCAGGTTGAAGCGACGGCAGCGGTGGATGGTTGAGTTGAGGTCGAATAGAGTTAGAGACGACTTTTGTACTTAGTTCACTATTCCGCTGCATAACTCTAAACCTTGTTGTTTATGTTTAATCACTGTAGACTAAGTTCTGTAATTATAACTTAATTTTCCTTTTGAGAACTTCGCCGAGTAATCCATCGTGATTAACTTTATCTTTTGGTAATGAAGTCTTGTTGATAGAATTTATGATGTCTTTTACGTATGTTTATTCAGTCAGCCCCTTTCTTCCCTGCTTTTTTAATCCAATCCCAGTCGCACCTCGGCTTCTGCCGTCCCTCGGGATTTGGGGCTGTGACAATCAAATTCCTGTAAGAGAAGAATCCATCTAATTAGTCTTGGCTTGGTCTCCTTTTAGGTCATGAGATACTTAAGTGCGGCATGGTCAGTGTAGACTGTGGTTTTGCAGATAAGATCAAAACTTTTCAAAAGCAAAAACCACGGCCAACAACTCCTTCTTCGTAGTTTCATAGTTGCATTGGGTGGCATTCGATGTCTTCTCCTTCCCCCTCTTTTGCCCAAGTACGGCTCCCACGGTGTACCCACTAGCATCGCACATGATCTCGAATGGCATTCCCCAGTTAGGGGGTTGTATGATTGGTGTTGTGATCAAGTTGTTCTTCAAAATGTGGAATGCTTTTTTGCACTATTCATCGAACTCTCAAGGCACATCATTCTGCAGTAACTTGGTCATCGGTTGAGCTATCTTGGAAAAGTCCTTCACGAATCTACGATAGAATCAAGCGTGCCCAAGAAACCCTTTTAATTGCTTAACATTTGTGGGGTATGACAGCTTTCCAATGATATATATCTTGGCTTTATGTAATGCCCCGTAAATTTCTTACGTTCTAAAAATATTTAAAGTTAATTAAATAAATGGCTTTGCACGCCTAAGTTAACAATTTTTGAATTCTAAGACTAATGGTCGAATCTGTTATTAAAAATAAATTACAGAAGTCTGATAGACGGCTACTGTATTTAAGGTTAACGCGTACGAAAAGTTTTTAGTTCGTAAACTAAGAACGGAAAACCGTTTATTTTTTTAAGTTTACAAAATTGCGATTCGAACACGCCGGGAAAGTTTGTTTTTATGTTTTTCTGGACGAAACTTGGACTGTGTCGTCCCAAGTTTTTGTCAAAATAAATTTTGTAAATTTATTTTCAAATTTAAGTTCATACGTTAGAATTTGTAAGTCAAATCGAATCGCGACGATTTTTTGTACCGAACAACATTTTTCGTCGTTCGTTTTTCCGTAACGTTGGATTGCGCCGGAAAAACCCGTAACCCTCCTAATCTTTGCATGGCAGCCGACACCTCACCATAATTGGTGTCAACATGCATGTTGACCTTATTAGCTTTATGACACCTTAACCTTACCTTTCCTTGTGTTCAACTTTTCATCATTCAAACAATTACACAAAACAATTCCATCTCTCTCCATCTCTCACTCTCTCTCGGCAGCACACACACACACACCCTCAACTTCATCTTCTCCATCATCCATCCACCATTGAAGAACACCTCCAAGAACAAGAAGAGTTCATACAAGTCACAATTCATCCAACAAAACTCTATACATCCTTTGTTAATTCTTTAGGTAATGATATCCTCCACAACTCCATCCATTTAGATTTCTTTTCTTTTCTTTTCCATCTTGATCGAAATTTTAGAGGTTTGATTTAGATGTTTTGATCTTAGAATGATGAAATTAGATATGTTAGATATGATAATTATGGATTAAAAATGATCAAAACCAAGAGTCCTAAAACCTATGTGAATGCAGAATTTTTTGGGAAAATGGTAGGATTTTTGTTTTTCTTCATTTGATGGTTGATACTTGCTTAATAGATGTTTAATTAGTGTATGGAATGAAAAGGGATTGAAAGCCCTATGTGTTTGTAAGTTTTCAATTAGGATTTTGAAGTATGAATTTAGGAATTTTTGTATGTTAGTTGATAATGGAATTGCAATTGAGTAATGGTTGTTATAATAGGTTGATTAGTGAATATATGTTGTTAATTGGAGAAGAAAATCATCCCCTTAACATATGTTTAAAACCAGAAATTTATAAGTAATTAGGGGTTTATACATGTTAGACATAAGTGATGATTTGTTAGTTGATTTATATTGCAAATAGTGTTAGTTGATAATAGAAATTAAAAGAGATTTTTCTAAAAATGTTTAATGAAACATAAGAGGCAAAGATCACCATATAAACTGAGTTATAATAATGTTAAGATGTGTTTGCATGCTTGAAAATGATTCACGTTAGACGTAGTTTAGCGTCGTAAAATTTGAATAGAATCCGACAACGTTGAAAAATCGTATAAGAGACGAACATTTGGTTGTAACTAATAATCGAGAAGTCGGATGAAAATTCTAAGTTGATATTATTGTTTATAATGAAATTTAGAACATCTTTCTAGTTGATGTCATAAGCGTTCGAGTTGAAATAATATGGATTATAGTTATAGTCGAGAACTAGAAGACGTTTGGAATTTCTTTGTTGGTTTAGTACTTGGTAGTTGAAATAAGACGTTAGAACGTCGTGCTTTTGAGCGAGTTGAGAAGGAGTTTGTCACGTACGGAAGTACGTGATGACTGCCTTGAGAGTCCAGTTTCTAAAAAAATGAATACGAGAGCTTAAAACGAACCTAAAACGTTATACGTCGAACTTATCAATCAATTAGGGTTTCCACGGCAGTTTTGCGACCCTCGCCGGAAACTGTAATAACTTCCAGCTCGTTTATCGGATTTGTGATCCGTAAATTGGAGTGCGAACTAGACTTCCTAAGCTTTCTAATGGTACAGGGCTCACCCCCTGTTTCCAAATCCTCTGTTCTGGACAGCCTCCAGAGTTACTGGACTGTGCAGTGAAATTTCAGTTTCTTGTTTTCTAAGTTGTTTAGTTCACAACTTAGTTTCTTTTGATCGTTTAATCCGTTTTATCTAACAAACATCTCCCTACTGACCTTAGAGTCAAGTATAGAACCTTGAGTGATGAAAACCAGTCGAGATCTTATATCTTATTCTTTCATTAAAGAAGTAATAAACGAGAAATTTCATAAGTCGTTCAAAGAACTAAAATATAAATCGCCTAAGTTGATTCTTTCCAACTTAGTTTCTTATAATCCTTAAAGTCGTATTAAGACATCGAATACCTTCTCTTCTAACCCGAGAATAGAATATGAGATCTTCCGAGTTCTAAACGAGATTAGTACGAGTCTCGTTTCCCGTTTAAGTAAAACGAATCTAGTAAGCGTGCAAATGCCTAAAGAATGAAACAACTAAAACTTCTTCGATTCTCTTTCTTCGATTATTCTTTTACAACCCGTTTTTAAGTATGTTTATTTTACGATGAAGGAAGAAGCCAACTGTAAAGAAAGGACGAAAGATCCGAAGTTGGAAGCTTTTGCTTATAAGTTCTGTATTTACAAGGTGGGCTTTTATCTATATCAAATAAAATGTGGGTTTTTCCACAACTCGAAAGTATTATTTATCGCTTTGATAATTGTGTTTTCAAAGTGATAATCTTGGCATAAACTGTTTCAACTATTTTATGTAAGTTCTCTTGTACCTATCTGAGTTAACCTTTGGGTTTACCAGATTTCTGAGTTAACCTTCAGGTTTTCCAGAGTTAATCTAACTAGGTGAACTAAGGATCGGCTCTGAGTTAGCTGCTAAGTGCTTTCCAGAGTTAGTGCACTTTGTAACCTGTGGTGTATGTGGTATCCTATTGAGGGGTAGCCAGCCACGGTGAATTAGCTTTGGTCAAGATTGAACATAACATACTCTAAAAATGCTTGCGCAAGCTGTTTTATACAAATCAGTCAGAAAATGTTTAGTAGGCACGGGCCTTTTTAACAAAACCCCGATGCGCTACGATTATAAAATGCCAGATTATTTATACTTAAGATTATGATTTCGGCATCGTGCCCACTAAGTACTTTTGTACTTAGCCCTGCATTGTTTTCTAAATGTGCAGGTTGAAGCGACGGGAGCGGCGACGGTTGATGTTGAGTTAAAAGATAGGATGCTTAGTTAGAACCCTTCCGCTGCCAATCCTGTATTTCTTTTGGAGATGTACTTTTTGAACTATACTCAGTAGTCCAAGTCTGTAAAATGTGAACTTAGTTTCCTTTTGTACTGTTGTAGAGTAATCCTTAGGGATTAACTCTTTCTTATTGATATTCAAGTCTTATTCATAGTTTGTCGATGTTTTTCATGTATGTTTAGTCAATTAGCCCCCTTCTTCCCCGCTTCTTTAATCCAACCCCAGTCGCACCCCGACTCTTGCCATCCCTCGGGATTTGGGGCTGTGACAGAGTGGTATCAGAGCGGTCTTTCCTGCTCTGTACCAGAGTCTTCCTTTCCTAAGTAGCACCACAAAGTGGTAGTAACAGAGCAATCGTTTCTACTCTGCATATGAGTCTTCATTCAAGTAGTAGCATATAGTATTCGTTCTTACTCTATAATGAGTCTTCTTCGCGTCGCAAGATAGAGTGTTCGTACTGATTCTATATCGAGTCTTCTTTTGAGTCGTGAAATGGAGTAGTTATTCATATTCTATAGTGAGTCTCTTTTCGAGTCATAAGATAAAGCACCTGTATATACTTTAGATCAGAGTGTTCTTTCAAGTAAAGATAGGAGTTAAGTTATGGCATTAAGATTCAGAATATAGATGACAACTCAACCTCCCGCTACGTCGACTCAACGTGGAAAAAAAAATATATAAGGAAGGAATGTTAGTAGTTTAACTTTTTTCAATAAGGAATTTCGAATAATTATTTCCCAAGTATAAGAATTTATTTATGTGATTATGTGATAGCACTAGTGCTATGTTATGTGAAATTATCTGTGAAATAATTTCTTTTGTTTGAAAATATTTTTGATGCACAAGAATTTAGAAGGATTTTAGGGATTTTTCCCGGATTATGGAGAACGTAGACTTGAAAACCTAAGGTTTTTCCGGCTCTTCAAGAACTTAGACGTTTTAAGAAATATTAATTTCAAATGATTTTGAAAGGAGATTCACAACACGGGAAGGACTTCTTTTGACAAATGTCACGTGCGTAAAGTGACATGAATAAAGACTCGACAAGAGTCGATCTTTGTTATAACTCCGATATGAATTTCCTTCAAGGAAATGAAATGAATAAATAAAAAGGTAAATCGTGTTAGTAAACGAAAGGAACAAGTAGATGTTAGAGAAGCATCGACTTCAAAGTAAGAAAAATGCAAACGAGACAGAAGTTCCATGTGATTGAAGGACTGTTATGTGGACCTGATCAACCCACATAATAAGGAACTCAGTAATATGGGTCTTATGCCCCGTGAGCAAACCCTATTTTAGTATGGTATAAGTGTTTTAAAAGAAATTAATAATGCTTACGTATAAGTAACATGAAACGTCGTCGTTCCAATTCGTTCCGTTTCTTTTAACGGAGTTCGCTTTGTTAAGTTTTGGGAAGCAGTATGTTTTATTATTAAGAAACAAGCACGAAGCTTGATTAGAATTCTTTCTACGAATGTTCAAATCAGACAACGTTTAGAACTTATGTTCTAAAGCCTTTCCCAGATAAAAGTCTATTCTTCTGATGGAATTTAATCTTATACTTCATTCTCGAACGAAGAATACAACTAGTACGAGTATTAACTTTCTTTGGGAATAAATGTTACTCTTAAATAAGTAACATGAACAAGGTGATCACGCATTGTATTAATAAGTGAAATTGTTAAGAAATTTTCTTCAAGAATGGAAATGATGAAGATTTATAAATAAATAAAAGTTATAAGAAAATAAATGGCATATTATAACTTAGTGGGCACGATGCCGAAATCATAAGTCATATGTATAAATAATCTGGCATATTATAACCGTAGCGCATCGGGGTTTTGTTGAAAAGGCCCGTGCCTACTAAATATTTTCTGACTTTTTCTCATAAATCACTCGGCCGAGTATTTTCAGGTATGCTATGTTCAATCTTGACCACTACTAATTCACCGTGGCTGGCTACCCCTCAACAGGATACCACATACACCACAGGTTACAAAGTGCACTAACTCTGGAAAGCACTTAGCATCTAACTCAGAGCCGATCGTTAGTTAATCTAAAGTAGACTAACTCTAAAAGTCTGGAAAACCCGAAGGTTAACTCAGAAATCTGGAAAACACGAATGTTAACTCAGATAGGTACAAGAGAACTTACATAAAACAGTTGAAACAGTTTATGCTAAGATTATCACTTTGAAAACACAATTATCAAAGCGATAATTAATACTTTCGAGTTGTGGAAAAACCCACATTTTATTTGATATAGATAAAAGCCCACCTTATAAATACAGAACTTAAAGCAAACGCTTTCAACTTCGAATCTTTCGTCCTTTCTTCACAGTTGACTTCCTCCTTCATCGTAAAATAAATATACTTAAGAACGGGTCGTAACGATAATCGATTAAAAAGAATCGAAGAAGGTTTAAGTTGTTTTATTCTTTAGGCATTTGCACGCTTAATTAATTCGTTTTACTTAAACGGGAAACGAGATTCGTACCAATCTCGTTTAGAACTCGGAAGCTCTCATACTCGACTCTCGGGTCAGTAGAGAAGGTAATCGATATCTTAATACGATTTTAAAGATTAAGAGAAGCTAAGTTGGAAAGAATCAACTTAGGCGATTTACTTTAATTCTTTGAATGATTTAAGGAATTTCTCGTTTTTTACTTCTTTAAAGAAAAGATAAGATATAAGGTCTCGATTGGTCTCCATCACTAGAGGTCTTGTACTTGACTTTAGGGTCAGTAGGTAGATGTTCGATAGATAAAAATGGCTTAAACGATTGAAAGAAGCTAAGTTGTGAACTAAACAACTTAGAAAACAAGAAACTGAAAAATCACTGTACAGTCCAGTAACTCTGGAGGCTGTCCGGAACAGAGGATTTGGAAACAGGGGGTGAGCCCTGTACCAATAGAAAGCTTAGGAAGTCTAGTTCGTGCTCCAATTTACAGATCACAAATCCGATAAACGAGTTGGAAGTTATAACAGTTTCCGGCGAGGGTCGCAAAACTGCCGTGGAAACCCTAATTGATTAATAAGTTCGACGTATAATGTCTTAGGTTCGTTTTAAATTCTCGTATTCAACTTTTTTAGAAACTGGAATCTTAAAGTAGTCATCACGTACCTCCGTACGTGACAAACTCCTTCTCAACTTGTTCAAAAGTACGACGTTCTAACGTCGGATTTCAACTATCAAGTACTAAACCAACAAAGAAAATCCAAACGCGTTCTAGTTCTCGATTACAACTATAATCCATAGTATATTAACTCGGATGCTTATGATGTCAACTAGAGAAATATTCCAAATTTCATTATAAACAGTAATATCAACTTAAAATTCTCATCCGACTTCTTGATTTTCAGTTATAACTAGATATTCGTCTCTTACGCGATTTTTAAAAGTTGTCGGTTTTTGTTCAAATCTTACGACGTTAATCTACGTCTAATATAAATCATTTTCATGCATTCTAACATATCTTATCATCATTATAACTCAGTTTATAAGGTGATTTTTGTCTCTTACATTCCATTAAACATTTTTAGAAAATTTTCCAATTAACTTCTATTATCAACTAATATGATTTGCAACACAATCAACTAATAAATCATCACTTAATATCAAACATGTATAAACCCTTATTTACTTTATAATTTTCTGGTTTTAAACATATATTAAGGGGATGATTTTCTTCTCTAATTAACATCATTTATTCACTAATCAAACTATTATCACAACTATTAATCACTTGCAATTCCAAAAACAACTAACATGCAAAAACCCCCTAATTTATAATTCAAACCCTAATTGAATTTCATAATAACATAGGTCTTTCAATCCCTTTTCATTCCAAACACTAATTAAGCATCTACTAAACATGAATCCATGATCAAAAGAAGAAAATTAGAAATTCTATCATTTTCCCAAAAAATTCTGCATTGACAAAAGTTTTAGGATTCTTGGTTTTGATCATTTTTAATCTATAATTAATCTATCTAACACATCTAATTACATTATTCTAAGATCAAAACATCCATACCAAACCTCCAAAATTTCGAACAAAAAGAAGAAGAAAAGAAATGGAAACTAAATGGATAGGATTGTAGAGGATGAAAATACCTAGAGAATTAACAAAGGATGTATGATATTTTGTTGGATGAATTAAGGACTTGTGTTCTTTCTTCAAGCTTTGAAGGTGCCTTCAATGGAGAATAGAGATGGAGAAGATGAAGTTGAGGGAGAGAGGGAGAGAGTTGCCGAGAGAGAGAGTGGAGAGAGAGAGATGGAAAAGGTTTTGTCTTAGGTGATGAAATGATGAAAAAAAATTGAATGGTGTAAAGTGTAACTTAGGTGTCACTTAGTTAATTAAGTCAACATGCATGGTTACACCTAAGCATGTGAGGTGGCGGCTGCATGCATGGGGTTAGGAGGGTACGGGTTTTTCCGGCGCGATCCGACGTTACGGGAAAACGAACGACGAAAAACGTTGTTCGGTACAAAAAATTGTCGCGATTCGATTTGACTTACAAATTCTAACGTATGAACTTAATTAGAAAATAAATTTATAAAAATTTATTTCGACAAAAACTCGAGACGACAAGTCCGAGTTTCGTCCGGAAAACGTAAAAAAAAACAAACTTTCTCGGCGTGTTCATATTGCGATTTTGTAAACGTAAAATTAAACGGTTTTCCGTTCTTAGCTTACAAACTAAAAACCTTTCGTATGCGCTAACCCTTAGCCTTAGAATTAAAAATTATAAACTTAGGCGTACAAAGCCATTTATTTAATTAACTTTAAAGTTTTTAGAACGTAAGGAATTTACGGGGCATTACAACACAGTCGCTTCTACCTGAGCAGACACATGACAGCATATCCAGTTCAGGAGCATCCCCCCTACACTCACTACCCAGCAGATTCAGAGTCAGATCACGAGGGGATAGACCTAGAGTTTGTCGCACAGTTGGAGATTCCTTCGGTGATGATACCTAGCATGGGCACAGAGGAGTTAGTTGCAGGGACGGTTGACGATTTAGGGTTACCTGCTCCTATCCTACAAGGGCCTTCCGTGAGAGCTCAGGGACCATTCGAGTCAGGACTGGAGTACTTTGTAATGCCCCGTAAATTCCTTACGTTCTAAAAAGTTTAAAGTTAATTAAATAAATGGATTTGCACGCCTAAGTTTATAATTTTTGAATTCTAAGACTAACGGTCGAATCCGTTATTAAAAATAAATTACGGGGGTCAACTAGATGACTTCTGTATTTAGGGATAGAGCGTACGAAAAGTTTTAGTTCGTAAGCTTAGAACGAAAAACCGTTTAATTTTACGTTTGCAAAATCGCAAATACGAACACGTCGAGAAAGTTTGTTTTTACGTTTTTCCGGACGAAACTCGGACTTGTCGTCCCGAGTTTTTGTCAAAATAAATTTTATAAATTTATTTTCTATTTAAGTTATACGTTAGAATTTGTAAGTCAAATCGAATCGCGACGATTTTTTGTACCGAACAACGTTTTTCGTCGTTCGTTTTTCCGTAACGTCGGATGGCGCCGGAAAAACCCATAACCCTCTTATTTTTTCTGCATGGCAGCCGACTTTTATTCTTTTTTTTTATTTTTTTTAGTTGGTTTGGTGGAGACATGCATGTATACATTAGCTAAGTAAATGACACCTAAACTACACTTTACACAATTTCAAACCTATCATCATTTCATCAACTTAGACAAAACAATTCTTTTCTCTCTCTCCCTATCTCTCTCTCGGCTGCAGCACACACACACTCCTCCATCTTCATCTTCTCCATCATCCATACTCCATTGAAGAACCTTCAAAGCTTGAAGAAAGAACACAAGTCCTTAATTCATCCAACAAAACATCATACATCCTTTGTTAATTCTCTAGGTATTTTCATCCTCTACAATCCTATCCATTTAGTTTCCATTTCTTTTCTTCTTCTTTTTGTTCGAAATTTTATAGGTTTGGTATGGATGTTTTGATCTTGAAATAGTGTAATTAGATATGCTAGATATGATAATTATGGATTAAAAATGAAGAAAAACAAGAACCTTATCTTTTGTGTCAATGCAGAATTTTTTGGGAAAATGATAGAATTTCTAATTTTCTTCTTTAGATCATGGATTCATGTTTAGTAGATGTTTAATTAGTGTTTAGAATGAAAAGGGATTGAAAGCCCTATGTTGTAATGAAATTCAATTAGGGTTTGAAGTATGAATTTGGGGATTTTTTTTGGTATGTTAAGTGATAATAGAATTTCAATTGTTTAATTGGTAATATAAGAGTATGTTTAGTAAATAAATGTTGTTAATTTGAAAAGAAATTCATCCCCTTAAAGTATGTATGAAACCAGAAAATTTATAAGAAAATTAGGAGTTTATACATATTAGATATAAGTGATGAATTGTTAATGGAATTATGATGCAAATCATGTTAGTTGATAATAGGAATTAATTGGAAATTTTCTAAAAAAGTTTAATGAAGTATAAGAGGCAAAGATCACTATATAAACTGAGTTATGAAGATACTAAGATGTGTTTGCATGCATGAAAATGGTTCCCATTAGACGTAGATTAACGTCGTAAGATTTGAACAAAAACCGACAACTTTTAAAAATCGCGTAAGAGACGAATATCTAGTTATAACTGAAAATCAAGAAGTCGGATGAGAATTTTAAGTTGATATTACTGTTTATAATGAAATTTGGAATATTTCTCTAGTTGACATCATAAGCATCCGAGTTAATATACTATGGATTATAGTTGTAATCGAGAACTAGAACGCGTTTGAATTTTCTTTGTTGGTTTAGTACTTGATAGTTGAAATCCGACGTTAGAACGTCGTACTTTTGAACAAGTTGAGAAGGAGTTTGTCACGTACGGAGGTACGTGATGACTACTTTAAGAGTCCAGTTTCTAAAAAAGTTGAATACGGGAATTTAAAACGAACCTAAGACGTTATACGTCGAACTTATTAATCAATTAGGGTTTCCACGGCAGTTTTGCGACCCTCGCCGGAAACTGTTATAACTTCCAGCTCGTTTATCGGATTTGTGATCCGTAAATTGGAGCACGAACTAGACTTCCTAAGCTTTCTATTGGTACAGGGCTCACCCCCTGTTTCCAAATCCTCTGTTCTGGACAGCCTCCAGAGTTACTGGACTGTGCAGTGATTTTTCAGTTTCTTGTTTTCTAAGTTGTTTAGTTCACAACTTAGCTTCTTTCAATCGTTTAAGCCGTTTTTATCTATCGAACATCTACCTACTGACCCTAGAGTCAAGTATAGGACCTTGAGTGATGAAAACCAGTCGAGATCATATATTTTATCCTTTCATTAAAGAAGTAATAAACGAGAACTTTCATAAGTCGTGAAATGAGCTATAAAGTAAATCGCCTAAGTTAATCCTTTCCAACTTAGTTTCTTTTAATCTTTAAAGTCGTATTAGGATATCGACTAGCATCTCTACTGACCCGAGAGTCGAGTATGAGATCTTCCAAGTTCTAACGAGATTAATACGAGCCTCGTTTCCCGTTAAGTAAAATGAATTAATTAAGCGTGCAAATGCCTAAAGAATAAAACAACTTAAACCTTCTTCGATTCTTTTTAATCGATTATCGTTACGACCCGTTCTTAAGTATATTTATTTTACGATGAAGGAGGAAGCCAACTGTGAAGAAAAGATGAAAGATCCGAAGTTGGAAGCGTTTGCTTTAAGTTCTGTATTTATAAGGTGGGCTTTTATCTATATCAAATAAAATGTGGGTTTTTCCACAACTCGAAAGTATTATTTATCGCTTTGATAATTGTGTTTTCAAAGTAATAATCTTGCCATAAATTGTTTCAACTGTTTTATGTGAGTTCTCTTGTATCTATCTGAGTTAACATTCGTGTTTTCCAGATTTCTGAGTTAACCTTCGGGTTTTCCAGACTTTTAGAGTTAGTCTATCTTTAGATTAACTAACGATCGGCTCTGAGTTAGCTGCTAAGTGCTTTCCAGAGTTAGTGCACTTTATAACCTGTGGTGTATGTGATATCCTGTTGAGGGGTACCAGCCACGGTGAATTAGTAGTGGTCAAGATTGAACATAGCATACCTGAAAATACTCGGCCGAGTGATTTATGAGAAAAAGTCAGAAAATGTTTAGTAGGCACGGGCCTTTTCAACAAAACCCCGATGCGCTACGGTTATAATATGCCAGATTATTTATACATATGACTATGATTTCGGCATCGTGCCCACTAAGTACGTTTGTACTTAGCCCTGCATTGCTTTCTAAATGTGCAGGTTGAAGCGACGGTGAACGGCGACGGTTGATGTTGAGTTGAAAGATAGGTTGCTTTAGTTAGAACTCTTCCGCTGCAGAACTCTGAACCTTTTGGGATGTACACTTTGAACAATTCTCAGTAGTCTAAGTCTGTAATTATGAACTTAGCTTCTTTTGTACTTGTGTCGAGTAATCCTTTTCTTATCTATATTAAAGTCTTGTTCATGGTTTAATGATGTCTTTTCATATATGTTTAGTCAGTTAGCCCCCTTCTTCCCCGCTTCTTTAATCCAACCCCAGTCGCACCCCGGCTTCTGCCGTCCCTCGGGATTTGGGGCTGTGACAGAGTGGTATCTAAGCAGTGTTCATTTTTCTGCTCTGCTTCTGAGTCAATCATCTAGTATGAGTTAGTGTGAGTCATTCTTTCTTAGTATGAGTCATTCCTTCTAGTAATATCACAAGAGTGATATATATATATATATACAAGTCTTCCTTCGAGTAATAATATAGAGTATTCATTTGTACTCTACATCGAGTCTCCTTTCAAGTCGTAAGACACGGTATTTGTGTATACTCTAGATTAGAGTCATCTTTCAAGTATAAGATAAGAGTTAGACTATGATGCTAAGATTGAGAACGTAGAAGTCAACTCAACCGCCCGCTACGTCGACTCAACAAGGAAAAGGAAAGAATTTTAATAATATGATTTCTTTTAACAAGAAATTCTATGAACAAGTATGCAAATGAGATTAAGAATGAGAATGAGTTGTGTTCCGAAATTAAGAATTTTATGGAAGTAAAATTTTTATACTTTATGAGATTGAGTGATAGTACAAGTACTATCCTATGTGATTATGTGATAGCACTAGTGCTATGTTATGTGAAATTATTTGTGAGATAATTTCTTTTGTTTGAAAATATTTTTGATGCACAAGAATTTAGAAGGATTTTAAGGAATTTTCCCGGTTCAATGAGAACGTAGACTTGAAACCTAAGAACTTTCCGGTTCTTTGAAAACTTAGACGTTTTTAAGAAACGTTATTTCAAATGATTTCAAAAGGAGATCCCTAACGCGAGAAGGACTTCCTCTGATGAATGTCACGTGCGCTTAGTGACATGAATAAAGACTCGGCAAAGTCGATCTTTATTTTACAACCCGATAAGAATTTCCTTCGAGGGAAATGAAATAAATAATGTTAAAATAAAGTAAATATGTACGAAAGGAACGAAAGAAACATATAGACGTGTGAGAAAAACGTGACTCCAAATTATTCGAGAAAAGGTTGAAACAAGAAGGATAAATTGAAATAAACGGAAGAGCCGAATGTTACCTTAGTTGTAAAGGCATGAACAAAGTCCCTTGGAGATGGCTTTGTTTTACTTATTAGGAGCCGTTCAAGTATTCGATTAGCTTAAAATTGTATCTTCCTCTAGAAGATTGAGTATTCCGAGCTAAATTGGAGAGTTTCCAAAGATTTCTTTTTGAGAAGTAGTTGTGTGTGCAATTCGAGAAATTGCTGCTCGATTTAGAAAAGTAAAATCTGTATGAAGTAATCAATAGAGCGAGACAGAAGTTCCATGTGATTGAGGGACTGTTATGTGGACCTGATCAACCCACATAATAAGAAACTCAGTAATATGGGTCTTATGCCCTGCTAGTAAAACCTTTTTAGTATGATATAAGTGGTTTAAAGAGACGAATATTACTTACGTATAAGTATCTTATAACGACGTCGTTCCTTTCTTTTCGTTTCTTTTTATAGTGCTCGCCTCGTTCGAACCTTGCGAAGAGAATTGTTTTACTATTAGGAGTCAAGCACGACGCTTGATTAAATTTTCTAACGACCGCTCGATTTTAGCATTGACAAATAGAACTTGTTCTAAAAAGTTATTCTTAGGATATATTCCTTTTCTCCATTGGAATTTATATATATATACTTCGTCCTTGAACAAAGAATACGACACGTATGAGTATTATGATTAGTAAACGACAAAGTCTTTTGTAAATGAATGTTGCTTTCGCATAAGTAACATGAACAAAGTATACGTGCTTTGTTTTAAAGAATCGATAAGAAATTTTTTTTTTCCTTGAGAAAGAGATAAAGGATTAATGAAAGAAAGTAAGGAATTAAAGTAAGAAATTAAAAGAATAAGATAAGAAATGAGAATAAAACCTTGAAATTTTGTTTCTATATATTGTGAGTACGAGAGCAATTTTCTGTAAAATTGCTAAATGTCTAAGATAAGTTGTCAGATTAAGTGTGGCAATAATACAATTGAATAAGGAGTATTCATTTTGTAATTTAAGATTTTCCGTAAGATAAGGTACCATCTTACCGTTACTGATCCGTGTTTCTTAAAACACTTTGTAGGATGACTTCCAGTAGTGACACGGCTTCAGAGAATCCATCCCCGCCACAGCGTACTTGGGCAGATCGGTTATTAGATAGGTATAGAGATTATGAGGCAAACCCAAGACACGACGTAGGACAAAGGATTAGTTACTTCTCGTCAGTTTATTATCCAGTCCGGCATACTATTCCAGAGAGTCAGGCTATACTTGACTTGGTTAGTCGTCTACCAGAGGAATGGCGTGGTTGGGCACACGACACGGCATGGTACTACCTTGGGATGTTTGACAACGATATAGAGCCAACAGGTAATTACAATGGATTCGCTTTAGAGGTGCACAGGCGTTTCTTCGAGAGCAGACATATAGCATCATACCTAGTTCAGGCGCATCCTCCCTATACTCATTTTCCGGCAGATTCAGAGTCAGAGCACGATGAGATAGGTCCAGAGGTGATTGCACAGTTGGAGATCCCTTCAGTGATGGTACCCAGTGAGGGCATAAGGGAATTGGCTACAGAGACAGTGGATGGCCTAGGGTTACCCGCTCCTTTTCAGCATGAGCCTTCTATGAGAGTGCAAGGACCATTTCAGTCAGGACCAGAGTATTTAGACACGGCCGCCCTATTACAGTTTCCATCATCTTACAGATCCCTTGATGAGATTTGCACGGAGTTGGCTAGGGTTCGGGCTGAGTTTGAGGCAGGACCGTCCAGAATCCATTCTAGAGAGAAGTATGAGTCCTGTTCACTTCCCGACCACCTGCTGCCTCTGAAGAAGCGGGCCTCAGCGACCTGCTGGGACTACCCGGTTTCAGATTCAGAGATGACAGTTTCAGATGTGTCTGCACCACCATCACTTACACTTGCGGATGGCACTACTTTGAGAGTTGACGAGGCACTTAAATTTGCTTTCGGTTCAGAGTCAGACGATGAGGACCCGGATGAGGATCCGGAAGAGGACACTGATGAGGATTCGGATGAGAATCCGGATAAGAACCCCGAGGAAGGATAGGCCATGGTGGGCATTAGTGACTCGACCATAGTTTGTTAAGCTAGGCGTCAGAGACGCATAGTAGCATAGTAGCCTTTAGTTGTACATAGTCGGATCAGTAACTAGATAGTTTTGTAGTACTCCAACGGATACAAATATTTTATGAATCGTTCCCGTTCTAGTACTTTCAGTAGTACGGTAATGCAATATGTTAGTGCATTCTGTACACATAGGCAGTTAGTCTAATTTAGACTCGTTTCCTTGTTAAAAGGCACAACTAACATAATCTTTTGATGTATATATATAATATACATGACCCATTAGAGGGTTTTAGTCACAAGAAGTTTCATATGAATCGTATAACTAAACCAGAATATTAAACAAAACTCGTGTAACGGGAGTTTAATTTAACCTTGAAGGTTAAAAGTTGAGAGAAATAGGGTCAAAGTTATTTTGTTATTCTTGTTTATGTGAAAGTATTAAGTGGGGAAAGAAAAGGGTTAGTGAGAAAATGAAGGCTTAGAAACAAGTGCTAATAAGAAAAAAAAAAAAAAATTTATCTTACAATCTTAAAAATGTCGCTGAGAGCTGTTAACGATTGAAGAGGACCTGATAGTCCTAGAGAGTCTGATAAAGGTCAAGAACAACGTATGAGAGAGGAAAGACAAAAACACCCAAAAACCTTTTCACTTCCCCTATCTCCTCAACGTCATAGCATTGAGGATTTATTCTTCGGAAGCAAACCACCATATTTCGATGGATCTAGTAATCCGAGTGAGGCCAAGCAATGGATACATACTATAGAGAGAATTTTTGAACCAATTAGACTTAGTGATGAAGAGCGCCTAGCATGCGCTGGGTATCAGCTAACCGGACCAGCATAATATTGGTGGAAAACTAGATAGAGACTTATGCCTGTAGAACAAGCGGCTCTAACCACCTGGAATGGTTTTAAGAAGGCATATTATGAAAAGTATGTAACCGACCAAGTCGAGACTGAGGAGGAAATAGCAAGGAAGCTTCAGGGAGAACTTAAGTATGATCTGGGAATAGCAGTAGCTAGACAGGGAGGATTGAGTTATGCTGAACTATTAGAACGAGTCCGAGAAATAGAGGCAGTAGTGCCTAGTAAGGAAAAGATAGTATTGCCCACATCGGCACCAAACCAGACCTCAACCTAAAATCTTCCCAACAATAAGGTTAATCATAAGGGAAAAAGGAAATGGGAAGGAAGTATTAGTAATTGTTACCAGTGCCACAACAGTCAAGGGAAACAGAATAGCGCTCGGCAGGATTTCCACCAACCAGGAAAAGGAAGTAACTATGGAAAGAAAGTAGGACAAAAGAGTAAGCCGCAGAAAAATGAACAATCCGGTCAAGGCAAGAGAAACCATCTACTAGGACAACTGCAAGGGCAGCCAAGGAACGTTAACCAAGGAAAAATCACTAATCCCGATTACCCTAAGTGTAATAAGGAATACCCTGGTGTTTGTTTAGCAAAAACTAGTGTTTGTTTCAACTGTGGATGTAAGGGGCATGTTAAGAGGGATTGTCCTGAGCCGCGGCAAGCAGTAGAACATAAACGAGAATTTTCTACTTGTTCTAGATGTGGTAAGAAGCATGAGGGTGCGTGTTTGGCAAACACGAATAAATGTTTTAATTGTGGGCAGACGGGGCATATAAGGAAGAGTTGTCCGACGCTGCTCCGGACGGCAAAACCAAATCAGTACGGCCAGCTTCAACCATTAAATGCCATTCAAGTCCAGTTACAGCCACAACTGATGCAATCACAACAGAATGCAAACGCATACATGATTAGGCAGGAGAGACTTAATGAAGGAAAGGGAAATCTGGCGGATATTGGACGAACCTTATAAATTACCCTGCCATAAAATTTTGCTTCGTTTTAGAACCTTACATTCGGGTATAATTAGTACCTAATAACCTTTAGGAATAGAACTAGGACGCTCTAATTGTGAAATTGGAACAATTACGCTTTAGGGAGTATTGATGACCTCAGAGAGTTAACCCCTTAGTTTCATTAAACAATCGATTGGGAAGTAATAAAATGCACTATATATATAAATTTAGGAAAAGACTAGTTGTTTGAGAATTACCATGATTCTCGACAAGGAGAGAAAAATCTCTTTTAAAAAAAAAATCCCAAATAGAGAACCTACAGAATTATATGAAATATTATCTGATTTATCACCAGATTGACGCGTAGGTTTCACGATCGACTTAGAACTACAAGTAGCTCCCAAATTAAAGGTTTTATGTAGAATGGTATCAAAGGAGTTAGAGGAGCTTAAGATCCAACTGCAAGAGTTGTTAGATGACGATTTCTTTAGACAAACGTTTTCACCATGGAAAATATTTTAGATGTTCATCATCAAAGAAAGATGATTCTGCAAGAATGTATATAGGCTGTCAAAAATTAAATAAAGATAACCCTTAAAAGTAAGTATCCTTTAACGAGAATAGAAGACCCCTGATACACTTAAAAAGGGAACAAGTACAATTGTGAGGATAGACTTAAGGTCTAAGCATTTTTTTTGTTAAAGGATAAACTGGTGATATGCCCAAAAATTTTCTTTCAAACCAGATAAAACTACTACAAATACTTAGTTATGCCATTAGTTGGCTAGTGCTCCGTAGTATTCATGAACCACATGAATAGAATTTTTCCACCTAAACTTAGAAAAGAATTCATTTTAGTATTTATCAACGACAATTTCAGTTACCCTAAGAGTGAGGATGAACACAAAGAACACATATGAATAATACTAGAAATACTTAGAGTCGAGAAACTAGATGCCAAGTTCAGAAGAGCAAGTTCGAGTGAAGAAGAAATAATTTTGGGACATATAGTGTCGACAGAAGATGTTAAGATACATTCATGCCAAGGTAGAGGCAGTACTCAAATGATAAATCGCCTACTAGTCTGAATGAAATAAGAAGTTTCCCAAGTTGGACAGTTATAATAGAAGTTTCCATTAAAATTTTTTTTATAATTACTAAGACTTATGACACAACTACATAGAAGAAAAGAATAAATGTACAGACAATTGTGAAATAGGAATGCAGACGTTCTAGGAAAAGTTGATCATTACCCCAGATCTAGCCCTCCCAAAAACGATAAGGAATACGAGATAGATGTTAACGCTACTAAGAATGAGATAGTATGATATAAATGCAAAATGAGAAAGTGATAGCTTACGCTCCACGACACATTAATCCCAGGAAATTGAATATCCAACCTACGACTTAGAACTTGCAGCCGTAAAGCTTGCATTGAAAATTTGAACACACCATCTATATGGTTCAAGGGATGGGATCTTCACAGATCATAAGAATTAGGAGCGTGTATTCAAGCAAAGGAATTAACATAAGACAAAGGAGATAGCTCAAACTAGTAAAATATTACGTTTGTGAAAATAATTACTATCTAGGTAAAGTTAAGAATAAGAATAGACACGCTGAGTCGTAAGACTCCAACTAAGTTTAGGTATCTTTTCGTCGGAAAAGAAACGCTTATACAAGGATTCGAGAAGATAGATATAGAAAAATGCATGATGCATCAGCATCGGTCGCAGGGCGAATAGCGGCACAAGTAGCTATATCAAATTACGAGAAAGGTTATAAGTATCAAGAAAAAGGACGAGTCAATGGATAAGCCTCGAATAAGGATAAGAATGGATAAACCAGACAGCAACTCTGAAGTAGTGAGTTCGTGATAGAAATTTAAGAGTGGACTTAGTAATTCCGATAACGACGAGATGGTTGTAGGTTACAAGGCAGAAAAGTCAGATAGCGAACCTAACTTTAGTACCGCTTTTCACCGCCAGTTGAATGGATAGTTCGAGAAATGATTCAAATACTCGTTGATATGCTAAGAACGATAATATTAGCCGAAGAGTGAATTGAAGAACACATAGCCAACAACCGAGTTGTTATAACAACAACTATTAAGTTACGATAGGTATTACGACTTACGAGACCTTGTAGAAGGAAAAAAAAAACTTACATAGCTGCCTTATTGCTATAAGGTATGTGAAAGCAAAAATTTAGGACCAAATGCGGTCAATAAAATGATCGGGATCATTGATAGATTCGAGTCAGATTAAAACAAGTTTTAAAGAAAACAAAAGTCCTAAGTATATACAACAATTCGAATTTAATAAACGAGAAGGAAAATAAAAGCTCCTTAAGTTTTCTCCGTTAATGAGAAACGTTAGTTTCGTGTCAAGTTCAGACTTTGACAAAGATCTATATAATTAGTAAGTAACTTGAGAAAGATAGTTCCAATACGAATAGTTATGACTTTATCGCCAAGTTTATGAAATACTTATTTTTAAGTATATCTCATTTCGAGAAAGTAACATACATTCGTTTTTATACACGAAGTTCTATCAGCAAGACGTCGTTTTTGAAATCGACTAAATTTATTAGGAAAGATCGAAAGCGATCTTAGATCGAAAAGAGCAAAAGTTAAAAAGCAAGTCAAGACGAATAGTAATAGCATTATAAGATCATCACAGGCAAGAGAAAGTCATGTTGAGTAAAAAGTACTTCAAGCAGTTATAGAGGATAAGCAAATTTCGGGACGAAATTTTTCGTAAGGGGGGTAGGATGTAATGCCCCGTAAATTCCTTACGTTCTAAAAAGTTTAAAGTTAATTAAATAAATGGCTTTGCACGCCTAAGTTTATAATTTTTGAATTCTAAGACTAACGGTCGAATCCGTTATTAAAAATAAATTACGGGGGTCAACTAGATGACTTCTGTATTTAGGGATAGAGCGTACGAAAAGTTTTAGTTCGTAAGCTTAGAACGAAAAACCGTTTAATTTTACGTTTGCAAAATCGCAAATACGAACACGTCGAGAAAGTTTGTTTTTACGTTTTTCCGGACGAAACTCGGACTTGTCGTCCCGAGTTTTTGTCAAAATAAATTTTATAAATTTATTTTCTATTTAAGTTATACGTTAGAATTTGTAAGTCAAATCGAATCGCGACGATTTTTTGTACCGAACAACGTTTTTCGTCCTTCGTTTTTCCGTAACGTCGGATGGCGCCGGAAAAACCCGTAACCCTCTTATTTTTTCTGCATGGCAGCCGACTTTTATTCTTTTTTTTTTTATTTTTTTTAGTTGGTTTGGTGGAGACATGCATGTATACATTAGCTAAGTAAATGACACCTAAACTACACTTTATGGTACAGGGCTCACCCCCTGTTTCCAAATCCTCTGTTCCGGACAGCCTCCAGAGTTACTGGACTGTACAGTGATTTTTCAGTTTCTTGTTTTCTAAGTTGTTTAGTTCACAACTTAGCTTCTTTCAATCGTTTAAGCCATTTTTATCTATCGAACATCTACCTACTGACCCTAAAGTCAAGTACAAGACCTCTAGTGATGGAGACCAATCGAGACCTTATATCTTATCTTTTCTTTAAAGAAGTAAAAAACGAGAAATTCCTTAAATCATTCAAAGAATTAAAGTAAATCGCCTAAGTTGATCCTTTCCAACTTAGTTTCTTTTAATCTTTAAAGTCGTATTAGGATATCGACTAGCATCTCTACTGACCCGAGAGTCGAGTATGAGATCTTCCAAGTTCTAACGAGATTAATACGAGTCTCGTTTCCCGTTAAGTAAAATGAATTAATTAAGCGTGCAAATGCCTAAAGAATAAAACAACTTAAACCTTCTTCGATTCTTTTTAATCGATTATCGTTACGACCCGTTCTTAAGTATATTTATTTTACGATGAAGGAGGAACCCAACTGTGAAGAAAAGATGAAAGATCCGAAGTTGGAAGCGTTTGCTTTAAGTTCTGTATTTATAAGGTGGGCTTTTATCTATATCAAATAAAATGTGGGTTTTTCCACAACTCGAAAGTATTATTTATCGCTTTGATAATTGTGTTTTCAAAGTAATAATCTTGCCATAAATTGTTTCAACTGTTTTATGTGAGTTCTCTTGTATCTATCTGAGTTAACATTCGTGTTTTCCAGATTTCTGAGTTAACCTTCGGGTTTTCCAGACTTTTAGAGTTAGTCTATCTTTAGATTAACTAACGATCGGCTCTGAGTTAGCTGCTAAGTGCTTTCTAGAGTTAGTGCACTTTGTAACCTGTGGTGTATGTGATATCCTGTTGAGGGGTACCAGCCACGGTGAATTAGTAGTGGTCAAGATTGAACATAGCATACCTGAAAATACTCGGCCGAGTGATTTATGAGAAAAAGTCAGAAAATGTTTAGTAGGCACGGGCCTTTTCAATAAAACCCCGATGCGCTACGGTTATAATATGCCAGATTATTTATACATATGACTATGATTTCGGCATCGTGCCCACTAAGTACGTTTGTACTTAGCCCTGCATTGCTTTCTAAATGTGCAGGTTGAAGCGACGGTGAGCGGCGACGGTTGATGTTGAGTTGAAAGATAGGTTGCTTTAGTTAGAACTCTTCTGCTGCAGAACTCTGAACCTTTTGGGATGTACACTTTGAACAATTCTCAGTAGTCTAAGTCTGTAATTATGAACTTAGCTTCTTTTTTACTTTTGTCGAGTAATCCTTAGGGATTAACTCTTTCTTATCTATATTAAAGTCTTGTTCATGGTTTAATGATGTCTTTTCATATATGTTTAGTCAGTTAGCCCCCTTCTTCCCCGCTTCTTTAATCCAACCCCAGTCGCACCCCGGCTTCTGCCGTCCCTCAGGATTTGGGGCCGTGACATACTTAGACACAGATGCAGAGCTCGCCGCCCTGTTACAGTTTCCATCTTCTTACATACCCCTTGACGAGATTTGTACGGAGTTGGCTAGAGTTAGGACAGAGTTTGAGGCAGGACCGTCCAGGGTCCGTTCCATGGAGGAGTACGAGCCCAGTGCACTTTTCGATCCCCCCCCCCCCCTGCTACCTCCGAAGAAGCGGGCGTCAGTGACCTACTGGGACTACTTAGTATCGGATAGCGAGACGACAGCTTTGGATGTGCCTGCACCACCATCACTTACCCTTGCAGACGGCACTACATTGAGGGTCGACGAGGCGCTCCAGTTTACCTTTGGTTCAGAGTCAGATGATGAGGACCCGGATGAGGACCCGGAGGAGGATACCGACGAGGATACCGATGAGGAACCGGACAAGGATCCTGAGGAGGATCAGGCCGCAGAGGGTGGTGCAGATTAGACCGCAGTTAGACGAACGGAGCATCAGGGACGCGCAGTAGTATAGTAGCCCTCTGTTATGTACATAGTCGGATCAGTAACTAGATAGTTTTTGTAGTACTCTAACGGATACGAAATTTTTATGGATCATTTCCGTTCTAGTACTTCTGGTAGTACAGCAATGCAATATGTTAGTGCATCCTGTACAGGTAGGAAATCAGCCTAGTTTAGACTCGTTGTAGTCTAGTTTTGTATAAGTCCTTGTTAAAGGCAAAACTAATATTCTTTTTTATGTATATATATATACATGACCCCAAAAAAAGGGTTTTTGATCACAAGAAAGTCCTTTATGAATCTTATAACTAAACCAGATTATCAAATGAACTCATGTAACGGGTGCTTTTAATTTAACCTTGGAGGTTAAAAGTTGAAAGAATTAGAATCAAAGCTAATTCGATATTTCCGTATACGTGAAGTTGTTAAGTTGAAAAAAAAAATTATAAGAGAAAGAAGATTTAAAAGCAAATACTAACAAGGAAAATTCTTGTATTCTATAGTTCAGAAATGTCGCAGAAAGTCGTTAACAACCCAAGAGGACCCGATAGTCATAGAAAGTCTGACCAAGGTCAAGAGCAACGCATAAGGGAAGGAAGACAGAAATATCCAGGAACTTTTTCACATTCCCAACCTTCTCAACATCATATTATGACGAACTTATTCTTCAAAAGACAACCACCATCTTTCAATGGGTCTGGTAACCCAATGGAGGCCGAACGATGGATACACGCTATAGACAAAATCTTTGAGATAATTAGACCTAGCGATGAGGAGCGCCTAGCATATGCCGAATATCAGCTAACCGGACCAGCTAAATATTGGTGGGAGAATAGGCAAAGAGTTATGACTGAAGAGCAAGCGGCTCCAACTACTTGGAATGATTTTAAGAAGGCATATCATGATAGGTATGTACCCAAAAGAGCCGAGCTTGAGGAGGAAATAGCCAGGAAGCTTCAGGGAGAACTTAAATACGAACTGGGAATAGCAGTGGCCAGAAAGGAAGGATTGAGTTATGAAGAACTACTAGGTCGAGTTTGTGAGATAGAGGCATTAGTGCCTAATAAAAGAAAAATGGTAAAGTCCACACCAGTACCAAACGAGACAGTAACCCAAGACCCTCCCAACAATAAGGTTAATCATAAGGGAAAAAGAAAATGGAAAGGGAATAACAGTGAGTGCTACCAGAGCCGCAATAACCAGGGGAAAAAGAATAGGATTCGGCAGAATTATCAGCAGCCAGGAAAAGGAAGTAAGGATGGAAAGAAAGTAGGGCAGCAAAGGAATAGAAATCGGGGAAGAAAGCAACTAGAAAGGGTTCACATTCCAATTTGCTCCAAATGCAATAAGACGCACCCTGGAATATGTCAGGCAGGCACTAACAACTGTTTCAACTGTGGAAATGAAGGACATATGAAGAAAAATTGCCCAAACCCACCGATGGCAAATAATGTATACCAACCCAAACACCTCCAAATTCTGAGAAATACCCAAGAAGGGATCTTTTCTCCAGCTTGCCCTAGGTGTGGCAAGATACATCCCGGTATATGTTTAGCAAAGTCTGATGTGTGCTTCAATTGTATGAGCGAGGGACACGTTAAGAGGTATTGCCCAGAACGGAAGCAGGCAACAAAACAGAAACAGGAAGTTTCTGTATGTTCAGAATGTGGTAAGAGGCATGAGGGTGTGTGCCTAGCAAACATGAATAGATGTTTCTTATGTGGGATGCTGGAGCATATAAGTGAGGATTGCCCAACACGGTTTCAAATGATAGTACCATATCAGTACGACCAGCCTCAATCATTGATTACAGCTCAAATCCAGTCTCAGGCACAACCGTTACAACCACAACAAAATATAGGAGCTTACATGATAGGGCAAGGAAAGCAGCGTGAAGGAAAGGGGAAGCTGGCAGGTATTGGACGAACCTTATAATTAATTTGTCATGGCTAAACCCATTTTAGGGCGTTATAATTATTTTCCTTAGTACTTATTGATACTTTAGGGATAGAACTAGGACGCGCTAGCTACGAACTAGAGAGAACTACACTTTAGGAAGAACGATAACCTCAGAGAAATTATTTCCTTAGTTTCGTCGAACATGGAATTTAGATCTAGGGTCTTTTAAAAGTGATAACAAACAATCGAACAGTGATATGATGTTCAACATATTGTTTTTATATATATAATTTTAGGAATAAACTAGTTGTTTGGGAATTACATCATGATTCTCTACAACGAGAGAAAAATCTCTTCTCAACCCCGATTAGAGAACCAACAGAACTCTATGGAATTTCGATAGACATAAGGATACTGAATATTCGCTCTACAAGTCAAGAAGTCAATGAAAATGAAATTTACGATCGTTTATCTCGTGAACCTAGTTGGAGATCCCAGAGCCAACAAGACTTTTGAACGTGGGAATTAGGAACGAATATGAAAATATCTTTCCAGAAATATTGATGGGACTACCATCGAATTATCATGTAGGTTCTGCGATCAGCTTAGAACTGTTAGCAACGCCCAAATCAAGAACCTATTTAAAATGATACCAGGAGAATTATAAGAATTCTAGAACCATCTGCTAATGTTGTTGGGTAATGATTTCATTAGGCAGACGTTTTCCCCATGGAAAACACCGTGATGTTTAACGCAAGGATAAATGAGTCTTCAAGAACGTTCATTGGATATCAAGTTAAATAAGATAAGAAAGCAATAGTTTATGCTTCACGACACTTTAACCTCAGGAATTTAAGTAACCAACCTATGACTTAGGGCTTGCAACCGTAGAACATGTACTGAAATATAGTGTAAGAGATTAGATCTTCACAGATCACAATAGATCGGAGTGCATTATCGAGCAAAGGAATTAGCGTAAGATAAAGGAGATGGCTCAAATTAGTAGAATAGTACGCTTGTGAAATGAATTACCACCTAGGTAAAAGCAGCGAAAGGATAGACACATTGAGTCATAACACCCCACCTAAGTTTAGGTATCTCTTCTTAGGAAAAGAAACGTTTATATAAGGATTTGGGTTAATAGGTGTAGTAATGCACGATACCCCAACATCAATTATAGAAGCAAATAGCGATACAAGTAGCTATACCACATTACGAGAAGGATTCTAAGTACCTAGAAGAAGGACGAGTAAATGAATTAGTTTCAACTAAGGATAAGATTGGACAAACCAGACAATGACTCTAAAACAAAGAGTTTTGATAGGAATTAGGAGTGGACTTAGTATCTCCAATGACAACAATTAAGGATTTAAGAAAGGTTTTTCAGTGGAATAGAGCGAAACAAGACTTTGTCTTGTTGATAGAATATCTTTAGCTTATAAGTAAGTGGAAGTTCTCACTGACGACCATGCGAGCTGTTACAACCGTTAAGTGTTCCAAAATGGAAATAAAAGGATATAGTATTAATTTGTTTAAGACTCGCTCAAAGTTAACAGTAGGAATACTGCCTTGGGATAGTTTTCTATAGGCCGTTAATCAGTTTACTACCTACCAAATCCTAAAATTTTCCATAGATCAAAGAAGTTATCAGGACTATACATCCGTAAGATAGTGCGTCTGTACGAAATACCAACTTCAATCTTAGCACCATTTTCCCGTCTTCAGTTTGATTAAATAATATGAGAAAACGATTCAGATACTCGCTGATATGCTAAGATCGATAATATTAGCTCAAAGAGTGACATGGAAGAATAACTTCCATCAATCGAATTGTTATAATAATAGTAATAAGTTACGATAGGTAAAACGCCTTACGAGGATTTAAATTTCTTTTTAATAGCTACCTTATTGTTATAAGGTGGGTAAAGGAACAAACTCAGGGTCAGAAACGGTCAGTGAAATAATCGAAATCATACGATAGATCCGAATCGGAATAAAAGAATTTAAAGAAGACAAATGTCTTATGTGTATACTTCAATTTGACCCTTAATAATGTAAAGGAGGATATATAAAAAAAAAAAAACTCTTAAAGAGAAACGACAATTTTGTGTCAAGTTTAAAACTTCGACAAAGATTTTCATAATTAGCAAATAACTCGGAAAGAATAGTTTCCAATACATATAGTTATGGCTTTATCGCCAAATTTACAAATGCTTATCTTACGTGTATCTCATTTTGAGAAAGTATTATAAATCGTTTTATGCACAAAGTGTTGTCAGTAAGACGTCGGTCATAAAACCGACCTAAATTATGGAAAAAGAACGAAAATGATCTTGAAACAAAAAGCATAAGAATTTAGAAACAAGTCAATGTGTTATTGATTAGATAAGAAGATCTTTACGACCAAAAAAAGCCACGTGAGAGTGTAACGAAGATTTGAGAAAGGAATACCCCTATCAGTTAAGAGGATAAGCAAATTTCGGGACGAAATTTTTCGTAAGGGGGGTAGGATGTAATGTCCCGTAAATTCCTTACGTTCTAAAAATATTTAAAGTTAATTAAATAAATGGCTTTGCACGCCTAAGTTTACAATTTTTGAATTCTAAGACTAACGGTCGAATCTGTTATTAAAAATAAATTACAGAAGTCTGATAGACGGCTACTGTATTTAAGGTTAATGCGTACGAAAAGTTTTTAGTTCGTAAACTAAGAACGGAAAACCGTTTAATTTTTTACGTTTACAAAATTGCGATTCGAACACGCCGGGAAAGTTTGTTTTTATGTTTTTCCGGACGAAACTCGGACTGTGTCGTCCCGAGTTTTTGTCAAAATAAATTTTGTAAATTTATTTTCAAATTTAAGTTCATACGTTAGAATTTGTAAGTCAAATCGAATCGCGACGATTTTTTGTACCGAACAACGTTTTTCGTCGTTCATTTTTCCGTAACGTAGGATCGCGCCGGAAAAATCCGTAACCCTCCTAATCTTTGCATGGCAGCCGACACCTCACCATAATTGGTGTCAACATGCATGTTGACCTTATTAGCTTTATGACACCTTAACCTTACCTTTCCATGTGTTCAACTTTTCATCATTCAAACAATTACACAAAACAATTCCATCTCTCTCCATCTCTCACTCTCTCTCGGCAGCACACACACACACACCCTCAACTTCATCTTCTCCATCATCCATCCACCATTGAAGAACACCTCCAAGAACAAGAAGAGTTCATACAAGTCACAATTCATCCAACAAAACTCTATACATCCTTTGTTAATTCTTTAGGTAATGATATCCTCCACAACTCCATCCATTTAGATTTCTTTCTTTTCTTTTCCATCTTGATCGAAATTTTAGAGGTTTGATTTAGATGTTTTGATCTTAGAATGATGAAATTAGATATGTTAGATATGATAATTATGGATTAAAAATGATCAAAACCAAGAGTCCTAAAACCTATGTGAATGCAGAATTTTTTGGGAAAATGGTAGGATTTTTGTTTTTCTTCTTTTGATGGTTGATACTTGCTTAATAGATGTTTAATTAGTGTATGGAATGAAAAGGGATTGAAAGCCCTATGTGTTTGTAAGTTTTCAATTAGGATTTTGAAGTATGAATTTAGGAATTTTTGTATGTTAGTTGATAATGGAATTGCAATTGATTAATGGTTGTTATAATAGGTTGATTAGTGAATATATGTTGTTAATTGGAGAAGAAAATCATCCCCTTAACATATGTTTAAAACCAGAAATTTATAAGTAATTAGGGGTTTATACATGTTAGACATAAGTGATGATTTGTTAGTTGATTTATATTGCAAATAGTGTTAGTTGATAATAGAAATTAAATGAGATTTTTCTAAAAATGTTTAATGAAACATAAGAGGCAAAGATCACCGTATAAACTGAGTTATAATAATGTTAAGATGTGTTTGCATGCTTGAAAATGATTCACGTTAGACGTAGTTTAACGTCGTAAAATTTGAATAGAATCCGACAACGTTGAAAAATCGTATAAGAGACGAACATTTGGTTGTAACTAATAATCGAGAAGTCGGATGAAAATTCTAAGTTGATATTATTGTTTATAATGAAATTTAGAACATCTTTCTAGTTGATGTCATAAGCGTTCGAGTTGAAATAATATGGATTATAGTTATAGTCGAGAACTAGAAGACCTTTGGAATTTCTTTGTTGGTTTAGTACTTGGTAGTTGAAATAAGACGTTAGAACGTCGTGCTTTTGAGCGAGTTGAGAAGGAGTTTGTCACGTACGGAAGTACGTGATGACTGCCTTGAGAGTCCAGTTTCTAAAAAAATGAATACGAGAGCTTAAAACGAACCTAAAACGTTATACGTCGAACTTATCAATCAATTAGGGTTTCCACGGCAGTTTTGCGACCCTCGCCGGAAACTGTAATAACTTCCAGCTCGTTTATCGGATTTGTGATCCGTAAATTGGAGTGCGAACTAGACTTCCTAAGCTTTCTAATGGTACAGAGCTGACCACCTGTTTCCATATCCTCTGTTCTGAACAGCCTCCAGAGTTACTGGACTGTGCAGTGAAATTTCAGTTTCTTGTTTTCTAAGTTGTTTAGTTCACAACTTAGTTTCTTTTGATCGTTTAAGCCGTTTTATCTAACAAACATCTCCCTACTGACCTTAGAGTCAAGTATAGAACCTTGAGTGATGAAAACCAGTCGAGATCTTATATCTTATCCTTTCATTAAAGAAGTAATAAACGAGAAATTTCATAAGTCGTTCAAAGAACTAAAATATAAATCGCCTAAGTTGATTCTTTCCAACTTAGTTTCTTATAATCCTTAAAGTCGTATTAAGACATCGAATACCTTCTCTTCTGACCCGAGAGTCGAATATGAGATCTTCCGAGTTCTAAACGAGATTAGTACGAGTCTCGTTTCCCGTTTAAGTAAAACGAATCTAGTAAGCGTGCAAATGCCTAAAGAATGAAACAACTAAAACTTCTTCGATTCTCTTTCTTCGATTATTCTTTTACAACCCGTTTTTAAGTATGTTTATTTTACGATGAAGGAGGAAGCCAACTGTAAAGAAAGGACGAAAGATCCGAAGTTGGAAGCTTTTGCTTATAAGTTCTGTATTTACAAGGTGGGCTTTTATCTATATCAAATAAAATGTGGGTTTTTTCACAACTCGAAAGTATTATTTATCGCTTTGATAATTGTGTTTTCAAAGTGATAATCTTGGCATAAACTGTTTCAACTATTTTATGTGAGTTCTCTTGTACCTATCTGAGTTAACCTTCGGGTTTACCAGATTTCTGAGTTAACCTTCGGGTTTTCCAAACTTTTTAGAGTTAATCTAACTAGGTTAACTAACGATCGGCTCTGAGTTAGCTGCTAAGTGCTTTCCAGAGTTAGTGCACTTTGTAACCTGTGGTGTATGTGGTATCCTGTTGAGGGGTAGCCAGCCACGGTGAATTAGCTTTGCTCAAGATTGAACATAACATACTCTAAAAATGCTTGCGCAAGCTGTTTTATACAAATCAGTCAGAAAATGTTTAGTAGGCACGGGCCTTTTTAACAAAACCCCGATGCGCTACGATTATAAAATGCCAGATTATTTATACTTATGATTATGATTTCGGCATCGTGCCCACTAAGTACTTTTGTACTTAGCCCTGCATTGTTTTCTAAATGTGCAGGTTGAAGCGACGGGAGCGGCGACGGTTGATGTTGAGTTAAAAGATAGGATGCTTAGTTAGAACCCTTCCGCTGCCAATCTCTGTATTTCTTTTGGAGATGTACTTTTTGAACTATACTCAGTAGTCCAAGTCTGTAAAATGTGAACTTAGTTTCCTTTTGTACTCTTGTAGAGTAATCCTTAGGGATTAACTCTTTCTTATTGATATTCAAGTCTTATTCATAGTTTGTCGATGTTTTTCATGTATGTTTAGTCAATTAGCCCCCTTCTTCCCCGCTTCTTTAATCCAACCCCAGTCGCACCCCGGCTCCTGCCGTCCCTCAGGATTTGGGGCTGTGACACTTTATCCACCTTAATACCTTTTTCTGAAATAACATGCCCAAGGACTATCCCCTCCTTGACCATGAAGTGACATTTTTCACAGTTTAACACGAGACTTTTCTCAACGCATCTTCTCATAACTCTCCCAAGATTCTTTAGACACGTGTCGAAGTCTTTTCCATAGAGGGTAAAATCGTCCATGAATACCTCAATGCATTCCTCAAGTAGGGAAAAAAAATGTGCACCATACATCGCTGTAATGTGCCCGGAGCACTGCATAATCCGAATGGTATTTTTCTATAAACAAAAGTTCTACATGGACACGTGAAAGTCATTTTGCCCTGATCCTCTTTGGCTACCCATATTTGCATGTATCCAGAATATTCGTCAAGGAAACAATAATATTGATTACCTGTTAACCTTTCCAGCATTTCATTGATAAAGGGCAAAGGGAAATGGTCTTTCCTTGTCTTCTGGTTTAGCTTCCAGTAGTCAATACACACCCTCTATCCAGTTTGAAGTCTCATAGCTACCATCTCTTTTTTATCATTTTCTACGACCTGAATTCATGACTTCTTAGGCACGACATTTACTGGACTTACCCAACGACTGTTTGAAATCGGGTAGATTATACCCAAGTCCAATAGCTTCAAAATTTCCTTCATGACCACCTCCTTCATGGCAGGGTTCAGCCTTCTCTGGGGATCTTTGACCGGGACTGCATCCTCTTCGAGCAGGATGTGATGCATGTAATCCATCAGGCTTATGCCCTTGATGTCAGCCAACGTCCATCATATTGCCTCCTTGTATCTTCTCCGAAGTTTACATTGTAATACCCCGAGTTTTTATAAGTCTTTAAGTGCGTTCTAAATTTCATAATATGCTTAAATAATATGCCTTGAGTAATAAGACTTTTCCAAAAAAAAGGAATTGCTTGAAATGACCAAATTGCCCTTATGTGCTTTGACGTGAATTTTCTCGTTTCGATTATTCGAATCGAGTCTGTGATGCATTGATTGAGTTTATTTATATAAGTTTGAGCATGAGTATGACTTTTGAAGAATTTTGGAGAATTTCTACTTTCAGTGAATAGTACCGAGAACCGAGAAAACACTATTCACCGACGAACTCAGAATTTAACCTAAGTAGTGTCTTTTGAATCTAGATTTAATTCTAAGACCCCTGAGATATGTTAGAAGCTTATCCGAGATCACATGAGAGAATTCTAAGAGTTTAATTTTTAATGAATAAATTAGCCGAGCAATTTTAGGTTTTTCTTCGTTACTTGGAATTTTAACCTAAAAATTAGATATTCGGAATCCTTGATTTATTTCGTGGGACATGAGATAGAGTTGAGGTATTTTCAATGTCGAAAACGAGACGAGGAGAGTTTAGAGCCGTTTTCAGTATAAATGAAATAACACGGACATATTTTACAGGAAAACTTTTTCATCCGGGGAAAATTATATCTGTAATAAAAGGAGAATCTCACTTTCATCTCTCTCCCTCTCACCACCGACCTCTCTCTCTCTCTCTCTCCCTAATCTCTCTCCTAGACTAGCCTAATGTCAACACCTACATGGAATATCATGATGATATTCACTTAACTTGGTTGATATCTTAGCTAAAAAGCTTAGCTAAATTCATTTCATCCATCTCATCATCTCTCTTACACTCTCACTCTCTCTCCATTGTGCCTCACCAAGGAAAAGAAGAAAAATATTTCTCTCTCCCTCTCCTCCATTGCCGAGAAAGAACACACACACATAGTTGGAGAAATCTCCATTGAAGCTTCAATTCTCAAGCTCCAAGCTTCAACTTTCAAGAAGATCATCATCATCATCCTCTTTAATTCTTCAAACCTTAAATGAAGAGGTAAACAAATTCATCCATTTTTGAGTTCCATTCCAAGAAAATTATCTCTCTCTTTTCTTCTCTAAATTTCGGCACTCTAGCCCTAAATGAGATGATTAATTCTTGTTTTATTTTTCTTGAGATTCAAGGTGAAATCCACCATAGAAATTCCAAGCTAAAGATTAAGCTCTCAATGTCACAACCCCAAATCCCGAGGGACGGCAGAAGCCGAGGTGCGACTGGGGTTGGATTAAAGAAGCGGGGAAGAAGGGGGCTAATTGACTAAACATACATGAAAAACATCGACAAACTATGAATAAGACTTGAATATCAATAAGAAAGAGTTAATCCCTAAAGATTACTCGACAAAAGTATAAAAAGAAACTAAGTTCAAAATTTACATACTTAGACTACTGAATATTGTTCAAAAGTACATCAAAGAAATTCAAAGATTGGTAGCGGAAGGGTTCTAACTAAACATCCTATCTTTTCACTCAACATCAACCGTCGCCGCTCACCGTCGCTTCAACCTGCACATTTAGAAAACAATGCAGGGCTAAGTACAAATGTACTTAGTGGGCACGATGCCGAAATCATAATCATAAGTATAAATAATCTGGCATTTTATAACCGTAGTGCATCGGGGTTTTGTTGAAAAGGCCCGAGCCTACTAAACCTTTTCTGACTAATTTGTATAAAGCAGCTTGCGCAAGCATTTTTAGAGTATGTTATGTTCAATCTTGACCAAAGCTAATTCACCGTGGCTGGCTACCCCTCAACAGGATACCACATACACTACAGGTTACAAAGTGCACTAACTCTGGAAAGCACTTAGCAGCTAACTCAGAGCCGATCGTTAGTTAACCTAGTTAGATTAACTATAAAAGTCTGGAAAACCCGAAGGTTAACTCAGAAAGGTACAAGAGAACTCACATAAAACAGTTAAACATTTTATGCCAAGATTATCACGTTGATAAAACACAATTATCAAAGCTGTAAACTTCACTTTCGGTTTGTGGAAAAACCCACGTTTTATTTTCATATAATAAAAGCCCACCTTGTAAAATACAGAACTTATAAGCAAAAGCTTCCAACTTGGGATCTTCTGTCCTTTCTCTACAGTTGGCTTCCTCCTTCATCGTAAAATAAACATACTTAAAAACGGTTCGCAAAAGAATAATCGAAGAAAGAGAATCGAAGAAAGATTTAGTTATTTTATTCCTTTGGCATTTGCACGCTTACTAGATTCGTTTTACTTAAACGGAATATGAGACTCGTACTAATCTTGTTTAGAAATCGGAAGATCTCATATTCGACTCTCGGGTCAGAAGAGAAGGTATTCGATGTCTTAATACGATTTTAAGGATTATAAGAAACTAAGTTGGAAAGAATCAACTTAGGCGATTTATATTTTAGTTCCTTGAACGACTTATGAAATTTCTCGTTTATTACTTCTTAAATGAAAGGATAAGATATAAGATCTCGACTGGTTTTCATCACTCAAGGTTCTATACTTTACTCTAAGGTCAGTAGGGAGATGTTCGTTAGCTAAAAACGGCTTAAACGTTTGAAAGAAACTAAGTTGTGAATTAAACAACTTAGGAAACAAGAAACTGAAATTTCACTGCACAGTCCAGTAACTCTGGAGGCTGTCCAGAACAGAGGACTTGGAAACAGGGGGTGAGCCCTATATCATTAGAAAGCTTAGGAAGTCTAGTTCGCACTCCAATTTACGGATCACAAATCCGATAAACGAGCTGGAAGATATTACAGTTTCCGGCGAGGGTCGCAAACTGCCGTGGAAACCCTAATTGATTGATAAGTTCGGCGTTCTTGGTGAAAATATGAGTTTTTGAATGAGTGTTCTTGGTGTTCTAGGTGTTCTTGGTGTTTTTATGAAGATTTAAAGAATAATAAAATTAATTATAAAATAAATTAATTTAGAAATTTTGAGAATAAAAATAATTAGAAAATAAAAAGAAAAATTATTAAGATAATAATGAGTTTTGGAATTGAGAAAAATAAAGAAAAATAATTCTTTATTAAATAATTAGAGTTAAGAAGAGAAAAATTAGTTTTAGTAATAAGAGATTAAAAAGGGATAATAATAATAATTGAGGAAAATAAAAGAGGAGTTCGAGATAAGAAAATCGAGTTAAAAGTTGAGTATAAAAATTGAAACAAGTTAGTCAAGGTTAAGTCGCTCAATCAAACGAAAAATAATAAAGAATTAATCTTAAGTTAAATAAATTTTCTTTTAAAGGGAAATTAATTGAAAAGTCGAGCATAAGAAATTTAGTAAGGCATTAAGTCGAGTTTAAGATCATTTATTCGTTTAATAATGAGATTAATAAAAGAGTTTTGAGATAAAAAAAATAATAGAGTTAGAATTAATTAAATTAGAGAATAAAAAGAAAATTTAGTAAGAGTTGTTTCGATTTGAGAATCGAGTTATAAATTGATAAGTGTTTAATTGCTCGTTTATTAATAAGCGAGTGTTGAAGAATTGACAATGCTTGAGTAGAATAAGACGTTAAAGTTATCGAGTTTTGAAAATTAGTTAAAAGTCGAGATTATATAAAATAAGAGTTTAATTGAGAATAAGAAAAGGGATATACTAAATAAAATAAGATAAGAATACGTATGCGAGTATGTGTACGTAGTTGAGAAAAGACGACGTATTTTGGAAACGATGTCGTATTTTGAGTCGAGAAATATTAAGTGAATATTTTCTAAAAACTAAAATCGAGCAAAGTCGAGTCAATTCATAATTGAGTTTGGAATATGAATCATGTTTGAGATAATATGTTTGATTAAATTCTATGTTGAAATTACTATGTTTGATTGAATCTAAGTGTTTACGAGATTTGTTTGTATTTCGTTTATAATGAAATCACTTGTTCAAAATTATTGAGAAGGCTTATATATATATATATATATATATATATATATATATGCAGCATGATTGATTGACATGACAATTAGTTGAATCGAGAATTCACGGGAAAAATTTAAATAATATAGTCAAGATAAGAAATATTCCCTTAACTAGTGAGAATTTCTAAGTAGAAGTAATTTAGAAACGAGAATGTGAGACGAAGTAATAAGAAACTGAGTAGAGTTGACGAGTCGAGAACGAGAAAATCGAGAAAGGAAATTGATTTAGAAAAGATAAAAATAGAAAGAGACGAGTCAAGTAGAAGTCCTTCAGTCGAAGCCAAAATCTACTTTACGTTTTACGCATCGGGAGTCTTATTCTTTATCTCGATGTCAAATTGTGAAGGACCGAGCGAGACGGGAAAATAGCAAGGACATTCAAAGAGTAAGCCGCCTAGCTAGAACCTTCGGAAGTCAGGTGGGCTTTTCTAAAACCAAAATCTCCGATGAATGGCATTATTATTATTGAGTATTATTATTATGTGAGTTTTGAAGTTCGATTGACTTGCCATTTTTACATGAAGTTTGTTATGCTTTATCATCTGCTTAAGATATGAATGCCCTGTGAAAGACAGGAACCCACGTGTGGTATTTGAATGGTTTGAGGTGACTGTGAGCTTTACTTCGGTTTAGCCGATCACAATGTTTGAGAAGGAGGCCTACTTCTCGGCACAGAGTTAATGTGGTAGATGATACATGCCTTTGTTGAATATATATTATGTTTTGACTTCGCAGTCTATTCAGAAAGAAAATGTTTTTGCATTCACAAGTAAACGATTTTTAATTGCATTAATACTTGTGATGCTTGGCAAGGCAAGTTCAATTGTATAGCTCCAAGAGCAAGTTTTCAAATGTTTTTGGCATGTGTTCACTGAGTACGAAGTACTCAGCCCTGCATGTATTTCTAAACGTGCAGGTTAGCGGGATGTGGATGGCGTGGGCGGCTTGGTGGTGTGTTAGTTTTGGTCGAGTAGAAAGTGGACTGGCAATTGCATGTCTTCATACATGTAGTTGTTGGGATTGAGTCGAGATTTCCGCTGCAATGCAATGCTATGTTAATTGAAGTCTTTTGATATGTTTTTGAATTATACTCTGATACATGTTCTTATTCATGAGCGATGTGCTCGATACGATTTACCGTTTATCCTTTATTCTCGTTTCTTGTGAACTTGATATCCTTATTCCGTTTGGGTTTGATATGTAAATTATCCATGCTCGTTGGTTGTTCTGTTTAAATTTGGAAGCATGTCATGTTTGTTATCGCTTTCGGTTGAGATTTCCCCTTGTTTCCCGAGCATGATTCTCTTATGTGAGTTGAGTTAGTAGATGGTTTAGTAGTGTTAGTGTCGTTAGTCGCACCTCGGGAGTCGGGGTGTGACACACATACCTTTGCTTCCTTATCATTCGTAAGTGCTGAATTGATGATCACGGGCAAGGTCTCATTCTGTCCTAGGTAGGTGTACTTCAAGTGCTTGGGCAATACCTTCAACTCTAGTTTTGGTGCCTGTTGTAATGAAGGCACCAGTCTATCTTCAGGTTTTAGTTCTGGAATGATGAGTTGCTCAAAGCCAGGATACACATTGTCTTCGTTTCTTACATAGCTCAATTCCCCCTTCCCTTCCTGGTCGTAATCCTCGTTGTCTTGACCAAGATCTTCTTCAATCTGTTGCTCAAAAGTCTCAATCCCCCAATACTCCTCAATCACCTCATCAAACCATGCTTGTGGAAAGTCGTCATCAATCTCGTCATGGTCATAATTCTTAAAAAAATCGTCTTCTTCATTTATCTCTTCGATATCTTCCAGAGTGTTGGCCACTTCCATTTCATCTTCAAGCAAGCAGAGGCTATTTACTGTCTCTATCTCTTCTTGCTTGTTCTGCCTATAGGCATCAAACTCCACCACTTCGCCTCCTACTTCAACAGTTAGCTTCCCTGACTCATAGTCGATCCTTGTTCTTGCTGTTCTTAAGAATGGTCTTCCAAGCAAAATCACGGGGTTCTTGGTCGTTTGCCTTCCCATATCCAACACATAGAAATCTGCTAGAAATATTAAATCTCCAACCTTGACCAAAATATCTTCTAGGATTCCATCAGGGTAGACCGTTGATAGGTCTGCCAATTGGATTACGACACGTGTTGGGGCCAGGGGTCCAAACCTCATCTCATTGAACATGGCTTTGGGCATGACATTAATTGATGCCCCCAGATCGAGCATTTTCCTTGGTATCATGGTCGTACCTATCGTGCAAGGAATAGCAAACATCCCTGGATCCCTCTGCTTAATGGGCAAGTGCGGATTCATGATTGCAGAGACATTTGATATGTGAAACTTAGCATCATCAGGATATTTTGTCATCTTTGTGCACATCTCTCTTAAGAACTTGGTGCACTTGGGCATTGAGCGTAATGCCACTAATAAGGGAAGATTTATTTCCACCTTCTTAAAGATTTGAAGCATCTCATTCATCTCTTGTTGTTCTCTTTCATGGGCAAATATCCTTGGATATGATGGGGGTAAACCATTGGGCTTGGTGATGGTCCTCTTGGCCAATAACATGGCTTCCCTTTCAGCTTTAAGGGACTCGAGCATCGCCTCATTTGCTTTTGAGCTGAAGATGCGGTTCTCTTTGGCCATAGCGGACTCCTTTCGCTTAGCTTCCAACTCATATTGGATCTCATCCAAATCGCCTGATCCTATCTTGGTCTCCTCAATCTTCTTAGGTTCGTCAGCTGGTACCTTGGGCACCATCTCAGGTAGTGCTTTTCCACTCCTTAAGGCCACAACATTGACCTGCTCCTTGTTGATCTCTACTTGGGCAGGGAGTCGCCCACTCTTCTCCTCTACATGTTTTGATAAGGTTTACGTGATGTGAGTCAACTATGCTTGTAGATTATTAGACGTCCCTCTACTTTCTATTTGAAAATTTTCAAAATCCTTGCGGAGTTGGTCGAGGGCGTCCTTCATAAATTCCCCCTGTTCTGGTCACGGTGTGAGGGAACATATGGTTGTTGCTGCTATTAGGTAGGTTGCTGAGGTTGTTGATGTGGGGATAGCATTTGGTAATTATTATTACCGTACCTTAAATTCTCATTTTGGCGGTAACCAAAGTTATTGTTCTGCCCATAACCGAAGCTCTGTTGCCCAGGAGCTCCTTATTGGTTCTGTCCCATAGCTTTGACTTTTTCTTCTTTAATGACCAGTTAGGACAATCCGAAGTGATGTGAGTCGTAGCTTGACATACTTTGCACCTTTTTATCCCTTTCCTTATAGTAACTTCCTTCCCATCCACCTTCTTGCTCAAAGCTTCAATCTTATCATCCATTTTGGCCATGAGATCTTTCATAGTATTGACCAAAGCATCCTTATTCCCTCTGTGGTCATGGATACCCCCCCAGAGAAATGTCATATTCTTCTCTTGATTGCTCGGCCATGACAGCTATCTTCTTGAACACTTCAGCTGGTGATTGATCAACTATTCCTCATCCACAAGCGGCCATAATCCACTTTCTCTCTGATGCTCGCAATCCATGCATAAAATACTCAACTAGGTTAATCTCCTCAATCTCTTTCAAAGTATTCATATAACGTCTCATGCGTGCCCATCTTGACTGACGAAATTGCATTCCTCATGCTTTAGATGCGACCAACGAGAAAGTACTTGTCTAGGAATGCCTGTTGCATCTTTTTCCATGTGTCCATACTTCCCTCGGGCAAGGTATATAGCCATTCCCATGCCCCATCAAGTAGTAAGAATGGGAATGTGAGCAACCTCACGTAATCATCGAATCTCTCATGAGGATCAGTGACCCTCACAGTGTTGCATGCCATCTCAAAATTCTTAAGATAGGTTTGTGGATCCTCCCCTGGATGATTGCTGAACTTGGGCAAGATCTGGATCAATGAATGCTTAAGCTCCCAGTTTCCAGTGATTTCAGGTAGCTTGATGCTTGAGGGCTTGATGCCCTTGTCATCAGGGAACATGATCTCCCTAATGGTTTTTTCTGCCATCTTTTCTGTTGGATTGGATTCCTCACTCTCTTGGTCAGAGTAAGAATCGTCTTGCTCAACTCCTTCCTCGCCTGACAAGCTAAGATCACCAACAGGTTCGTTTACTCTACTTGCCAGAGTCTTTTTCCTCTTCTGAGCTCGTAATGCCCTAGCTTCACGCTCAAGATCCTCAACGTAGATCAATTGTCCTTCCGTCGCTCTAGTCTTGGGCATATGCCGAACTCAAAATTTGAAGATCAACTATCTTGGAACCAAGTCCCCGGCAACAGCGCCAATTTGACGAAGTTGTCGTTTGCACTTTGCACAAATAAAATTTATAACTTTTATGCCCACAGTAGGCGGTAGCCAGCGGTAAGCAGGGTCGTACCCAAGAGAATTTGTGTAGTCTCTCTTCTACATAATCGGTGTCACTAAAAAGGGTGGTTATCTGCACTCACTTATCTTGGTCAACAAGCACTGAAAACTATAACTGAAACTAAACAACAAACTGATCAATAACAAAAAGGACTTTGACTGGATTTCGAATCAGTGATAATCAATACTTCTTACTCTATCATGGGCTCAATGATTTTCAACCGCAAACTTTTAATACTCAGTTTAAAGAATAAATTAATTCATGCCCTTTGGTCACGAAGTCACAGCTATGAATACTTTACTCTTATATCTATCCCTTTAAATTCGAGGTATGCTAAAGACACTCTAGACAAAACTCCTCTCTTGATCAATACACTTACGAACACCCTTCAACAGGTGTATTGCCCAAGAGGCATTAGTTTCTATTAGACCCAAATCAGCCAAGAGATGCCCAAGACATCGACTGCTCTCCAATACTTATCATCTATTTGAGCACAAAAGACACTCTTGTGTGGACCTCGACTCTATTGGTGATCCAGACTCCTTAACTTGTTGGTGATCAAGAAATCAGTCATCTTGCCCAAATCTAATATTAAGTTCTAAGTATTTCGGGAATCAAAAAACATGATTTATTTAACACACTTTGCCTCACGAGTACTTAAAGTATCAATTATCACTTCATCTCATCCATTCCAAGTTTAAGGATTTAGCAAAACATAATAAACATAAACACAATAATATAAATTGATGCAAACATAATTAAAAATTGAATAAGAACTATATTACATAAATCAAAACAGTACGTGTCTTGGCCAGAATGCCAAAAGAAAACTGTAAGTAGTAAATTAACAGAAATTAAAGCTTTTCCCGTAGGACTTGTTTTTCTTTCTCACCAAACTCTCAAGACTGAAATTAAAGAACTAAACTATGCTCCCCGACCACCCATTACAGAGTACATGCAGCCATATTTATAAGCGTCAAGATTAGGTTAAGTCGATCCCCTTCATGGGTTGAACTCCTTCCTTCCTTTCCCTTGTTTCCTTCTTTAGCTCAATAGCGGCGCATTAAATTTCCTTCCTTGTTGAGTCCAACTTCTATTGGCCTTTTCTCGATATGGATGGAAGTTTCCTTCCTTATCTTCTTCCTTGGCGCCCAAGTCTAATCCGCTGCCCTCTGCTTCATTCGTCTGCTATGGTCACACTAGCTTCAGTCTTGCCCTCAACGCGCAGTGCTCCGGGTACTCTACTGCGTTGGCCATAAGATTATGGGGAGGTACTCCTTCATCTGTAGCTTTGCTCAAGATATATTTCTTCATGCTCAGTTACAAACTTCAGCCCTATGCCCATATTGCATTGTATCGTTGACCAACGCCAAAAAAGCAGTTTTCCACCAGATTATGCTCATAAACGCACCTGTTCTGCCCTGCACCCACTTCTTCCTACTTGTATCCTCCCAGACACTTAAAGACTCGAAAAGACACAAAAGACACAACAGAAAGACACTAAAAATGGACACAAAATTGAGTTCATCATAGGTGCATTACGAGATGCACCACAAGTCATTACCAGATGCACCACAAATCATTACCAGATGCATCACAAATTTTAAGAGATGAATACACTTATGATATGTTAATTTGCAATCTATAACCATAATCTGGCTAAAAAGAAGATGCATCATAACAAATAATTTGTAACAAAATTAAACAACAAAGTGAAATTCAATCATTTAATCAAGAGTAATTATAATTAAGATGTCTCACATGCACAATGAGATGCACCACACAGCATAATGAGATGCACCACAATGTGGAATGAGATGCACCATTTTGTGGAACAATAAAATATTAAATGTGGAATAATGGATGAGTTCAAATTATCAATGCACTTTATTCAAACTCAGCAGAAAATATTAAAAATCATACACTAATAAAACAACATTCACTCTTAAAATTACTAAAACAAGCTAAGCAACATGTGCTTTGAAATTACAAAATACATGATAAATTTGATTTGTCGAGCATAGTTAATTTCTTCAATCTCTTCAATTCTCACGGGCTGAATTTTAACAAGATCAATTTTACCTTTTGGAAATCCTCAGCCTATTTTTTGGTGCTACAACGTTTGTAATCGTACCCTCAAATCTAATGATTGAGAAATGCGACGGTGATGTAGTTATGGTGCTTGTTGGTGATGGCAAAGAGAGAAATAAAAAGAAAGAGATGATGGCCCAATAGTTGATGCACCAAACTCGACTCTAAGCATCTTCATATGTCTTGTAGATTTCTTCATGATGCTTGTCTTTTAGCCATTGTCACCCATGAAAGTCTCCATGTAACATGCTTTTTGTTACTTCTCTCTGATTGATATCAAAACAAACAACATAGACAAACAAATATGTATGGTTAGATGCATTACAATGACTATTGAGATGCACCATGGTGACTAGTTTGATGTACCAAAAATAAATAGATAAATACATGTTGTAATACATCAGATGCATCATAATTAACTACCTAGATGCATCATAATGACTACTGAGATGCACCACAATGACTATTTAGATGCACCATAATGACTAGTCAGATGCACAACATATGAACACGTATTGTATTATGTCAGGTGCATCATAATTGACTACCTAGATGCATCACAAGGACTACCTAGATGCACCATAATAAATATTCAGATGCATCACATTGTAATTTTAGAATCAAAACAGTAATTTTTAATTAAGTGATGAATATACTTAAATGTTGGCAGTTTGAAATAAATAAGCCTTGAGAGATTTGGAATCATGACGAAAGAGCATGCATCCTTAACAATATCGAGAATATACTTGCACCGACCGTTTCAAAATAACTCATTTGAACTATCCATATATAATAACCAAAAGTTAAGAAACCATAAAAAAAACATACCTAATAAACAATCAATAGTCATGGCTAGATTGTTGGAAACCAAATACATTAAAGGCAGAACTCCCATGATATCATGAACATATCACATAGTTTCTTGATGTTATTATCTTCCAATGCCTTTAACTCAACTCACCAAGTTATTAGAATTTGAGTCCCTCCCTTTTCTTTCTAGCATTTTGGTGGAGGGATTTTGCACTTTTTTGAGAGCTTCATGGCGAGGTTCGGATCAATTCCGAGGGAAGACAGCACCTTGGAGTTTTTGTACGAGCAGAGGCACTTCATGACGGCGTGCGACAGGACGGAGCAGCAAGTGGCGGATGGCGGAGGTGGATTTGGTGGCACCGTGGACGGCTTGCACGCCATGAGGCCCGCCACCGGCATGTTGCATACCATTTGAGCATTCGCCGCCCTAAGAATTAGCAGAAACACACTCAGAACTGCAATCGTTTTGTATGCCTCCATTTTTCTCTCACACTAAACCTAATAACTTTGTGTGGATGCATAACTTAGATATACGTATATATAGATAAAAAGTGGGGGATAGGTGTAGGTGGATTAGAACTGTAGTGTCACGGAATATGAAGTTGTGAGTTTTAAGATTGCATTATTTGGTGGTTGAGACTGATTCACGAGTTCAAATCGTGAAAAATTGGTGTTTGTATGAGTTGAAAATTGTGTTACATGTTGATTTGATTGGATCATCCTGTTTAAAAAAGGGTGAAATAGAAATTGTTTCTTGAGTTTGAGGTTTTAGCTAGGAAAATGCTATATGAGGTATTAATGAGAATGATTAAGAGAGGAGGATCGTATGGAAGGGTATATATGATCCTTGTCTTTTCTCTTATTTTGGATGTACATACATTTCTCGGAAAAAAAGAAATAGAAAAAAATCGACTTCCACATATGATATACTCGTGTCTCATTCGGTATCCCTCCCACTATCAATCAAAGCTACATTTTAAGAAAGCGGATACATTATTAGTGCTTGTTTGGTTAGGTATAGTAATAATATTAAGATAAATAATATGGAAATTGTATGATAGATTATTGAATTTGTGTGTTTGGTAGAAAACAATACAATTTTTTTTATCAAAGTTTGTTGTTTGGTAGAAGATGTTAAAATTAATATTAAGATATGTACTTTCCATTTTACCCCTACCCTACCCTACCAAATCAATTACACATAAAGCCCTTCCTGAAGCATGAAAGGACTACACTATCTTCACAGACGCATCATCTAAAGGTTTGGGATGTGTGCTAATGCAAGATGGAAGAGTGATAGTGTTAGATCTAAACGAACAATTTAAGCATATAAAGTTATTTGCATTGCAGGAAAACTTAGATCTTCTTTCCGCCATCAAGTATATCTCTTTAGATCTTCTTTCCTTGTGAGGATAAGGCTTGAGGAACACGTTCAATATCTGCTTGATAAGTATCTTGTCCGTATCTATCATGAACATGGAAAAGATCTAACAAAATCCGCGCAGATATGGAAAGTCTCTGTCAGACTGTTCTAGGTTCCCTTAGCACAGACTGAAGCACACATAACAGAGTTTATTCTACGCAGCGGCTTCGACACTTCAGGTGTACTTTTGGCTACATAAACTTTTCCAACATATTTGAGCAGTATCACCTCTTGAGCAACAACACCTCAAAATCCAACAATCTCCCCCTTTGACATTTATGTAGACAAAACCAATCATCAAGAAAATAATCAACCATAAGCATCTTCATACCTCCAAATCCTCCAAGTCTAAATTTGTATGAAGTATGCCAAAGCTCCCCCTCTAACTAGCAATTGGAGAAATCTGTGTTGAACTTCCCCTTAAGCAAAGCATGGAGTAAACAATCCACCAAGTAATTCTTCAATCATCGAGCAGATGATCTTCAACACATCACCAAAGAAAACCATAAGTCATAAACTGAGAAGCTAATATATATATGTCCATCAAAAACATCAAGGAGTAGAGGGAATAACTCCTTGGCACAAAAAAAAAAAAAAATCTGTGCATAAACTGGCACAGTCTCTAGATCACCAACATAAAAAAACCAAAATAAATACAAATTCTTCTTTTTCTTCTACTCCCCCTTTTTATCTGGCAGAAATGATAAAGTAGGGGGGGTCTTTCATCCAATCTTCAGAAAGACTGGGATTACTTCTTCTTCGCAGCTTGAGCTGATGCTTGAAGATCCTCTTCATCCTTTTCAGTTTGGGTATCTTCATCACCCAAGTCTTTTTCAACATCCTCATCCTCAGCATCAACTGCTACCTCATCATCTGCATAATTATCTTCTGGCACAGTCCCTGCATCTCGTGGAGCCGAACCAGATGGCACAGCTTATCCTCCAGCAAAGACTTCTTTGGAATCATTGAGTAATGCCGCAATCTCATTCTTGCGCATACGAAGCCTCTTCATCTGGAACAGAATGGAGTTGTACTCCCTCTCCAGCTCGCGTAGCATCCTTGTAGAAATAACCCGAATACTAGGCTAACTCAGCACAGGCGCTGGCACGGAGGATATCGGCTTCTTTCTTTCCACGATGCGAACACAGGGACCCTCAATGTCCTTAGGATGAACAACTTCATTGAATAGCTTGTCATGAATGACAATGCTCTTCAGAGTGTTCTCGAACTGCTCTCCTACATACACAACTTCGGGGAATTGAGAAGAGATGATTCCAAAGATAAGACCATGATAGCCTAACGCCTTAGGCTTCTTTAGATTTCCAGCATGTTGGGTGATGTGGTCGAAGATCAAACGTCCAAAGTTGAAGGGCTTGAAACGCCCAATTCCATACAACACTCTAGCTGTTTCTTTGCTTATTGTGGCAGAGTGTGTGGTAGGACACCAATTTCTGACTACAATCTTGTGCAAGATTGCATACTTCTGGGACAACATTGAGGAACTGATAGACATGTTCCTCTTCCACGTCTGGTATACTCCATGCGTGATCTCACTGACAATTGTGTCCAAAGATACATCCTCTTCTTCTACTCCATGGTCATCACGCCCAACAAATGCAGAAATAACAGCTGGAGAGAAATTGATATACCTTCCTCGAATGTAAGCCTTGAAGTGGTTGTGGGAGGAAGAGTCAGCAATACTCTTGGACATGTTGCAGTAGAATTCCAGCACAACTGCTCGAATATACCTTCGAACAGGGTAGACAGTCTGATCCCACTTGGCGTCCTCCAGCAGTTTGTCCAGGCCAGTTCCCTCCAGATCTTGCGTCTTCACAGGTTGCTCATAGACCAGCTTCCTGTGGATTACATTATCCCAAGCCTTAGCATGTTCATCAGACTTGAACCTGAGGGCATCTTGCAAAGCCTTTGTTCTCTGTTTGGGATCAGATGAGAATAGTTGTCTTCTTGAAGGTGTGGCCGATGATCCACCATGGTGAGCAGCAGAAGAAGCTCCATGATGAGATGCTTCATGCTCAGAATTCCCAGCATCACTTTCCATAGCACGATCAGGCCCAGACTCCACTTCAATGGGCTGATTCGGATCCACACCCTTCTTGGGCTTTGCAGCAGCTTTCTTCTTCTTCTTGTAAGATTCATCAACCTTCCCTTTGCCCTTGACATCACGGGCAGCAATAGCTACAATCTTCTTAGCCAATTGACCCCTCGTTCGAGTAGCAGGAGTCGCAATAGGTTCCTTGATGGTCAAGACAACTTCTTCAATTCTGACCTTCTTTCTGGGCAGGTCATAAAGCTTGTGAAGACATCTCTTGGAAGACTTCTTCTTCTATGTTGACACAGACTCTTCAATAGGATTTTCCAGATCTGCCACAAAATCATCAATGGCAGCTTCATCTACATGAATCTCCTCCTCAGTAACAAGAGCCTCCTTCTCAACTTGTTGAAACACGGAGATTACAGGAGGGATAATGGCTTGCTCTTGCACAGTTTGAGAGCCACCGGTAGAAGATGCAGATTGCCGGAGAATAGAATGGGAGGTAGAAGACTTTGAAGGAGTAGTCTTCTTTTTTAAGGTGGCAACAGGAACCACAGCTTGTTCCTTCTGACTTGACTCCATCTCAGATGCGGAGTCCTCCACGATTTGCTTCTCCGGAGCAGGAGAATGCTTTGACGGCGAGTCAGAGGTTGTCTTCGCCAGAGAGAAGGACTTTGAACGATCAGGCTGCTCCTTCGATGCAACAGAAGGGAAGTCTTCTCTCTGGAATCTGAATAGTTAACAATATCCAAAGATTGTTTCTTCTTCTTGCCACCGGCACCGTATAGACGAGAAATAGGAACATCATCGTCTCCAGAATCATAAGAGAACCTTTGAGTAGAACGACTTCCTTCAGACATGGTGAAAAATGATTCAGCAACACACGAACACAACAAGGAATCTTTGAGAGAGAGAGAGAGCTTCGAGAATAAAAGATGTGATGAATCTTAATGCAAAAGCAACGATATATATATATAAGCTCAAAGGCGGTGGACTTCTCTCTCCAAGTAGATAACTAAGGAAATAAATCCCTATAAAATAAGAGATAATATATATATATATATATATATATATATATATATATATATATATATATATCACGATTTGAATTCATCCTTATCTCCAACGTTCAATTTTGAACGTAAAACAACCGTTTCAAACCCTTGGAAGTCACAGAGTCTAACACAAAAAGTAACCGTTGAAAGGCTGCAGAGATGACGTCAACCCTGGTCTGCTCCAGCATACTGCGTGTGCCATTGGTTGTGCCCAAAATTCCTGGCACAGAAACACACAGAAAGAACAGGAAACACCAAGAAAAAAAAAAATAATGTACACATATACATTGTGCTTGTATAATAGACCACAAGCACGAGGTCTCTCCAAAGAATTTAGAGAGAGCAAACACCCAACGAAGCTCGAAGTGATTCGAACCTCGCAGCATCCAAAGCCTTAGTGAACAAGTCCGCCAACTGCTTCTCCATAGGCATGAACTCCATGTTGAGTATTTTTTCTTCGATCAGCTCCCTTATGAAGTGGTGGCGAATGTCTATGTGTTTCGACTTAGAGTGGAGCATAGGATTCTTCGAGATATCAATCGCACACTTGTTGTTGCAATAGAGAGTGAATGGCTCGAACGACACTCCATAATCTTCAAGCATTTGGCTCATCCACATGAGTTGAGTGAAAGCCGATCCTACGGCAATGTATTCAGCTTCAGTTGAGGACAGAGACACGCTCACCTGCTTCTTGTTGTGCCATGATACTAGTGTCACGCCCCGACTCCCGAGGTGCGACGAAGGATACTAACACTACTATAACATCCACTAACTCAACTCACATAAGGGTTCATGCTCGGAAAATCAAGGGATTATTGACTGAAAACGATAACAAATAAGGCATGCTTCCAAAACATAATGAATCACCCAACGAGCATAGATAATTTACATATCAAGTCCAAAAAGATATAAGTTGTCAAGATCACATGAAACGAAAGTTAAGAAAAGCAGTAAATTGTTTCGAGCACATCGCTCATGAATTCAAACAAGTAACAGAGTATAATTCAAAAACATATCAAATGGTTGTATTGCAGCGGAAACATCGACTCAAATCCCAACAACTACATGTATGAAGACATGTAATTGCTAGCCAACTTTCGACTCAAAACGACAACACACCACCAAGCTGTCTACGCCATCCACATCCCGCTAACCTGCACGTTTAGAAATATATGCAGGGCTGAGTATTTCGTACTCAGTGAACACGTGCCAAAAACATTTGAAAAAAAACTTGCTCTTAGAGCTATACAATTGAACTTGCCTTGCCATAGCATCACAAGTACTAATGCAGTTAAAAACTTTTACTTGTGAATGCAAAAATATTTTATTTTCTAAATGGACTGCGCAGTCAAAACATAATATATACTCAATACAAGTATGAATCATCTACCACATTATCTCTGTGTCGAGAAGTAGGCCTCCTTCTCAAACACTGTATCCGAATAAACCTAAGTAAAGCTCACAGTCACCTCAAAAAACTCAAATACCACACGTGGGTTCCTGCCTTTCACAGGGCAATAATATCTCAAACAGATGATAAAGCATACCAAACTCACATAAAAATGGCAGGTCAATTGAATTTAAAAACTCACATAATAATACTCAATAAATAATAGCATTTATTGGAGTTTTAGATTTAGAAAAGTCCACCTAACTTCCGAAGAACTAGCTAGGCGGCTTACTCTTTTGAATGTCCTCGCTACTTTTCCGTCCCGCTCGGTCCTTCACAATTTAACATCGATTAAAGATAAGACTCTCAACGTGTAAGACATAAAGTAGATTTTGGTCTCGGCTGAAGGACTTCTACTTGACTCGGGTCTTTCTATTTTTTACTTTTCTAAATCAATATCCTTTCTCGACTCTCTCTCGTTCTCAGTTATCGACTCTACTCGGTTACTAAATATTTCATCTCACATTCTTGCTTCTAGAATCATCATTACTTTAGCAATTCTCGCTATTCAAAAGGATACTATCTATCTCAACTACATGACTCAAATTCTCACTCGAATTCTCGATTCAACGATTGTCATCTCAAATCAATCATGTCACATATAAGCATTCTCATCAAATGCACAAGTCATTAAATAACGAAAAGTAAGTATTTCATTCACATAGAAATTCATTCAATCATAATAACTCAAATATTATTTATACTTCAAATATAATCAACAATTAATTCAACATGACTCGACTATATTTTTGGAAAACATTAACTTTGGTTTCATAGAATAATCTCATCAAATAAAATTCATATAACAAGAATTTTGAATTTAAAACTCAAATAACTATTTAATATTTCTCGATTTATAATATGACGTTATTTTCAAAACACGTTGTCTTTTCTCAACTATGTACACATTCTTGTATGCGTACTCTCGTCTTAATCATTTGTTTTACATTAATAGACTTTCTTTCTTATTCTTAATTAAACCCTCATTTTCTATATTTAATAGAAAATTGACTTTCTATAAACTTGACTCTTAGTAATCTTGTTTACAAAAATTCTCGTTTTTTTTACTCAACGTAAACTCGACTTTTAACTTAAAACTCAATGCTTGTTAACTTCATCGTCTTATCTCGAATTCAAAATATTTGAAAGCAACTCGATTATTCTCATTCAAATATTATCAATAAATCATCCAATACTCGACATATTATAAAGAAACGAACATTTCAACATTCTCCATTTACTAAACTCGATTCTCATATTGAAACATCATTATTTAGCTCAAACTTAACTCGTATTCTCATACTTTAATATTCTTATTAAGAAATTATCTCTTTAATTTATTTATTTCTATTTCTATTTATTTTTATTCTAAAACTTTCTCAATTAACCTCATAAGTTAATATAAGTAAACGAACTCAAATTTGACTAACTCCTCTTTTATTTGTCATACTCATTTCTAAATTTTATCTTCTCGATTCTAATTTCTCTTTTATTTCTCAACTAATATTTTTTTCTCTTTTTAATTTCTATAATTAAACTCATATAATTTCTCTCTTAATTAACTACTTCTTAACATAGAAACATTTTTCTTTGTTTTTACTCAATTCTATATCTCATAACTAATTCATTAATTTTTCTTTTTATTTTTATCTTTATTTTATTTTTAAAATTTTCGAATTTTCAATTAATTTATTTATTTTATAATTAATTTTATTAATCTTAAAATCTTCATGTTCTTCACCAAGAACACCAAGAACACACATTCATAAACTCATAATTTCATCAAGAACACCTAGAACATACACTAATCTTCAAAACTCATTTCTTCGAATTTTTTTAGCATTTAATGCTTAGAATTCCATTTTCTACATCTCTTAAATTCTTCTTAAACATCTAATACTCCAAATTAAACAGAAACACATTCACATCATCCATATCATCAATACCATCAAAAATCATCAAAATTATATTTCTTCCAACACACATAAATATTTTGATTTCTTTAAGAAATCTAGCAAATATCATTTAAATCATTTAATCTATCATAATCTCATACTCATAGCATGCTCATAACATCATTAAATCATCAAGCAACAAATCAAATCAAATACTCCTCCATAAACTCATATTTTTCGACTTCCACATAGAAATAGGGTAAATTGTTTTTCTTCATTTTTTTCATGCATAAGTATCATTCCAATCATCCTGATAAACACATATAAGTAAGAAATTATCAAGAAATTATGGAAATTATTATTTTCTCTTTTTCTTCCTCACTTTCAGTCCTATCAATTTTTATGGGGTTATTATTTTATTTTCTTTTCTTCTTAATTCCTAGATTAATTCCTAGGGTTTAATTTTCTTGTAACTTCCTCACATCCTCATCACATCACATGCCCTAGTTTGCCTAATATAATTTAAATCATGCATATTTTCTTTCTTTAGGGCTTATAGATTACATATATACAAGAAATCAAATGAATAAACATACTTAAAAGAATTAAATCAAACTCCTCCTCTTTATTGATGCTTGGCCGAAAATTAAAGTGGATATGAGCTCAAATCTCTAGCTTGGATTTTTCATGGAGGATTTCTTCTTTAACCTCAAGAAAAGTGATAATAAAAATTAATCATCTCTTTAGGGCATAAGTGCCGAAAATTTGAAAAAAATAAAAGGGAGATGATTTTGTTTTGGAATTAAACTCAAGACTTGAAAAATTAGTTTACCTCTAGAATTAGGGTTTTTATGAAATGAAGATGATGACGATCTTGTTGAAGCTTGAAAGCTTGATTTCTTGAACTTTAATGGAGATTATGCATTTCTATGTGTGTATGTATGTGTGGCGGTGAGGGGAGAGAGAGAAGAGAGAATTGTGGCTTCTTCTTCCTTGATTCATACGGTGGAGAGAGAGGGTGTGGAGAGATAAGTGAATAAGTTCATCTCTTAACCAAGAAATGAAGTGAAATAACTAAGTTAAATGAATCTAATGATGATTATTGTCATAGGTGTAGAAAATAGGCTACATTAGGCACTATGACTTTTCTCTCGCCTACTTCGTCCCAGTAGAGCGGAGATCTACACTTCTTTCCATATAAAGCTTCATAAGGGGCCATTCTTATCGTATTTTGATAGCTATTGTTATAAGCAAATTCGACAAGAGGTAAGACTTTCTCCCACTCGTCTCATTTGTCTAATAACAAAGCTCTTAACATGTCCTCAAGAATTTGAATCGTCCTTTCTGACTGGCTGTCCGTTTAAGGATGATATGCGGTACTGAACTGCAATTGTGTTCCCAATTCCTTTTGAAAACTTTCCCAAAAACGTGCTGTAAACTTCGAATCTCGATCAGAAGTGATCGTGCTTGGAATTCCATACAACCTTACAATCTCTTTAACATAAATCTACACCAACCTGTTGGATCCATAGGTGTGGGGTATAGGTATGAAATGAGTGGACTTGGTTAATCTATCCACAATTACCCACACTACTGTATTTCCTTTTCTTGACCTTGGCAAACCCGTCACAAAATCCATTGTGATACCATCCCACTTCCATTCTGGGACTAGTAATGGTTGTAAAGGTCCATACGGTCTTTGGTGCAGAGATTTTACTTGCTGGCAAGCTAAACACCTTTCAATATACATGGCCACGTCCTTTTTCAGTCCTGCCCACCAGAACTGTTGCTTTAAATCTTGGTACATCTTCGTACTACCGGGATGGTCTGTATACAGGGTCTCATGAGCTTCACTCATTATATCGTTTCTTAACTTCTCGTCATTGAGCACACAAATCCTTCCTTGAAACAATAAAGTGTTGTCTCTCGACTCTGAAAAATCCTTGTCTCCTTCTTTTCTAACCTTCAACCTCAACTTCTCCAAATTCTCATCTTTTCTTTGACCTTCTATGATACGAGACCTCAAATCTGGCATTACTACCAACGTAGCGATCACTTGCTCTACCGTCGTCGGAGGTAGAATTACTTCAATTCTCATTCTTCCAAATTCTTCGATCAATCTTTCTTCCTCAGATAGCAAAAATCCTAGCTCAGTTTCTTCTGAATTCTTAGATCTCCTTTTTCTGCTCAATGCATCGGCTACAACGTTAGCTTTCCCGGGATGATAAGATATCTTGCGGTCATAATCTTTTACTAACTCAAGCCACCTCCTTTGTCTTATATTTAGTTCCTTCTGCTCGAAGAAATACTTCAGACTCTTGTGATCTGAAAGATTTCACACTTAGCTCCATAAAGATAGTGTCTCCAAATTTTCAGAGCATGCACTACGGCTGCCAATTCCAAATCATGAGTCGGATACTTCTCTTCATGGGGTTTGAGCTGTCTTGAAGCATATGCTATTACTCTGCCATCTTGCATTAACACACATCCTAAGCCTTGAGCTGATGCGTCTGTATAAATGATATAGTCTTTTCCTGCTTCAGGAAGAGCTAATACTGGGGCTAAAGTCAATTTCGTCTTAAGCTCTTGGAAACTTTTCTCACATTCTTCTGTCCATTTGAACTTGGATTCTTTCTTCAACAGACTCGTCATCGGCTTTGCAATCTTGGAAAATCCTTCTGTGAATCTCCGATAGTAACCTACTAAACCGAGGAAACTACGGATTTCATGAGCTGATGTCGGCGATTTCCATTCTTGAACAGCTTTGATTCCTTCGGACGAAACAACTTGTCCTAGGAAATTCACTTCTTTCAGCCAGAACTCACACTTGCTGAACTTGGCATACAACTTCTCCGATCTTAGCTTTTTCAACACGATTCGCAGATGCTTTTCGTGTTCTGCCTCATCCTTGGAATACACCATAATGTCGTCTATGAAGACAATCACAAACTTGTCCAAAAATTCGTGAAAAACTCTATTCATCAAATCCATAAAGACGGCTGGGGCATTGGTCAAACCAAATGGCATTACTATGAATTTGTAATGTCTGTATCTTGTTCTGAAAACAATCTTTGGAACATCTTCTCGCTTGATCTTCAATTGGTGATACCCAGACCTCAAGTCAATTTTGGAGAAAACACCGGCTCCTTTTAGCTGATCGAACAAATTATCTATCCTTGGCAAATGATACTTATTTTTTAGTGTAATCTTGTTAAGCTCTCGGTAGTCTATGCACATCCTCAAACTACCGTCCTTCTTCTTCACAAACAGTATCGGAGCTCCCCAGGGTGAAACACTTGGTCGAATGAAACCTAAGTCTAATAATTCTTGCAACTAAATTATCACACCTCGACTCCCGAGGTACGACTAATGACACTAACATTACTAAACCATCTATCAACTCAACTCAATCAAGGGATTCATGCTCGGGAAAAACAAGGAAAAATTGACTGAAAGCGATAACAAACAAAGGCATGCTTCCAAGTCACAACTAAACATCAAACGAGCATGGATAATTTACATATCAAAACCAAAACGGCAAAAGTATTTCAAATCCACAAGAAACGAGAATCAACAAAAATCATAAACTGTATCAAGCACAATGCTCGTAAACCACCAGAACTTCAGAGTATAACCAAAAGACAATGTTTTGCATAGCTTTGCAGCGGAAACCTCGACTCAAATCCCAACAACTACATGTATGACGACATGTAATTGCCAGCCAACTTTCGACCCTAACAAAAGAACACACCACCAAGCTGTCCACGCCATCCACATCCTGCTAACTTGCACGTTTAGAAATACATGCAGGGCTGAGTACCTCGTACCCAGTGAACACATGCCAAAATATTCGAAAACTTGCTCAATAGAGCTATATGATTTGACTTACCTCTCTTGCTGCATCACAAGGGTTAAATATTTCTTCATTTAAAAACAGTTACCACTTGTGTAATACCCCGGAAATTCGTACTGACTTTAAAATTCAAAATTTAAAATAAAAATGACTTTGCACGCCTAAGTTTACGATTTTAAATTTGGAAACCAACGGTGAAATCCGTTTCCGAAAATAAATTACGGGAGTCAGCTCAACAACTACTGTATTTAGGGTTTCCGCGTACGATAAATTTTTAGTTCTAAAACTCAAAACGGAAAACCGTCTGATTTTTACATTCACGAAATCGCGATACGAACTCACCCGAAAAAGTTCGTTTTTATGATTTTCCGGACGAAACTCGGACTGTGTTGTCGCGAGATTTTGTAGGAAAATATTTTTTAAATATTATTTTCCTACTAAGTTAATTAAGTTAAGATTTATCGTAAAATCGGATCTCGCCGATTTTGAGCCGAGACGTGTTTTTCGCGTTTCGTTTTCCGTAGCGTCGTATCGCGCTATAAAAGCGCGTATTCTCCTTATTCTTTTAAAATTCCAGCCGACATATGCCTTCTCAATAGGCATTATATTACATTTTATATTATAAAGTTATGACACCTATTAGCTAGTTTTGATTTAATTAAAATACCTAACTTTACACATATTGTTATTACTATTCCATTGATTAAAATAACAATTTAACATCCTCAAACTCTCATTCCTCTCTACTCTCTCTCGGCACCTCTCTCTCTTTCTCTCCCAAAATTTCCACAATCACCATTAACAAGTTCATCAAGCTCCAAGCAAGGATTTCTTCATAGATCTTCATCCAATCATCTTTTCCTCTTAGTTTCTTTTGATCTTTTTAGTCGTATTAAGTATCGACTATCCTATATTACTGACCTAAGAGTCAAGTAAGATTTCTAAATGACAATTGTTCGATTCTCGTTCCGTTTTAATTTAAAGAATATAGTTTAGCGTGCAAAGGCCTTAAAGGTTAAAAAACGTGCGAACCAATTCGACTTAAGTTCGAATTCCTTTTTCTTTTACGATCAATTTCTGAAAATATGAATTATGTACGATGAAGGAGGAAGCCAGCAGCTCAAGGAAAGGACGGACGTTTAAAGGACGGACGTTTAAAGAACGGCAGTTCGATAAATAGTTCTGTAAAGTGTAAATGTGGGCTTTTATATATATGAAAATAAAACGTGGGTTTTTCCACAAACCGAAAGTGATATTACAGCTTTGATAACTGTGTTTTATCAAACGTGATAATCTTGACATAAAATATTTAACTGTTTTATGTGAGTTCTCTTGTACCTATCTGAGTTAACCTTCGGGTTTTCCAGATTTTATTTTAGTTAATCAAAAGGGGTTAACTCTCGATCGGCTCTGAGTTAGTCAAAAGGGGCTTTCCAGAGTTAGTGCACTTGTAGCCTGTGGTGTATGTGGTATCCTGTTGAGGGGTAACCAGCCACGGTGATTTAGTTTGGTCAAGATTGAACATAACATACCCTAAAAATGCTTCGAAGCTACTTTGTACAATCAGTCAGAAAAAGTTTAGTAGGCACGGGCCTTTTCAACAAAACCCCGATGCGCTACGGTTAATAAATGCCAGATTATTATACTTATGATTATATTTTTCGGCAACGTGCCCACTAAGTACTTTTGTACTTAGCCCTGCATTGTTTTCTAAATGTGCAGGTTGAAGCGATGGAAGCGGCGAGGGTTGAACGAAGTTGTCTTAGGAAGACTTAGCTAGAATGAATCACTCATCCGCTGCAGAACTTTAGTACCTTGAGATTCTGTATATTAGTAGAACACTGTAGCTTATGTCAGCAAACTCTAGTAGTTTTTGATGTACATATATGTTATCTCCGTAAACTAGGATCTGTTTATAACCTAGTTCTTTCAGTATACTTCTGTCGAGTAATCTTTTAAGATTAACTCTTCCTTTATGTAAATAAAGTCTTGTTCATAGTATGTATGTTGTCTCTTATGTATGTTTAGTTCATTTAGTCCCCTTCTTCCCCACTTCTTTATTCCAATCCCAGTCGCACCCCGGCTTCTGCCGTCCTTCGGAATTTGGGGCTGTGACAACTTGTGACAGCCATAAAAACATTTTCATACTTTTCTGAAATCGACTGCAGTCATTTATACTTATACTTAGGTATGAATCAATCTACAACTTATCTTTCTGTGGTGTCGAGAAGTAGGCCTCCTCCTCGAACACCGTGACCGGCCCAATCAAAGCAAAGCTCACAGTCTTTACATAATCGGCCCAACCGAAGCAAGACTCATAGTTACTTTATGATCGGCTAGACTGTAACAAGGCTCACGGTCACCTAAACTAATGCATGCATTGTCCCGTATCTTACAGGACCTTTATCCTGTGCGTCCACAGGATCTTAATTATCCCGTGCGTCCACAGGACCTTAAATAACTTTAACACGTAGATGATTTCATACCAAAACATAAAAATATTTAGGCAAATCAATCAATTTTAAAATGCGCAAGTAATATATAAATAGTAAACGCATTCATCATTTGGTTTTAGTTCAGAAAGACCACCTGACTTCCGAAAAACTAGCTAGGCGGCTTACTCTTTTGACTGTCCTCGCCACTTTTCTTTCCCGCTCGGTCCTTCACAATTTGACATCGATTAACAAATAAGACTCTCGACGCGAAAGACGTAAAGTAGATTTTGGTTTTGGCTGAAGGACTTCTACATGACTCGGGTCATTCTAATTTTTATCTTTTTCCTAAGGCGATATGTTTTCTTGACTTTCTCGTTCTCAGTTCGTCGACCCTACTTGGTTACTAAATTCTGCGTCTCACATTCTCGTTTCCAAATCATTTCTACTTTAGAATTTCTCACTATCAAAAGGGGTATTATTTATCTCGATTACGTTATTCGAATTCTTACTTAAATACTCGATCCAACTATCGTCATTTCAAATCAATCATGTTGCATACATAAGCATTCTCAACAATTTGAATAAGTCATTTCATCATAAACGAATTATAGAAATTTCACTTAAACACATAGGTTCAATTAAGTATAATAAATTTAACATAGAAACTCAATCAAGCACACAATTTTGACATGATTCATATTTCAAATTCAATTAATAATTACTCAACTTTGGTCGACTCTAGTTTTAGAAAATACTAACTTCATTCTTTATAAAATAAATACTCGTCTTTCTAATAAAATGAATAAATGTTCAAGTAGTAATAAAAAATTTCTTGAATTTAAAACTCAAATAATCATTTACTATTTCTCGACTCAAAATACGACACTATTTCAAAATACGTCGTCTTTCCTCAACTACGTACACATACTCGCATACGTACTATTATTTTATTTACTTATTCTATTATTATAATTTCCCTTTTAATTATTCCCAATTAAAATCATATTTAATAGAGTTTCGTTTTCTATTTATTACTCGACTCTTAGAAATTTCGTTTCCTTTAATAAAATTCTCGTTTATTTATTTTATGAAAACTCGACTTCTAACTTATTAATCAAAGCTCGATATCTTAACTTAATACTCAAAACTTAATGACCTCATTAATTTATTTCAAATTAAATCAATTTGAAAAGCAAACTCAATTAATTTACTCAAGCATTATCAATTATTCAACACTCGACATAACATTCATGAACGAATACTTAAACAGTCATTAATTAATAATCTCGATTCTCAAATCAAAGCAACTCTCATTAAATTCTCTTCTCGTTTCTCTCTTACACTTCTTATTTAATTTAATAATTAAATATTAAAACTATTTTAATTTGATTTTATTATTTTAATGAACAACTCTTACTCGACTTATCTCCTCATAGACTATGGGTCGATTATCTAAGTTCGACTCAATTTGTTAATCTCATACTTTATTATTTTTTTTATTTCAAAACTTCTCAACTAATAATTAATCGAGTAAACGGACTCAAACTCGATTAGACTTCTCACTTTACTTCTTATGTTCGACTCCACAATATTTTTCCTCTTTAAAAGAGAATTTAATTAATCTAAAATTATACTATTATTATTATTTCTCATTGTTTCTCGTGCAATTGAACGACTTAACCTCGACTACTCGTCTCAATTCTTATACTCTATTTTCAATTCTATTTCCTTAACTCTAACTCGTCTTTTATTTCTCAATTATTATTTCTTTTAATCTCTATTATTTATTTTACTCAATTTTCTTCTCTTAACTCTAAATATTTAATAAAGAACTATCTTTCTTTATTTCCTCAATTTAAACTCATTATTAATTTAATAATTTTTCTCTTTAATTTTTATTTAATTTTATTCTCATTATTTTTGGATTATTTTATTAATTAAATAACTAATTTATTTTATTTTAAGATTAATTTTATTAATCTTCAAATCTTCTTACTTCTCACCAAGAACACCTAGAACACCAAAAACACTTATTCATATCTTCAAAAATTCACCAAGAACACCTAGAACACACACTAGGCATTCAAACTCACTTCTATCGATTTTTGCATATTTTCATGCTTAAAATGTCATTTTCTTCACTTCAAAAAATACTATTGAACATCTAATACTCTAAATCAAACACAAACACGTTCATAACTTCAAAATTATCAAAATCATCAAAAATATCATTTCTTCCATAAACTCATTCATATCAATTTTTCTCAAGGAATTAGCATAATAATTTAAATCATTAACTCAATCATATTCTCATACTCAATAACATGCTCAAATCATCAATCAACAACTAAATCAAATATTCCTAATTTTTAACCCTAATTTCGGTTTTCACATAAAAATAGGGCAAATAATTTCTTCAACTTCTTAGGCATATAAATCATTCCAATCATCATCACAAACACATATATGCAAGAAATCATCAAGAAATCATAGAAATTATTTTTCCTTCTTCCTTTTTCCCTATTTTCGGTTTTCATCATTTTTTTTATAGGATTAATATTTTCTTTTTAATTCCTAGATAATCTCTTAGGGTTTGATTTCCTAACAAATTCCTCACTTCGATTATCACATCTCACGCCCTAAGTTTGCCTAAACATAATTTAAAGCATGCATATTCTTTTCCTTAGGCTTTAGGGATTACATATTTACAAGAAATCAAATGAGTAAACATACTTCTTAAATTTAAATCAAACTCCTCCTCTTGAAGAACTTAGACTGAAAATGAAGGGATTGAGAGCTCAAATCCTTAGCTTGAATTTTCCATGGAGGTTTGCATCTTTAACCTTAAGAAAAATGGAACAAAAATTAATCACCTTTTCTAGAGCTTGAATGCCGAAATTAATAGGAAGGGAGAGATGATTTTTTTGTTGGAATTAAACTCAAGGATTTGAAGAATTTATTACCTCTTGAATTTGGTTTTGAAGAAATAAGGATGATGATGATCTTGTTGGAGCTTGAAAGCTTGATCTTCAATGGAGATTTTCTTCTATTACTTCTGTGTGCATATGCACGGTATTGAGAGGGATTAGGGAGAAAGAATTTTTGCTTTCTTTCTTTAATACTCACGTGAGAGAGTAGAGAGATATGATAGATATGTGTTGGATGAAATGAACTTGGCTAAGCTTCTCAAATAAGGTAGAAAAGGAAATAAAATAGATAGGTTAATTGAATGTAATAATTAATATTCCCTTAGGTGTTGAATTTAGGTAGTCTAGATTTAGGGAATAAAAATAGGGAGAAAGAGATAAGCATGTCGGCTAAGAGAGAGAGGGAGAGAGATAATTATCCAATTAAACTGGTATAATTTTCCCCGTTGAAAAAGTTTTCCAGTACAATATACCCGTGTTATTTTATTTATACTAAAAACGGCTCTAATCTCTCCTCGTCTCGTTTCCGACATCGAAAATATCTCGACCCTATCTCATGTCTCACGAAATAAATCAAAGATTCCGAATATCTATATTTTAGGTCAAAATTCTAAGTAACGAAAAAAAACCTAAAAATCATTCGGCTAATTAATCCGTTAAGGACTAAACTCTTAGAGTTTTCTCATGTGATCTCGGATGAGCTTCTAAATTATCTCAATGATCTTAGAATTAATTCTAGATTCAAAAGACACTAATTATGTCTAATTCTGAGTTTGTCGGTGAATAGTGTTTTCTCGGTTCTCGGCACTATTCGTCAAAAGTAAAAGTTCTCGGAATTCTATGAAATTCATACTCATGCTTAAACTCATATAAATCAACTCAATAAATGCATCACATACTCGATTGAATAATCGAAACGAGAAAAACTCACGTCAAAACACACAGGGGCAATTTAGTCTTTTTTAAGAAAATATCTTTTCTTAAAGAGTCTCCTCACTCAAAACTCATTAATTAATCATTTAAACTCATTTAAAACGCACTTAAGGGCTTATAAAAGTTCGGGGTATTACATCCTCACCCCCGTAAAAAAAATTTGTCCTCGAAATTTACTAATCTCAAGAAAATAACTCGGGGTATCTCGCTCTCATCTTTTCCTCAAGCTCCCACGTAGCTTCTTCGACATTGTGATGATACCACTTAATCTTATATAAGGGAATTGATTTCGTTCTATGCTGTTGGACCTTACGTTCGAAAATTTTCTCAGATTTCTCCTCATAACTTAAATCTGGCTTCAAAGCCACATCCTCTTGGCGAATCACGTGCTTTAAATCAAAAACATACTTTCGCAATTGCGACACGTGAAAAACGTTATGCAAATTCCCAAAACTGGGAGGTAACGCTAATCTATACGAAACGGCTCCTATCCTCTCAAGGATCTCAAACGGTCCTATAAATCGAGGTTTTAACTTTCCTTTAACACCGAAGCGGTGTAATGCCCCGTAAATTCCTTACGTTCTAAAAATATTTAAAGTTAATTAAATAAATGGCTTTGCACGCCTAAGTTTACAATTTATGAATTCTAAGACTAACGGTCGAATCCGTTATTAAAAATAAATTACAAAAGTCTGATAGACGGCTACTGTATTTAAGGTTAACGCGTACAAAAAGTTTTTAGTTCGTAAATTAAGAACGGAAAACCGTCTAATTTTTACGTTTACAAAATTGTGATACGAACACGCCGAAAAAGATTGTTATTATGTTTTTCCGGATGAAACTCGGACTATATCGTCCCGAGTTTTTGTCAAAATAAATTTTGTAAATTTATTTTCTAATTAAGTTCATACGTTAGAATTTTTAAGTCAAATCGAATCGCGACGATTTTTGTACCGAACAACGTTTTTCGTCGTTCGTTTTCCCGTAACGTCGGATCGCACCGGAAAAACCCGTAACCCTCTTAATCTCCTCCATGCAGCCGCCACCTCACCATACCTAGGTGTTAACTTGCATGTTGACCTTAAATAAGCTAATGACACCTAAACTACACTTTACACCATTCAACATTATCATCATACCAACTCTTGAACAAAGCAAATTCTTTCATCTCTCTCTCACACTCTCTCTCGGCAGCACACACGCACACACCATCAACTTCATCTTCTTCATCATCCATCCACCATTGAAGACCTCTCAAAGCTTGAAGAAATCACACAAGTCCTCAATGCATCCAACAAAACTCTATACATCCTTTGTTAATTCTCTAGGTAATGATCTTCTCAACAATCCTATCCAATTAGTTTTCCTTTTCTTTTCTTTTTCCTTCTTGTTCGAATTTTTAAGGTTTTGATTTAGATGTTTTGATCTTAGAATGATGAAATTAGATATGTTAGATATGATAATTATGGATTAAAAATGATCAAAACCAAGAATCCTAAAATCTATGTGAATGCAGAATTTTTTTTGGGAAAATGGTAGGATTTTTGTTTTTCTTCTTTTGATGGTTGATTCTTGCTTAATAGATGTTTAATTAGTGTATGGAATGAAAAGGGATTGAAAGCCCTATGTGTTTGTAAGTTTTCAATTAGGATTTTGAAGTATGAATTTAGGAATTTTATGCATGTTAGTTGTTTTTGGAATTATAATCGATTAATGGATAATATAAGATGTTGATTAGTGAATATATGTTGTTAATATGAGAAGAAAATCATCCCCTTAACATATGTTTAAAACCAGAAATTTATAAGTAATTAGGGGTTTATACATGTTTGATATAAGTGATCAATTGTTAATGAAATATAGTTGCAAATCATGTTAGTTGATTAATAGAATTTAAATGAGAATTTTCTAAAAAATGTTTAGTGAAACATAAGAGGCAAAGATCACCATATAAACTGAGTTATAATGATGTTAAGATGTGTATGTATGCATGCATGAAAACGGTTCACGTTAGACGTAGTTTAACGTCGTAAAATTTGAACAAAAACCGACAACTTTTGAAAATCGTATAAGAGACGAACATTTAGTTGTAACTAAAAATCAAGAAGTCGGATGAGAATTCTAATATGATATTACTGTTTATAATGAAATTTAGAACATCTTTCTAGTTGATGTCATAAGCGTTCGAGTTGAAATAATATGGATTATAGTTATAGTCGAGAACTAGAAGACGTTTGGAATTTCTTAGTTGGTTTAGTACTTGGTAGTTGAAATAAGACGTTAGAACGTCGTGCTTTTGAGCGAGTTGAGAAGGAGTTTGTCACGTACGGAAGTACGTGATGACTGCCTTGAGAGTCCAGTTTCTAAAAAAATGAATACGAGAGCTTAAAACGAACCTAAAACGTTATACGTCGAACTTATCAATCAATTAGGGTTTCCACGGCAGTTTTGCGACCCTCGCCGGAAACTGTAATATCTTCCAACTCGTTTATCGGATTTGTGATCCGTAAATTGGAGTGCGAACTAGACTTCCTAAGCTTTCTAATGGTATAGGGATCACCCCCTGTTTCCAAGTCCTCTGTTCTGGAAAACCTCCAGAGTTACTGGACTGTGCAGTGAAATTTCAGTTTCTTGTTTCCTAAGTTGTTTAATTCACAACTTAGTTTCTTTCAAACGTTTAAGCCGTTTTTAGCTAACGCACATCTCCCTACTGACCTTAGAGTCAAGTATAGAACCTTGAGTGATGAAAACCAGTCGAGATCTTATATCTTATCCTTTCATTAAAGAAGTAATAAACGAGAAATTTCATAAGTCGTTCAAGGAACTAAAATATAAATCGCCTAAGTTGATTCTTTCCAACTTAGTTTCTTATAATCCTTAAAGTCGTATTAAGACATCGAATACCTTCTCTTCTGACCCGAGAGTCGAATATGAGATCTTCCGAGTTCTAAACAAGATTAGTACGAGTCTCGTTTCCCGTTTAAGTAAAACGAATCTAGTAAGCGTGCAAATGCCAAAAGAATAAAATAACTAAATCTTTCTTCGATTCTCTTTCTTCGATTATTCTTTTGCGAACCGTTTTTAAGTATGTTTATTTTACGATGAAGGAGGAAGCCAACTGTAGAGAAAGGACGGAAGATCCCAAGTTGGAAGCTTTTGCTTATAAGTTCTGTATTTTACAAGGTGGGCTTTTATTATATGAAAATAAAACGTGGGTTTTTCCACAAACCGAAAGTGAAGTTTACAGCTTTGATAATTGTGTTTTATCAACGTGATAATCTTGGCATAAAATGTTTAACTGTTTTATGTGAGTTCTCTTGTACCTTTCTGAGTTAACCTTCGGGTTTTCCAGAATTTATAGTTAACCGCTAGGATTGTTAACTATTATCGATCGGCTCTGAGTTAGCTATTAAGCGCTTTCCAGAGTTAGTGCACTTTGTAACCTGTGGTGTATGTGGTATCCTGTTGAGGGGTAGCCAGCCACGGTGAATTAGCTTTGGTCAAGATTGACATAACATACTCTAAAAATGCTTGCGCAAGCTGCTTCATACAAATTAGTCAGAAAAGGTTTAGTAGGCTCGGGCCTTTTCAACAAAACCCCAATGCGCTACGGTTATAAAATGCCAGATTATTTATACTTATGATTATGATTTCGGCATCGTGCCCACTAAGTACGTTTGTACTTAGCCCTGCATTGTTTTCTAAATGTGCAGGTTGAAGCGACGGTGAGCAGCGACGGTTGATGTTGAGTTAAAAGATAGGATGTTTAGTTAGAACCCTTCCGCTGCCAAACTTTGAATTTCTTTGATGTACTTTTGAACAATATTCAGTAGTCTAAGTATGTAAATTTTGAACTTAGTTTCTTTTTATACTTTTGTCGAGTAATCTTTAGGGATTAACTCTTTCTTATTGATATTCAAGTCTTATTCATAGTTTGTCGATGTTTTTCATGTATGTTTAGTCAATTAGCCCCCTTCCTCCCCGCTTCTTTAATCCAACCCCAGCCTCACCCCGGCTTCTGCCGTCCCTCGGGATTTGGGGCTGTGACAAGCGGTGTACTCCTCTCGAAGGGAATACTTTCAAAAAGACCTTACTTCCTACATCGAACTCTAACCCGGATCTTCGATTGTCGGCATACGACTTCTGTCGACTTTGGGCTTATTTGATCTTCTGGCGAATCTGAGGAGCAGATTCAATTATCTCCTCGATAGCTTCTGGTCCTACCACTTTCCTCTAGCCTACTTCGTCTCAATAGATCGGAGATTTACACTTTTTTCCTTAAAGGGCTTCATATGGGGCCATTCCTATCGTATTTTGATAGCTATTATTATATGCAAACTCGACAAGAGGTAAAATTTTCTCCCACTCATCTCCTTTATCTAATAAAACAACTCTTATCATGTCCTCGAGAATTTGAATCGTTCGCTCTGATTGACCATCCGTCTGAGGATGATAAGCAGTACTGAACTGCAACTGTGTTCCCAATTCTTTTTGGAAACTTTCCCAAAAACGGGTTGTGAACTTCAGATCTCGGTCGGAGGTAATCGTACTCGGCACTCCATGCAGTCTTACAATCTCTTTAACATAAATTTGTGCCAACTTATCCGATCTATAGGTGTGTGGAATAGGTATGAAATGAGCGGACTTCGTCAATCTATTCACTATTACCCACACCACTGTATTTCCTTTTCTTGACCTTGGCAGACCCGTTACGGAATCCATCGTGATATCATCCCACTTCCATTCTGGGACTGGTAGCGTCTGCAAGGGTCCATACGGTCTTTGGTGTAGAGACTTCATTTATTGGCAGGCTAAACATCTTTCAATGGCCACGTCCTTTTAAATCCTTCCCACCAAAACTGTTGCTTCAAGTCTTGGTACATCTTCGTACTGCTGGGATGGGCTGTATACGGGGTCTCATGAGCTTCACTCATTATCTCATTTCTTAACTTCTCATCATTGGGCATACACATCCTTCCTCGATACAACAAAGCATTTTCTCTCGACTCTGAGAAATCTTTGACTACTTCTTTTCTAACCTTCAACCTCAACTTCTCCAAATCTTCGTCTTTTCTTTGACCTTCTACGATACGAGATCTCAAATTTGGCATGACTACTAAGGTAGCAATCACTTGCTCTACTGTTGCTGGAGGTATAATTACTTCGATTCTCATTTCTCCAAACTCCTCGATCAATCTTGCTTCTTCACTTAGCAAAAATCCTAACTCGGTTTCTTCTGAATTCTCCATCTTTCCTTTTCGGCTCAACACATCGGCTACAACATTAGCTTTACCGGGATGGTAAGATATCTTGCAATCATAATCTTTCACCAACTCGAGCCATCTCCTCTGCCTCATATTTAATTCCTTCTTCTTAAAGAAATACTTCAAACTTTTGTGATCCGATACGATTTCACATTTGGCTCCATAAAGATAGTATCTCCAAATTTTCAAAGCATACACTACGGCTGCTAATTCTAAATTATGAGTCGGATACTTCTCTTCATGGGGTTTTAGTTGTATTGAAGCATACGCTATCACTCTTCTATCTTGCATTAGCACACATCCTAAGCCTTGAGCTGATGCATCTGTATAAACAGAATAGTCCTTTAATACTGGAGCTGAAGTCAATCTCGTCTTGAGCTCTTGGAAACGTCTCTCGCATTTCTCTGTCCATTCAAACTTCGATTCTTTCTTCAACAAACTCGTCATCGACTTCACGATCTTGGAAAGTCCTTCTATGAACCTCCGGTAGTAACCTGCTAAACCGAGGAAACTACGGTTTTCATGAACTGACGTTGGCGATTTCCAATCTTGCATAGCTTTCACCTTTTCCATGTCAACTTTAGTTCCTTCGGACAAAACAACGTGTCCTAAGAAATTCACTTCTTTCAACCAAAATTCATTTGCTGAATTTGGCATATAACTTCTCGGATCTTAACTTTTCCAACACGATTCGTAGATGCTTTTCGTGTTCTACTTCATCCTTTGAATATACCAAAATATTATCTATTCTTGGCAACGGATACTTGTTCTTAAGGGTAATCTTGTTAAGCTCTCGATAGTCTATGCACATCCTCAAACTACCGTCCTTCTTCTTCACAAATAGAATCGGAGCTATTCTATACAAAGCTTTCGAAATCGGGCTAATCTAGGCTCTAAATCTATCGCGAACTCTAATTGTCTGTCCGGAGCAAACCGGGTAAGACTTCTGGAAAAACATCTTTAAATTCTCTCACGTCAGCTACGTCATCGATATTTGGCTCATGCCCATTATCTTTATTTTCAAATAAACTAGATACACTTTTGTATCCTTCCTTCTCGATTACGTCTTTACTCTCATAGCTGAGATAATCGACACGCTTTTCTTTACACTTCTCTCTATTCCGAACACTACGGCCGGCTCTTCTCTGAGAAGTTGTAATGGAATTTATCTTTGATCGCATCGTATCGATTTGAAATTCTCGGTTAACTAATCTGGATTAGATCTAGAATTTTTGCCGGTAATTTACGGCTTCCAAATTCGAGTTCTAAGTTCGAACAGACTCGCAAAACTATCGAAGATCTTTCTAAAGGGGTTGATATTCTAAGCACCTGGTTTAATTCTTCTAAGTTCAAGCCAAGATTTTCTGCTCAAGTGCTAAACATAAACGAATACGAAGCATCGGTATAAAACGATACATCAACTGGTACACCTTTCAACTTCTCATACCTGCGAGATTTCCTTGGTCCATAGCTCCTAGCTTTTGCTCCATTACTAACACTCGTTGGTAGTACGGCTGTGCTTCACACTGGGGTTGAGGGTACTTCTGTTGTGGAGTTACTTCCACTGCTCTCATTTGAGAGGGCTGATACTGATTCGGCCCTTCACCGATCATTCTTTGCTGTTTACTTGGGCACTGGTTTGAGAAATGACCAAACTGACCACAAGTGAAACAGACATAACTCCCGGCTCTATAGACTCTTAGATGCATTTTGCTGCACCTCGCACACGGAGGTAGACCTTGGGGTCCTAATGGTATGTTGCTTCATTTAGGATGCTGAACTTCCATTTTCTGTGATTTCTGAGGTTGTTGATGTCCTTGCTTCTTCCACAGCTTCTTGTTTGGATAGGAGGCAGCAGCTGTCGTCATCTGACTTTGAAATTGAGGATTCGCTAAGGATTGCGATCCTTTCTCTGGCTGTATTGCCAGCTCCATATCCAAAGCTTGGTTAAGGGGTCCAGCGTGAGTCAAATCACTCTGGCTTGGAAGAACAAATCGAATTTCTACTCGAAGAGATTCGCACACTTTCTTGTCGATATCCACCTTATCTGGTGCAAAATGAACTAACTCACAGAACTCACGATCATTTTTAGTTACGGGTCTCTTTCCTTGCTTTAATTTTGCAATTTCATTCGCTTTCTGCTCCCAATAACTTTGTGGCACGTACTTCTCGAAAAAGGTTTCCTTAAACTGTTCCCACGTCAAATTCTCACGCTCTTCTGGTGTATATGTCCTCTGTCGAGCTTCCCACCAACAATCTGTGTTTCCCTCAAGTTGATACGTCGCGCATTCGAGACGTTCTAGATCATTACATCAAAGGAATCAAAAAATTCGCTCCAGATAACAAATCCAGTCTTCGGCTTCTGCCGGACTGCCTATACCATCAAAGGTTGGGGGATTTTGGCGAAGAAAAGTTCTTCTACTCGACGTTCATTTGGAGGGGGCAGAGTAGGATCTCGCTATCCCTCTTCTTCATTTCTTTCGACTCTCTCGTTTTCTTGACTTGGCGGCATTCTAAAGAAATACAAAAGAAAAATTTTAAGCCACTTGGAAAGGACTAATTACCTCACTCAGAACCTTTCTCGATTCTGAAAATGTTTCCTTTTTGGGGAGGAATATGATTCTCGATCGGTACTTATTAATAGATCAAAAGCGATTAATAATTACTGCAAGTAAATCAATCATCTCAAACTCACATATATCTCAATCAATTCATTCTCAATTCAAATATAAACAATCATCATTAAGGAAAACAGACATTCACGTCATCATTCATATATATATATATATACATATATATATATATATATATATTCTCAAGACAATTATTTCTCAATATTCAATCACAATCATGATCTCAAGCATCATCACGTTAATATTCACATATTCTCAAAAAAAAAATTCTCAATACTTAAAGCAATCATGCACTCAAATACTATTATTTCAGCTTACATACATCTCGTTATCTTTTACTTAAATTTTATTATTTATTGCTAGAGAACAACTTATTCAATTTACTCAATTCTTATCTCGTCACTCATTCTCAATCATAATTTAGGAATCTCAAATATTCGAATCACTTTAATTTCTTGGGAGATTCAAAGTTGATTTTAATGGCCTAACGGCTGCTTTTCATTTCACCCAACAATGGCCTCTTCTGAGGACTTACCACAAAATAAGGGATTAATCATTTACACGGAAAATTTCCCATACATCAACACGACAGTCTACATCTCAAATCGAACTACACGAGCTAACACTTCGCGTCCGATTCTACTAGCTATTCAAACCTTAAGTCATAAAATATTCATCACTGCGGAAAGGATAAGAAGAGTTCAACTCTTAGACAAAAAGTAAATATTGTTCGAATTTCTCCACAACTTCCTTGAATTGATTCTAAACATTAGAATCATCCTCACTCGGGCCGTTATCATCGTATTGCTCCTCATCGGGGAACTCCTTGGGATCATTCTCCTCTGGGTCTTCCTCCTCTGGATCCTCTTCGAGATCTTCCTCTTCTTCTGCGCTACCGTTAATGATGTCGTAATGCTTACGCTCAGCTGCCCTCATTTCTTCTTCATAGTCGTGGAAGGTATAGTTAACGGCTTTCCAAGGATTGATCACGTCTCCTGCATCCTCGTCCTCAAAGTGAACATTGACGTCTTCCAATTCTGACTCGACCCATGGGGGCGTCTCGGGGTTATCCTCATTACGTCGGAGATTAGATGTCATATTGGCTGGAGTGCCATACTCTGACTCACGTCCTTCATTGGGCCTCACTACTGGGGTCGGAGCAAACGTATACGGAACAGAGAAGTATTCATTTGGCAGAGCTTGGAGATAACCGTTTCCCACGGTAGCTTCGGCTGCCGGATCCTCGTCATACTCGTCGTCATTGCCATCGCCGGTAAGGGTCGGCCTAGAGGGCTCGGCTAAGGGCTGAACCAGAGAAGAAGTTTGGTTATGACGCATGTACTCTGCAAACTGATTATTCAAAGGCGGCAAGGCTTCATTAGGGTTATGAAAACTATTCGACTGCAGGGCCGTCGAACTAGATGAAACAAAAGGATCATAGGCTCGAAAGAGGGAGTACACTTCCTGAATACGGATAGTCCTGGTAAGCAGCTCGAGATTCTAGCTCAACACGAGGCAGGGTAGGGACACGGGGAGGAACTAGGCCATCTTGAAGCAAAGACGGGGGACTATGAACAAAACCATTTGGCTAGGCAGGAAGGTCAACATCCTACATTGCTGGAAGCGGTGCACCATACTGCATATACTGCCCGGAAATTGTAGCGATAAACGCGTTTCAGTCGCCATAAAGTTAGCCATCGAGATAACGATGTCCGAGAAATCTAGGCACGAGCGAAGCTGCCCAATCTCGCCACTCACAAGATAAAGCCTGGATCAAATGTATCATGCCATCGAACGCTCCTATGTCCATGTATTGAACCTTCTCCCAGATCTTATGGTAACGAGCTAAAAATTCTGCAATAGTCTCATAATTCATCTTCCTCACATGCAGGTATTCCTGCATCCACTTATGATCGTCCATCCTATATGAATTTCAAACGAATTGAACACACTAAAATAGGTAAACAAGCATGCTAGAATTTCCAACCACCACATACTCGTTCTTGCTTTCCATAGAGGTATTATTGTTCAGGGTATTTGGCAATTCCTTTTCACGAAATCGTTTACACAAATTTTCCATCCTTTCCGATTTTTCACACAAAAACGTATAAGGGAAAGCATTCTAAAGCAATCTAGTCATTCAATCTTCTTATAAAGCTTTTATCTCTAAACGAGCGCAAATAATAAACTCAATAACTCAATAACCGAATCATCATTTTAAACTTGAAAGCCTTTAGAAAATAAAAGCGTACCTGGTTGCCGGATGAGATGGGGGATTGCTTGGTGTGTTACTGACTAAAATAAGTCTAGGAAATAAATCTAGACTTAACTCATCAAAGAAAGTTAGATTTCAGAGCAGACAAAACCTGCTCTGATACCAACCTGCCACACCCCGACTCCCGAGGTACGACTAATGACACTAACACTACTAAACCATCTATCAACTCAACTCAATCAAGGGATTCATGCTCGGGAAAAACAAGAAAAAATTTGACTGAAAGCGATAACAAACAAAGGCATGTTTCCAAGTCACAACTAAACATCAAACGAGCATGGATAATTTACATATCAAAACCAAAACGGCAAAAGTATTTCAAATCCACAAGAAACGAGAATCAACAAAAATCGTAAACTGTATCGAGCACAATGCTCGTAAACCAACAGAACTTCAGAGTATAACCAAAAGACAATGTTTTGCATAGCTTTGCAGCGGAAATCTCGACTCAAATCCCAACAACTACATGTATGACGACATGTAATTGCCAGCCAACTTTCGACCCTAACAAAAGAACACACCACCAAGCTGTCCATGCCATCCACATCCTGCTAACCTGCACGTTTAGAAATACATGCAGGGCTGAGTACCTCGTACCCAGTGAACACATGCCAAAACATTCGAAAACTTGCTCAATAGAGCTATATGATTTGACTTGCCTCTCTTGCTGCATCACAAGGGTTAAATATTTCTTCATATAAAAACAGTTACCACTTGTGATAGCTATAAAAACCTTTTCATACTTTTCTGAAATCGACTGCAGTCATTTATACTTATACTTAGGTATGAATCAATCTACAACTTATCTTTCTGTGGTGTCGAGAAGTAGGCCTCCTCCTCGAACACCGTGACCGGCCCAATCAAAGCAAAGCTCACAGTCTTTACATAACCGGCCCAACCGAAGCAAGACTCACAGTTACTTTACGATCGGCTAGACTGTAACAAGGCTCACGGTCACCTAAACTAATGCATGCATTGTCCCGTATCTTACAGGACCTTTATCCCGTGCGTCCACAGGATCTTAATTATCCCATGCGTCCACAGGACCTTAAATAACTTTAACACGTAGATGATTTCATACCAAAACATAAAAACATTTAGGCAAGTCAATCAATTTTAAAATGCGCACGTAATATATAAATAGTAAACGCATTCATCATTTGGTTTTAGTTCAGAAAGACCACCTGACTTCCGAAGAACTAGCTAGGCGGCTTACTCTTTTGACTGTCCTCGCTACTTTTCTGTCCCGCTCGGTCCTTCACAATTTGACATCGATTAACAAATAAGACTCTCGACGCAAAAGACGTAAAGTAGATTTTGGTTTTGGCTAAAGGACTTCTACATGACTCGGGTCCTTCTAATTTTTATCTTTTTCCTAAGGCGATATGTTTTCTTGACTTTCTCGTTCTCAGTTCGTCGACCCTACTTGGTTACTAAATTCTGCGTCTCACATTCTCGTTTCCAAATCATTTCTACTTTAGAATTTCTCACTATCAAAAGGGGTATTATTTATCTCGATTACGTTATTCGAATTCTTACTTAAATACTCGATCCAACTATCGTCATTTCAAATCAATCATGTTGCATACATAAGCATTCTCAACAATTTGAATAAGTCATTTCATCATAAACGAATTATAGAAATTTCACTTAAACACATACGTTCAATCAAGTATAATAAATTTAACATAGAAACTCAATCAAGCACACAATTTTGAAATGATTCATATTTCAAATTCAATTAATAATTACTCAACTTTGGTCGACTCTAGTTTTAGAAAATACTAACTTCATTCTTTATAAAATAAATTCTCGTATTTCTAATAAAGTGAATAAAAGTTCAAGTAGTAATAAAAATTTTCTTGAATTTAAAACTCAAATAATCATTTACTATTTCTCGACTCAAAATACGACACTATTTCAAAATACGTCGTCTTTCCTCAACTACGTACACGTACTCGCATACGTACTATTATTTTATTTACTTATTCTATTATTATAATTTCCCTTTTACTTATTCCCAATTAAAATCATATTTAATAGAGTTTCGTTTTCTATTTATTACTCGACTCTTAGAAATTTCGTTTCCTTTAATAAAATTCTCGTTTATTTATTTTATGAAAATCGACTTCTAACTTATTAATCAAAGCTCGATATCTTAACTTAATACTCAAAACTTAATGACCTCATTAATTTATTTCAAATTAAATCAATTTGAAAAGCAAACTCAATTAATTTACTCAAGCATTATCAATTATTCAACACTCGACATAACATTCATAAACGAATTGTAATACCCCAAACTTTTTCTACAGTCTTTAAAAATTAAAGTTAATAATAATTATGGCTTTGCACACCTAAGATCATGAAATTAAATTCTAAGATTTACGGTGAAATCCGTTTCCGAAAATAAATTCCAGAAATCGGACGAACGACTACTGTATTAGGGTTTTTCGCGTCCGTTAAGTTTTTCGCCCGGAAACTCGGAATTGAATTCCGTCAGAATTTACATTCACTTTTTCTTCTAGAACAGTTCACCGGAGAAATTTAATTTTTATGATTTTCCGGACGAATTTTGGACTGTGACGTCCCGACTTTTTCTCGGTTTTTGAAAAACGATTTAGGTTTTCCAAGTACGTTAATTATTTCCAATCTAATGAACGAATTAGATTTCGTCAATTCCGTAATTAACTAGAAAAGTATTGCTTGACTTATAAAACGGCGTTCAAGAGCCGGAAACGAGAAATTTCATATAAAATTTCCTCGCCAAACGAAACTTAACGACTCTCTATGTTGTAGGATATTATTTTTCCCTACTTTATGAGTCACCAAGGTGACTCATCACCCTCCCCCTTATCCACCATTTCCGCCACCTCTCTCCCTCATTTCTCTCTCATTCTTCTCCAAATTTCCTCCATTGAAGCACCAAACTCAAGCTCTTCCAAGATCCACAACTCTTGCATCTACCGATTAAATTCCAATCCGGTTTCATATATCGAAAGGTAAGAACTTCATCTCTAGTTTGATCTGAACAAATCTTCTTTCCCCTCTCTTTCATTTTTTTCGAAAATTTAGGGATGGTTTAGTATGTGATTTCTTGATCGATACATGTTCTAGGATGCTTAGAATCGAGTTCTATGGATCAAATTATGAAGGAAAAATCAAGAACCCTAAGCCCTATTATTACCGAAAATTTTTTGTTTTGGGGCTTTCGTTTCATGCTCGATTTCTTCGTCGGATTAATGATAGATTAGGGTTTCTTATGATGTTAATTGATCGTATGAATTGTTTTAGATTTTTCTAAAAATAAAATCCAAAACCTAAGAGACGAACAAGGCTCGATTTAGGTTAGTAAATGTTAAGATATGCTCGATTGTTTGATGGAAATGAGTTATACGATGCATGAGGACGAATATATATTAATTTGAGAATTTTCTAAAAATAAAACGAAAAGTGTAAGAGACGAAGATGTATTGATAAGTTGAGGCTCGATAATGTTTTGATAATATGATTTGCATGTTAGGAATGCTCGATAGATAATAATCGTTGTCGTAAAATTTGAATGAAAATGGAGAACGTAAAATTTTACGTAAGAGATGAACAACGATCGATAAGTCGAGAATAAATGATGATATGAGGATATGATTTGCATATTTATGATTCTTGATAGTTGATGAATAATGTTGTAGAAAATGAATGAATTCCGCTTTCTTTGGAAATTTCGTAAGAGATGATCAATTGAACGTAAGTAATAATCAAAAAGTCGATTAAGGATTCTAACTAGATAATAATACTCGTTATGGATTAAGGAATGACTTTGTAGTTGACGACATGTTCGTCCGAGATGTTAAATAACGAGTTGTAGTTATAATCGAGGAATAGAAACGAGAATTGTTAACTTGATTTTGGTTTAGTAATTGTTTGGATTGAAAGCCGATGCTTGGAATGTCGTGCTTATAGACGAGAAACGAAAGGATTTTATCACGTATGGAAATACGTGTTGACTGCCTTGTTGTGTAAAATTCATGAAAATTTAAGTTCGATAACATAGAACGAACCTAGAAGAACGTGCGTCGATTTTATCGAGCATTAGGGTTCACCTGGCAGTTTCTGCGACGTTCCACGGAAACTGCAATATCTTTTAGCTCGTTTATCGGAATCGAGATCCCCAAATTGGAGAGTAAACGAGACACCCGAGGCTGTCTTTTGGTATAGGGCACGACCCATGTTTCGCAATCCCCTGTTCTGGACAGACTCACTGACTTCGTGCAGTGTATGTTCAAATTGTAATTTCCTAAGTTGTTTTCTTCTCAACTTAGCTTCTTTCGATCTTTGAGGTCGTTATGAGTTAACGAATGCCTTTTTCTTACTGACCTCAATGTCAAGTATAGAGCCTTGAGTGCTAAACGAGATGAGTTTGTATCTTGTATCCGTTTAAGTAAAGGAATTTAGTTAAGCGTGCAAATGCCTAAATCGTCTAAAGAACTAAAACTTAATTCGAATTTCCGTATTCGATTATCTTATACGACCGAGTACAAAGTATGATTATTTTACAATGAAAGAGGAAGTCAGCAGTAAGGAAAGGACGGAAGATCAAGAGAACGGAAGCTCGTACTTTAGTTCTGTAAACGCTAAGGTGGGCTTTCCTATATATCAAATAAAACGAGCAATGCTCGAAAAACCTTTTCTTTATCGCTTTGATAATCGTGTTTTCAAAGTGATAATCATGGCATGAATTTTTTTGTGTTTTATGTGAGTTCTCTTGTACCTTATGAGTTAATCAAAAGGGGTTAACTAACGATCGGCTCTGAGTTAGTCAAAAGGGGCTTTCCAGAGTTAGTGCACTTGTAGCCTTTGGTGTATGTGGTATCCTGTTGAGGGGTAGCCAGCCACGGTGAATTATGAATGGTCAAGATTTGAACGTAACATCTATGAAAAATGCTTGCAAGCTACTTTATGAATGAAATGAAAATGTTTAATAGGCACGGGCTCTTTTAAATGAAAACCCCGATGCGCTATAAAATGAGATGCCTGTTTATCCATACTTATGATTATGTTTTCGGCATCGTGCCCACTGAGTACTTTTGTACTTAGCCCTGCATAAGTTTTTTAAATGTGCAGGTTGAAGCGACGAAGCTGCGTTGGTTGAGTTAGAGTTGAATAAGGATTAAGGAAGACTTGTATATAGTTCACAATTCCGCTGCTAGACTCTAAACTCTTCTTTTGATGTTGTGTTTTAACACTGTAGTCTAAGTTCTGTAATATAACTTAGAAGCTTTTGAAGTACTTTCTCGAGTAATCTTTCGAGATTAACTCTTTCTTTCGTTAATAAAGTTTGTTCATAGAAGATAAGATATTATGTATGTATGTTCATTCTTTCATTCCCCCTTCTTCCCCGCTTCTTTAATCCAACCCCAGTCGCACCCCGGCTTCTGCCGTCCCTCGGGATTTGGGGCTGTGACAGAGTGGTATAAGAGCAATCGTTTCTGCTCTGTATACTAGTTTCTTTCAAAGTAGTCAGATAGAGTATTCATTCATACTCTATGCCAAGTCCCTTTTTAAGTAAGATAGGGTCGTAACACTAAGTTTAAGAGTGTAGACGACAACTCAACCTCCCGCTACGTCGACTCAACAAGGAAAGAAACAAAGAAAGAAAGAAGGAAAGAAAGAAAGAAAGAAAGAAAGAAAGGAAAGAATTTCAGAAATGTGTTGTCTTTTAAGAAAATTTTTGAATAAATATTCAATAAGTTAAGAATGAAAATGGTGCCAAGAATGAAGTTGTGAAAGTATGAGAATTATACTTGTTATCTGCTATGTGAATTACGTGAAATCATTGCGCAAATATTTTCCAATGATTTCTTTTATTTGAAAGTATGATGGCAAGAGAATCTAGAATGATTCTAGGGATTTTCCCGGTTCGTTAAGAACTTAGACTTGAAACCTAAGATCTTTCCGATTCCTCGAGAACTTAGACGTTTTAAGAACGTTAGTTCAAATGATTTCGAAAAGAGATCGTGAAACGGGAAGAACTTCTGCAAACGAATGTCACGAGCGTATAGTGACATGAACAAAGACTAGGCGGAATCAATTTTTGTTTTTATAACCAAAAATTGATAAGAATTTCCTTCGAGGAAATTAAGATAAATAATGATAAGGTGCGTTAATTCTGTACCAAGTAAACGAAAGAAACGAATGTTGCTTCCGTAAAAGTAACATGAACGGGGTCATTTTCAGTTGGAGTTCGCCTTGCTCGATCCGATGACGACTAGAACTCTTGTTCTAAAGTCGTTTTCCAGTTATATTTCCTTTTCTTGGGAATTTATTTTATTTCATACTTCATAATTAAATGAAGAATACGACAAGTAAGAAATTCAAGTGTCGAGAAGGACAAATTTTTTTTTTTTTAAAAAACAGATGTTACTTTTGAATAAGTAACATGAACAAAGTAGACGTACTTTGTTTTAATGAAATAAGAATCATTAAGAACTATTCCTTAAGGAAGAAGTAATGAAAGAAAATAATAAAGAATAAAGAAAGAAATGTTATGAGAAAATAAATTAAGAAATGAAATTGAATAATGAAATAAAGGATGGAAATAAAATCTTGAAAATTTATTTCTATATATTGTTTGAGTGCAATTTCTTGAATTGCTAGATGTTATGATAAGTGGTTGTTTAAGTGGTGGGATTACAATTGAATAAGGAATGTTCATTTTGTAATTTAAGTTTTTCGTTAAGATAAGTTATTTTCCAACCCGTTACTGATCCGTGTTTCCTTAAAACTTTTGTAGGATGGCTAGGACTCGCGTTACTGCTCGGAAGATCCAGCCCTTACTCGCGTGCGAGCGTACCATCGTAGATATGATACAGGATGAATATTATGAGTTCGAAGCAGATCCGGATGAGGAAGACATAGGGCAGATAGTGAGCAACTTCTTGTCAGTTTATTATGCAGTACGGCACTTTATTCCGGAGAGTCAGGCGATATCCGACCTGATTGTGCATTTACCGGACGAGTATGGTTGGGCACACCGCGTGGCGTGGTATTTTCTTGGACTTTTTGGCGACGACACTGAGCCGACGGGCAACTACACGGGATTCGCTTTATATATACACGGGCGTTTCCTTGACAGCAGGTTCATGATTCCAGTTCCTTTTGAGCCACATGTTCCCAACCGTCACTTTCCAGCAGAGACCGAGCCAGAGCCTTTAGAGTTGGACCCGGAGTTGGCCGCTTTGTTGAAGGTACCACCAGACTTTGTACCGAGTGAGGAGTCTGACGCGGAGTCAGAGCAGTTAGAGGAGGGCGAGGAGCCCGTAGCTACACCAGAGTTACCACTTCCACCTGGACCACTTGAGGAGGTGATCCCAGGACCAGGACATGTAGAGATCGACACAGAGACAGCTGCCCTGTTAGGGTTACCTACACCTTTTCTACCCGAGCCTAGTGCGAGGGTTTGAGGACCTTTTGAGATAGGACTGTTCCGAACAGAGTCAGAGTACCGAGGGATTGACGCGGAGCTTGCCGCCATGTTAGAGCTACCATCTCCACTGACACCGCTCGAGGAGATTTGTACGAAGTGGAAAGTAGTCAGAGGTCAGTTAGAGGCGGGACCATCTAGAGTCCGCTCTAGGGAGGAGTACGAGTCAGGTTCCGGTTCCGTTCCTGAGCACCTTCTTCCTCTGAAGAAGCGTGCGGTAGAGGCCAGTGAGGACTACCTTGTTTCAGACCTAGAGGAGACAGTTTCAGAGGCACCGTCACCACCCCTACATACACTTTCCGACGGCTCTACTCTGAGGGAGGACGAGGCACTCCAGCTCGTCTTTGGTTCAGAATCTGAGGAGGAGGACCCGGACGAAGATCCTGAGGAGGACCCGGAGGAAGACCCAGAGGAGGACTCTTAAGGTTTTTTTTTCAGGCCATAGAGGGCAGTTTTGGACTCGACTGCAGTTAGTTGAGCAGAGCGTTGTAGACGTGTGTTAATATCAGTAGTAGTAGTAGTTTCTTTTATCCTGTACATAGTCGGATCAGTAACTAGTTTTTGTAGTACTCTAGCGGATACGAAATTTTATGAATCGTTTCCGTCCTAGTACTTCCAGTAGATACGGAGATGCAACTTGTTAGTGCACCCGGTAAATAGTAGGCAGTCAGCCTAGTTTAGACTAGTAGTAGTCTAACTTTTTGTATAAGTCCTCGTTGGAGGCAGAACTAATATTCTTTTTGATGTATATATATATATATATACATGACCCGTAAGAGGGTTTTGATCACAAGAAAATTTCCTTATAAAGCATGAAGTAAACCAGAATGTCAAATGAACTCGTGTAACGAGAAAGTTAAGTTTAACTTGAAAAGTTAAAAGATTAAAGAGCTAGTATCGAAGTTATGTTCAATTTTTCTTTTCTGTGAACTTGATTAAGTTGGAAAGAGAACGAGTAAGTGAAAGAATGTTTAAAAGAAAGGGCTAATGAGAGTTTTCTATTTCCCCATAGTTAAGGAGAAATGCCGCCGAGAAACGTTAACAATAGAAGGGGGCCTGGTAGGCCCCGAGGACGTGGACGATGTCAGCCTGAGAATGAAAGGGAACAAGAGCAAGAGCAAGAACATCATGATACCCCTCCACCATCCCCTTCACCACCACCTCCACCACCACCCCGTAGGGACATTGAGTATCTTTTCCTCAAACGAAACCCACCCGTATTTAATGGAACAGACAACCCTAACGATGCTGAGCTATGGGTACGATCGATTGAGAGAATTTTCAAGCTCCTCAGATGTACTGATGAGGAGCGCCTATCATGCATAGCATTCCAGCTCTCCGGACCAGCTGACTACTGGTGGGAGGCAAGACAGAAAGTGATACCTGCAGAGCATCTGGCTCAATTTACATGGGACGAGTTTAAGGAGGCGCTATACGACAAGTACGTGCCGAAGACATATAGGGCTCAGAAGGAGGCTGAGTTCTACAACTTGAAACAGGGAAAGATGACAGTGACTGAATACGACGCCAAGTTTTGTGAGCTATCCAGGTATGCGCCTACTCAGGTCGATACCGAAGAGAAGATTTCAAAGAAGTTCCGTGGAGGACTGAGACACGAATTAGGGATCGCTTTAGCCAGTCACGGGGGACTGAGCTACACAGATGTCCTAGGACGAGCTTTGGAAATGGAGGCCGTCGTGCCTGATGAGAAGAAAACAATGACAACCACGCCAGCTCCAACCCAAAACCAAAACCGGGGCTACTTTAACAACAAAAACAACAATTTCCAAGGGAAGAGAAAGTGGGAAGGAAGAAGTAGCGGTGGCTACAATAAGAATTTCAACAACCAGAGCAATCAGAGACAGGGAAATCAGCAGGGCTACCAACAGCCGAATCAGAACAATAACAACAACAAGAAACAGTGGCAGGGAAACAACCAATCTGGGTTGTTTTTACAAGGGAACAACCAAGCCGGACCCTGGAAGGGGAATAATCAGCAAAGGCAACCTCAGGGACAAGAAAGGAATTACAATCAGGGAGGAAATAACCCAGGGAGGGTTACCAGTCCGGTATGCCCCAAGTGCAACAAATCATATTCCGGTGTCTATCAAGCAGGCACTCCCAACTGTTTCAACTGCGGACAGAAGGGACACATGAAGAAAGATTGCCCTAAACCACTGCAAGCAGTACCTCTGAGAGCCATACAAGCGCAGCCACAGCAGCAAATGAATCAGCAGCAGTTTCAACAGCACGTGCAACAACAGCAGAATGCAAGGGCATGCGCGAATAGGCAGACCGGGCAGGATAAGGGAAAAGGAAAAGGAAACCTTGCAGGTATGGGAAAACTTCACAACATCCCTATTAAGATATTGTTCGATACAGGCGCATCGCATTCTTTTATTGCTGGTTGTTGTGCGGATAACTTAGACATCAGACCTGTAAGAGCTGAACATCCTATGAGAGTAGCTACACCTTCAGGAGAGATCACTACTTCCACGCATGTTTGCTCTAACCTAGAACTAGAAATCGGAACTCTTAAGGTTAAAACGAACAATTTGAACGTTATGATAATGTGGGACGTAGACATAATCCTAGGGATGGACTGGTTGTCAGAGAATTATGCCACAATTCTCTGCAACGAGAGAAAAATCTCTTTTCGACCCCCGGGTAGAGAACCGACCGAATTTCATGGGATTGCAATGGGCAAGAGAATACCGGTAATATCCGCCTTACAAGCCAAGAAGTTGATAAAGAAGAAAGGTTGCACAGCCTATCTTGTGTACCTAGTTGGAGAACCAGGAGCCGAGAAGACCGTTCAAGATGTAAAAGTTGTCAACGAGTATGAAGACGTCTTTCCAGAGATTTTACCTGGTTTACCACCCGACCGTCACATAGATTTCTCGATTGACCTAGAACCAGGATCGGCCCCTGAATCTAAAGCCCCATATAGGATGGCACCGAAAGAATTAGAAGAACTCAAAATCCAGCTGCAAGAATTACTAGACCTTAGTTTCATCAGACCAAGTGTCTCACCTTGGGGAGCACCAGTGTTATTTGTCAGAAAGAAGGATGGGTCAATGAGGATGTGTATAGATTATCGAGAACTGAATAAGATCACCCTCAAGAACAAATACCCTTTGCCGAGAATAGAGGACCTTTTCGATCAGCTCAAAGGTGCAGGAGTGTTTTCAAAGATAGATTTAAGATCGGGTTACCATCAGCTGAAGATTAAACCCGAGGACGTACCTAAGACTTCTTTTCGAACCAGATATGGCCACTACGAATTCTTAGTTATGCCGTTTGGATTTACCAACGCCCCTGCTGTATTCATGAACCTCATGAATAGAGTTTTCCACCCATACTTAGACAAATTCGTCTTAGTTTTCATCGACGATATTCTCATTTACTCTAAGAATGAAAATGAACACGAAGAACATCTACGGATAGTGTTGGAAACACTTAGGACTGAAAAACTTTATGCCAAGTTCAGTAAGTGCGAATTTTGGTTGAAGGAAGTAATGTTTCTCGGACACATAGTTTCGGCCGAAGGAATCAAAGTAGATCCTGCCAAGGTGGAGGCAGTGCATAATTGGAAGTCACCGACAAGTCCGAACGAGATCAGAAGTTTCTTAGGTTTAGCAGGCTACTACAAAAGATTCATCGAAGGATTCTCCACGATTGCTAGACCTATGACGCAACTACTTCGAAAGGAAAACAAGTTTAAATGGACGGACGAGTGTGAAAAGAGTTTCCAAACTGTCACAGCAGCCCCAAATCCCGAGGGACGGCAGAAGCCGGGGTGCGACTGGGGTTGGATTAAAGAAGCGGGGAAGAAGGGGGCTAACCGACTAAACATACATGAAAAGACATCATTAAACCATGAATAAGACTTGAATATAAATAAGAAAGAGTTAATCACGAGTGATTACTCGACAAAATACACAGAAGGGACTAAGTTCAAAATTACAGACTTAACTACAGTGTATTGTTCAGAAGGTGTGTTTGAAAAGATTTAGAGTTCTGCAGCGGAAGAGTTCTAACTAAAGCATCCTATCTTTCAACTCAACATCAACCGTCGCCGCTCACCGTCGCTTCAACCTGCACATTTAGAAAACAATGCAGGGCTAAGTACAAACGTACTTAGTGGGCACGATGCCGAAATCATAGTCATATGTATAAATAATCTGGCATTTATAACCGTAGCGCATCGGGGTTTTGTTGAAAAGGCCCGTGCCTACTAAACATTTTCTAACTGATTTGTATAAAGCAGCTTGCGCAAGCATTTTAGAGTATGTTATGTTCAATCTTGACCCAAACTAATTCACCGTGGCTGGTACCCCTCAACAGGATATCACATACACCACAGGTTACAAAGTGCACTAACTCTGGAAAGCACTTAGCAGCTAACTCAGAGCCGATCGTTAGTTAACCTAGTTAGATTAACTCTAAAAGTCTGGAAAACCCGAAGGTTAACTCAGAAATCTGGAAAACACGAATGTTAACTCAGATAGGTACAAGAGAACTCACATAAAAAGTTGAAACAGTTTATGCCAAGATTATCACTTTGAAAACACAATTATCAAAGCGATAAATAATACTTTCGAGTTGTGGAAAAACCCACATTTTATTTGATATAGATAAAAGCCCACCTTGTAAATACAGAACTTATAAGCAAAAGCTTCCAACTTTGGATCTTCCGTCCTTTCTCTACAGTTGGCTTCCTCCTTCATCGTAAAATAAATATACTTAAAAACGGGTCGTAACGATAATCGATTAAAAAGAATCGAAGAAGGTTTTAGTTGATTTATTCTTTAGGCATTTGCACGCTTAATTAATTCGTTTTACTTAAACGGGAAACGAGATTCGTACCAATCTCGTTTAGAACTCGGAAGCTCTCATACTCGACTCTCGGGTCAGTAGAGTAGGTAGTCGATATCTTAATACGACTTTAAAGATTTAAAGAAACTAAGTTGGAAAGGATCAACTTAGGCGATTTACTTTATAGCTCATTTCACGACTTATGAAAGTTCTCGTTTATTACTTCTTTAATGAAAGGATAAAATATATGATCTCGACTGGTTTTCATCACTCAAGATCCTATACTTGACTCTAGGGTCAGTAGATAGATGTTTGATAGATAAAAACGGCTTAAACGATTGAAAGAAGCTAAGTTGTGAACTATACAACTTAGAAAACAAGAAACTGAAAATTCACTGTACAGTCCAGTAACTCTGGAGGCTGTCCAGAACAGAGGATTTGGAAACAGGGGGTGAGCCCTGTACCATTAGAAAGCTTAGGAAGTCTAGTTTCTGCTCCAATTTACGGATCACAAATCCGATAAACGAGCTGGAAGTTATTACAGTTTCCGGTGAGGGTCGCAAAACTGCCGTGGAAACCCTAATTGATTGATAAGTTCGCCGTATAACGTTTTAGGTTCGTTTTAAATTCTCGTATTCATTTTTTTAGAAACTGGACTCTTAAAGCAGTCATCACGTACCTCCGTACGTGACAAACTCCTTCTCAAATTGTTCAAAAGCACGACGTTCTAACGTCGGATTTCAACTAACAAGTACTATACCAACAAAGAAAATCCAAACGCGTTCTAGTTCTCGATTACACTATAACTCATATTAGATTAACTCGGATGCTTATGGTGTCAACTAGAAAGATATTCCAAATTTCATTATAAACAGTTATATCAAGTTAGAATTTTCATCCGACTTCCCGATTATTAGTTACAACTAGATATTCGTCTCTTACGCGATTTCCAAAAGTCGTCGGTTTTCGTTCAAATTTTACGACGCTAAACTATATCTAACTTGAATCATTTTCATGCATGCAAACACATCTTAACATTTTTATAACTCAGTTTATAAGGTGATTTTATTCTCTTACATTTCATTAAACATTTTTAGAAAAATTCCAATTAACTTCTATAATCAACTAATATGATTTGTATTATAATTCCATTAACAATTCATCACTTATATCAAGCATGTATAAACTCCTAATTATTCTATAAATTTCTGGTTTTAAGCATATGTTAAAGGATTGATTTTCCACTCCAATTAACAACATATATTCACTAATCAACCTATTATAACAACCATTAATCAATTGCAATTCCAAAAACAACTAACATGCAAAAACCCCTAATTTATAATTCAAACCCTAATTGAATTTCATAATAACATAGGGCTTTCAATCCCTTTTCATTCCATACACTAATTAAACATCTATTAAACATGAATCCATGATCAAAAGAAGAAAAACAAAAATCCTACAATTTCCCAAAAAAATTCTGCATTTACACAAGTTTTAGGATTCTTGGTTTTGATCATTTTTAATCCATAATTATCATATCTAACATATCTAATTTCATCATTCTAAGATCAAACTATCTATTCCAAACTTCCCAAAATTCGATCAAGAAGAAAAGAAGGGAAAAAGAAAAAGGATTGGATAGGATTAAAGAGGATCATCATACCTTGAAAAATAAGGAAAGAAGTATGGTGTTTGGATGGATGATTGAGGACTTGTGTTCTTTCTTCAAGCTTTGAAGGGTCTTCAATGGAGTATGGATGATGGAGAAGATGAAGTTTGAGGGATGGGAGAGAGAGAGCTGCCGAGAGAGAGATAGGGAGAGAGAGAGAGAAATGGCTTGATCAAGTGTATTGTTATGATGAAAGGTTGAATTTGTGTGTAAAGTGTAGACTTAGGTGTCATGTACTTAGGAAGTAATAACATGCATGTTCCCCACTAAACATGGTGAGGTGGCGGCTGCCATGCAGAATTTTTAGAGGTTTTACGGGTTTTTCCGGCGCGATCCGACGTTACGGAAAAACGAACGACGAAAAACGTTGTTCGGTACAAAAATCGTCGCGATTCGATTTGACTTAAAAAAATTCTAACGTATGAACTTAATTGGAAAATAAATTTACAAAATTTATTTTGACAAAAACTCGGGACGACAAGTCCGAGTTTCGTCCGGAAAAAACGTAAAAACAAACTTTCTCGGCGTGTTCATATTGCGATTTTGTAAACGTAAAATTAAACGGTTTTCCGTTCTTAGTTTACAAACTAAAATTTTTTAGTTTACAAACTTTCTGTAATTTATTTTTAATAACGGATTCGACCGTTAGCCTTAGAATTCAAAAATTATAAATTTAGGCGTGCAAAGCCATTTATTTAATTAACTTTAAATGTTAGAACGTAAGGGTTTTACGGGGCATTACACAAACGCTCAAAGAAAAGTTGACCACAGCACCAGTATTAGCTCTCCCCGACGCAAACAAGGAATATGTGGTGTATACAGATGCGTCAAAGAATGGATTAGGTTGCGTATTAATGCAAGATGGAAAAGTAATAGCTTATGCCTCACGACAACTTCGATCTCACGAAGTTGAGTATCCAACCCACGATTTAGAACTCACAGCAGTTGTGCATGCATTAAAGATTTGGAGACACCATCTTTATGGTGTAAGGGTTGAGATCTTCACAGATCACATGAGTCTGAAGTACTTCTTCGAGCAGAAAGAACTGAATATGCGACAAAGGAGATGGCTCGAATTGGTCAAAGATTACGATTGCGGAATCAACTACCACCCAGGAAAGGCAAATGTAGTAGCTGATGCGCTGAGTCGCAAGGCTCCAACCAAGTTAGGATGTCTGTTTGTCGAAGAAGAAGCGCTAGTACGAGAATTTGAAAAGATGAAAGTAGAAGTGCTCGACACACCAGCAACGATCACAAATCTGATAGCAGCACTAGAAGCTACGTCGGACTTAAGAGAAAGAATCATAAGTGCTCAGAGGAAAGACGAGTCAATGGAGAAGCTTCGCCTAAAGATAAGGACAGATAAGCCAGACGGATATTCCGAAGCACCAGACAATGCGATATTATTTGAAGGCAGGCTTTGTATTCCCGACAGTGACGATAAATTAAAGAACGATATCATGAGTGAGGCTCATGATACGTCGTATACAGCACACCCAGGGAGTACGAAGATGTATCAGGACTTGAGAAAGAATTTCTGGTAGAATGGATTGAAACGAGACGTTGCCTCGTTCGTAGAAAGATGCTTGGCATGCCAGCAAGTGAAAGCCTTACATAGACGACCGTATGGATTGTTGCAACCATTAGATATCCCAGAATGGAAATGGGAAGGCATAGCTATGGATTTTGTCACAGGCTTGCCTAAGTCAAGAAGAGGAAACACAGCCATTTGGGTGATCATCGATAGGCTTACAAAGTCAACTCACTTTTTACCGATTAAGACTACCTACGGATCAGAGAAGCTAGCCCAGTTGTACGTTCGAGAAATTGTACGTCTGCACGGAGTACCGAAGTCTATAATATCTGACAGAGATGCCAAGTTCACTTCGAGATATTGGATCACCATGCAGAAAGAGTTAGGAACCGCACTTAATTTCAGTACAGCTTTTAACCTTTAGATGGACGGCCAATCCGAGAGGACGATTCAGATTCTAGTTGATATGCTAAGGACAGTAGTTTTAGATCGAAGTGCAAATTGGGAAGATATCTTACACTTAGTCGAATTCGCGTATAATAACAATTATCAGGCGACGATAGGAATGGCACCTTATGAGGCATTATATGGAAGAAAATGCAAGTCACCACTCTATTGGGATGAAGTGGGTGAAAGAAAGAACTTAGGACCAGACTCGATTAACGAAATGATCGAGATCGTTCGACAGATTCGAGATAGGATGAAAGAAGCCCAGAGCCGACAGAAGTCTTACACCGATGATCGACAAACCAATCTTAGTTTCGAAGTTGGTGATAAGGTTTTCCTTAAGATTTCACCATCGAAAGGAATCATTAGATTCGGTGTTAAGGGTAAGCTTAGACCAAGGTTCATAGGACCTTATGAAATTCTCGAGGAGATAGGACCCGTTGCTTATAGATTGGCCTTACCGCCAAGTCTAGGAAGTGTCCATAACGTGTTTCACGTTTCGCAATTAAGAAAGTATGTCTATGACCCTAAGCACGTTATAAGTCAGCAAGACGTCGTTCTTGAATCTGACCTGAGTTATGAAGAAAAGCCGATATCGATTTTGGATAGAAAAGTTCAAGAATTAAGAACCAAGTCGATACCAGTAGTAAAAGTACTATGGAATCACCACGGGTAAGAAGAAGCCACGTGGGAGCTCGAGGAAAATATGAAGGAGAGATATCCTTATCTTTTTTAAGAAGGTATGCAAATTTCGGGACGAAATTTTTCTTAAGGGGGGTAGGATGTAATACCCCAGACTTTTTCTACAGTCTTTAAAAATTAAAGTTAATAATAATTATGGCTTTGCACGCCTAAGATCATGAAATTGAATTCTAAGATTTACGGTGAAATCCGTTTCCGAAAATAAATTCCAGAAATCGGACAAACGACTACTGTATTAGGGTTTTTCGCGTCCGTTAAGTTTTTCGTCCGGAAACTCGGAATCGAATTCCGTCAGAATTTACATTCACTTTTTCTTCGAGACGAGTTCACCGGAGAATGTTAATTTTTATGATTTTCCGGACGAATTTTGGACTGTGACGTCCCGACTTTTTCTCGGTTTTTGAAAAAGGATTTAGGTTTTCCGAGTACGTTAATTATTTCCAATCTAACGGACGAATTAGATTTCGTCAATTCCGTAACTAACTAGAAAAGTATTTCTCAACTTATAAAACGACGTTCAAGAGCCGGAAACGAGAAATTTCGTATAAAATTTCCTTGTCAAACGAAACTTAACGACTCACTATGTTGTAGGATATTATTTTCCCCTACTTTATGAGTCACCAAGGTGACTCATCACCCTCCCCCTTATCCCACCATTGCCGCCACCCCTCTCCCTCATTTCTCTCTCATTCTTCTCCAAATTTCCTCCATTGAAGCACCAAACTCAAGCTCTTCCAAGATCCACAACTCTTGCATCTACCGATTAAATTCCAATCCGATTTCATATATCGAAAGGTAAGAACTTCGTCTCTAGTTTGATCCGAACAAATCTTCTTTCCCCTCTCTTTCATTTTTTTCGAAAAATTAGGGATGGTTTAGTATGTGATTTCTTGATCGATACATGTTCTAGGATGCTTAGAATCGAGTTCTATGGATCAAATCATGAAGGAAAAATCAAGAACCCTAAGCCCTATTATTACCGAATTTTTTTTGTTTTGGGGCTTTCGTTTCATGCTCGATTTGTTTGTCGAATTAATGATAGATTAGGGTTTCTTATGATGTTAATTGATCATATGAATTGTTTTAGATTTTTCTAAAAATAAAATCCAAAACCTAAGAGACGAACAAGGCTCGATTTAGGTTAGTAAATGTTAAGATATGCTCGATTGTTTGATGGAAATGAGTTATACGATGCATGAGGACGAATATATATTAATTTGAGAATTTTCTAAAAATAAAACGAAAAGTGTAAGAGACGAAGATGTATTGATAAGTCGAGGCTCGATAATGTTTTGATAATATGATTTGCATGTTAGGAATGCTCGTTAGATAATAATCGTTGTCGTAAAATTTGAATGAAAACGGAGAACGTAAAATTTTACGTAAGAGACGAACAACGATCGATAAGTCGAGAATAAATGATGATATGAGGATATGATTTGCATATTTATGATTCTTGATAGTTGATGAATAATGTTGTAGAAAATGAATGAATTCCGTTAACTTTGGAAATTTCGTAAGAGACGATCAATTGAACGTAAGTAATAATCAAAAAGTCGATTAAGGATTCTAACTAGATAATAATGCTCGTTATGGATTAAGGAATGACTTTGTAGTTGACGACATGTTCGTCCGAGATGTTAAATAACGAGTTGTAGTTATAATCGAGGAATAGAAACGAGAATTGTTAACTTGATTTTGTTTTAGTAATTGTTTGGATTGAAAGCCGATGCTTGGAATGTCGTGCTTATAGACGAGAAACGAAAGGAGTTTATCACATATGGAAATACGTGTTGACTGCCTTGTTGTGTAAAATTCATGAGAATTTAAGTTCGATAACATAGAACGAACATAGAAGAACGTGCGTCTATTTTATCGAGCATTAGGATTCACTCGGCAGTTTCTGCGACGTTCCACGGAAACTGCAATATCTTTTAGCTCGTTTATCGGAATCGAGATCCGCGAATTGGAGAGTAAACTAGACACCCGAGGCTATCTTTTGGTACAGGGCACGACCACTGTTTCGCAATCCCCTGTTCTGGACAGACTCACTGACTTCGTGCAGTGTATGTTCAAATTGTAATTTCCTAAGTTGTTTTCTTCTCAACTTAGCTTCTTTCGATCTTTGAGGTCGTTATGAGTTAACGAATGCCTTTTTCTTACTGACCTCAGTGTCAAGTATAGAGCCTTGAGTGCAAAACGAGATGAGTTTGTATCTTGTATCCGTTTAAGTAAAGGAATTTAGTTAAGCGTGCAAATGCCTAAATCGTCTAAAGAACTAAAACTTAATTCGAATTTCCGTATTCGATTATCTTGTACGACGGAGTCCAAAGTATGATTATTTTACGATGAAGGAGGAAGTCAGAAGTAAGGAAAGGATGGAAGATCAGGAGAACGGAAGCTCGTACTTTAGTTCTGTAAATGCTAAGGTGGGCTTTCCTATATATCAAATAAAACGAGCAATGCTCGAAAAACCTTTTCTTTATCGCTTTGATAATCGTGTTTTCAAAGTGATAATCATGGCATGAAATGTTTTGTGTTTTATATGAGTTCTCTTGTACCTTATGAGTTAATCAAAAGGGGTTAACTAACGATCGGCTCTGAGTTAGTCAAAAGGGGCTTTCCAGAGTTAGTGCACTTGTAGCCTGTGGTGTACGTGGTATCCTGTTGAGGGGTAGTCAGCCACGGTGAATTATGAATGGTCAAGATTTGAACGTAACATCTATGAAAAATGTTTGCAAGCTACTTTATGAATGAAATGAAAATGTTTAATAGGCACGGGCTCTTTTAAATGAAAACTCCGATGCGCTATAAAATGAGATGCCTGTTTATCCATACTTATGATTATATTTTCGGCATCGTGCCCACTGAGTACTTTTGTACTTAGCCATGCATATGTTTTCTAAATGTGCAGGTTGAAGCGATGAAGTGGCGTTGGTTGAGTTAGAGTTGAATAAGGATTAAGGAAAGACTTGTATATAGTTCACAATTCCGCTGCTAGACTCTAAACTCTTCTTTTGATGTTGTGTTTTAACACTGTAATCTAAGTTCTGTAATATAACTTAGAAGCTTTTGAAGTACTTTCTCGAGTAATCTTTCGAGATTAACTCTTTCTTTCGTTAATAAAGTTTGTTCATAGAAGATAAGATATTATGTATGTATGTTCATTCTTTCATTCCCCCTTCTTCCCCGCTTCTTTAATCCAACCCCAGTCGCACCCCGGCTTCTGCCGTCCCTCGGGATTTGGGGTTGTGACACGAATACTTAAACACTCATTAATTAATAATCTCGATTCTCAAATCCAAGCAACTCTCATTAAATTTTCTTCTTGTTTCTCTCGTACACTTCTTATTTAATTTAATAATTAAATATTAAAACTATTTTAATTTGATTTTATTATTTTAATGAACAACTCTTACTTGACTTATCTCCTCATAGATTATGGGTCGATTATCTAAGTTCGATTCAATTTGTTAATCTCATACTTTATTATTATTATTTTTTATTTCAAAACTTCTCGACTAATAATTAAACGAGTAAACGGACTCAAACTCGATTAGACTTCTCACTTTACTTCTTATGTTCGACTCCACGATATTTTTCCTCTTTAAAAGAGAATTTAATTAATCTAAAATTATACTATTATTATTATTATTTCTCGTTGTTTCTCGTTCAATTGAACGACTTAACCTCGACTACTCGTCTCAATTCTTATACTCGATTTTCAATTCTATTTCCTTAACTCTAACTCGTCTTTTATTTCTCAAAAAATATTTCTTTTAATCTCTATTATTTATTTTACTCAATTTTCTTCTCTTAACTCTAATTATTTAATAAAGAACTATCTTTCTTTATTTCCTCAATTTAAACTCATTATTAATTTAATATTTTTTCTCTTTAATTTTGATTTAATTTTATTCTCATTATTTTTGGATTATTTTATTAATTAAATAACTAATTTATTTTATTTTAAGATTAATTTTATTAATATTCAAATCTTCTTGTTTCTCACCAAGAACACCTAGAACACCAAGAACACTTATTCATATCTTCAAAAATTCACCAAGAACACCTAGAACACACACTAGGCATTCAAACTCACTTCTATCGATTTTTGCATATTTTCATGCTTAAAATGTCATTTTCTTCACTTCAAAAATTACTATTGAACATCTAATACTCTAAATAAAACACAAACACATTCATAACATCAAAATTATCAAAATCATCAAAAATATCATTTCTTCCATAAACTCATTCATATCGATTTTTCTCAAGGAATTAGCATAATAATTTAAATCATTAACTCAATCATATTCTCATACTCAATAACATGCTCAAATCATCATCACAAACACATATATGCAACAAATCATCAAGAAATCATAGAAATTATTTTTCCTTCTTCCTTTTTCCCTATTTTCGGTTTTCATCATTTTTTTTATAGGATTAATATTTTCTTTTTAATTCCTAGATAATCTCTTAGGGTTTGATTTCCTAACAAATTCCTCACTTCGATTATCACATCTCACGCCCTAAGTTTGCCTAAACATAATTTAAAGCATGCATATTCTTTTCCTTAGGCTTTAGGGATTACATATTTACAAGAAATCAAATGAGTAAACATACTTATTAAATTTAAATCAAACTCCTCCTCTTGAAGAACTTGGACCGAAAATGAAGGGATTGAGAGCTCAAATCCTTAGCTTGAATTTTCCATGGAGGTTTGCATCTTTAACCTCAAGAAAAATGGGACAAAAATTAATCACCTTTTCTAGAGCTTGAATGCCGAAATTAATAGGAAGGGAGAGATGATTTTTGTGTTGGAATTAAACTCAAGGATTTGAAGAATTTATTACCTCTTGAATTTGGGTTTGAAGAAATAAGGATGATGATGATCTTGTTGGAGCTTGAAAGCTTGATCTTCAATGGAGATTTTCTTCTATTATTTTTGTGTGCATATGCATGGTATTGAGAGGGATTAGGGAGAAAGAATTTTTGCTTTCTTTCTTTGATACTCACGTGAGAGAGTAGAGAGATATGATAGATATGTGTTGGATGAAATGAACTTGGCTAAGCTTCTCCAATAAGGTAGAAAGGAAATAAAATAGATAGGTTAATTGAATGTGATAATTAATTGTGATATCCCGAGTTTTTATACCTTTAGAGAGCGTCTAATTAACCAAGTAAGTTAAAAGATGAGAATTTAGGAGTAAATTTTTTTTTTTCTAATCGAAGAGAATTGAATAAAACGTTTAAATTGTCTTGTGAATCTTGTGTGAATTTATCTGTTCTATTTATCTGAGATGATGATGATGTGATATGCTTGTTGAGTTGTTTATATGAAAATGAGTATGAGATTAAATTCCGGAAAAATCCCGAGAAGTTTGTTTGATTGAGATAACATAACGTTAATCGCCGAGAAATATGTTTACGCCAATGAACCTAGAATAGAATTGAATTAGAACCTTCGAACCTAGAATTTCTTTTAAGATCACTGAGATAGGGTAAGAACTTATCCGAGAATTGAGAAGAGAAGTGAGGAGTTAATCTTTAAAAGGATTAATAAACGGATTGATAAGCCGATTAAATTCTTTTAAGATTTAAAGGACTAAAATGATCGAAACCTTTAATCTTTTAATTTGAGACGTGAAGTAAGGTTGAAATGCTTAGTGTTGGAAGTGAGACGAGAAGAGGTTAGACCCGTTAATAGCACAAAACGGAATTAATACGAATCGTTTTATCCGGAAAACCTTTACGACCGGGTAATTAACACCCGTAACGACACGACGACGACACGTGTCATCCACCTCTCTCCCTCTCATGCCACCTCACACTACCTATAACCTATACCTAGATGTCATCATGCCTACACTGTAGGAATGACCAACATACTTAGTAAATTGTGAACTAAAGTATGCATGCAAATTAACATCACATCACCTATCAAGTCTTGTCTTAATACAACTTCCAACAAGTACACTTTATTCCCTTTGTTGGATTTCAGATGCATTCATCTAAGACAAGGAGAGAAAGACTTCATTCACTCCATCACACTCTCTCTCTCATTCGATTTCTCTCTCTCTCTAAGCAAGAAAGAAAATCAAATTCTCAAACCCTCCCATCTCTCTCTCACTCTCGGCAATCTCTCTCTCTCATACCCCTCTTGATTTTTCTCTACATGCAACCATGTATTCAAGCTCTCCATCCATGGAAATGAAGTAGAAAGTATCAATCTCCATTCATTTCATCCATATTCTCAAGAAAAGGTAAGAATTTTCCAAGTTCTTGAAGTTAAATTCAAGAATCATCCAACACTTTTCTTTATTTTGATTCTTAAATCCTATGGATGATTAATTCCATGTTATTCCTTTTTCTTTGAGGATTCAAGAAGACATCTTTCTTCTCTTCAAGTTCAAGCTTTGAAGCTACCATTTCCATCCATTTCAATTCCAAGAGCCAAGAGAAGGATTCCCATTTAAATTAAGTATGAAATTCATTTGATTAGTTGTAAATATGTATGTCTATAAGTCCTAAGAGAAAGAACTATACATGCATGTTATTTAAATTATGTTTAGGCAAACTTAGGATGTGCATGTGTTATTCGAGTGAGAAGAATTCGTTAGGAGAATCGAGCATTAGATTTTAATCGGTGAATTAAGAGAAGAAAAAGAAACTAAAACCCTAAAGAATTGATAAATGCCGAAAAATATAGTAAAAATAAGAGAAATATGAATTCTTTGAGTTATTATTATTATGATGCTTGATTTGTTATTTTTATCATATTGAGAATGAGATTTTATACATGAAAAATTGAGAAATAAAATGCACAAAATATGCATGTGTGTGCCGTGAGTTTTGAAGAAAAATAGAAGTTTTATTTTGTTGATTTTGTTGATGAATTGAGTGATGTTTTGATCAATGGAATGATTGTATGTTATGTTAGTATAATCATACATGTGTTTAAATTAAGAAAATAAGTTTGCATGTTGAGGCTTTGAAAGAAATTAATTGTAAAAATAATAAAAAGATTGAATGTTTAAGTATATTAATGCTAGTTTAAATGTGGAATGAAGATAGGAATTTTGATAAAAAGATTTAAAGTTGAAAAGCTTTTAATTAAATAAAAGATGAAAGATGTATGAAAAAAATATATTAATTAAATGTCTTGTATTAAAATTTAAAGACTTGAAATTGTTACTAAAACTACAACAAAAAGATCTTTTATAATGTAACTAATAAAGTGAGCTAATTCATAAAAATGTTTATCAAAAGGTAAAGAAATTATTAAGTAAGAAATAGCTTAAAGGTTTAAAACAAGTAAAGAAGAAATTATTAAAGAAATAAGCAAAAATAGAGAAAACCGAGTTTAAGAAGAATTAATCGATAAGAAGTAAAAAGAAAGTTAAATCGAGTAAAGAAAAGATGCTAGACGAGTTAAGATAGATGCTCGTATAAGTTAATCAAGAAAATGAGAATAAAATAAGATGTCGAGAATTAAATTGAAAGAAGATTAATTAAATAATTAATTGAGTACGTTGTTTCCAACCAAGCGAATAAAAAGATAAACCGAGATAATAATTAGAGGAACAATAGTCGAGATAAGAAATAAGGATCGAATTAAAGATGAATACGAAATCCAAATTTTATAAGAGTTAATAATGATAATTAAAGAGAAATTTTGTTGAATTGAATAAAGGTTATAAAATACCTTATAAGATAACGGATGTAAAACAAAGCGTTGTCTATAAGTAAGAAAGATAGAATAAATAGTTTGAGCCTTCATAAAAGAAATGCATAATCGAGTTAGATTTTAAGAACTAAATTAAATGAATGTTAATGTGTCTTGAAGTATGCTTGATTTCTGTGAATTCATTATATGTTTGAATAAGTATTTAAATGCATGATAGTAGTTATAATGTGAAAGAGGATTGAACTATTGTATGCAAGATGATTGATTGTAAACCAAGATTTGATTAAAGCCTTTGAAAGAAAGCTCGAGTAATAGAATATAGACGATGACATTATTAATTAGAACGAGAAAAGCGTACGATGTTGAGTAGTAAAGTTAACCAATTCGAATAGAGTTAATAATTTAAAGACGAGAACGCGAGATCCTTTAGAAAAGTTAGAGCGAAGAGAGAGACGACTCAAATAGAAGTCCTTCAGTTAAAGTCCAACGCCTTTGTGTCCGTCTTTCATATATCTTATCTTCCTATCGATGTCGAACTTGAAGGATCGAGCCGGACGGATCTTTAAGCGAGGACAAATAGCCCTAAACCACCTAGCTAGTTCTTCGGAAGTCAGGTGGGCTTTTCTGAACCAAAACTATCGATGAAAATTAAGTTATGCTATTAAGTATTATGATATGTTTTCAAATGTGATTGACTTGCCATTTTTATTGAAGATTGGTATGTGTTATCATCTATTTATATGAAGATGTTATTATCCTGTGAAAAGCAGGAACCCACGTGTGGTATATGTTGAGGTGACTGTGAGCCTTGCTTCGGTTAGGCCGGTCACAGTGTTTGAGAAGGAGGCCTACTTCTCAGCACAGTGAGATTGTTTGTGATAGATGATGCATACTGTTATATTATATGATATTTGACTGCGCAGTCTGTTTTAAAAGAAAAACGTTTTGACATGCACAAGTAAACTGTTTTTAAAACTGCTTATATACTTGTGATGTTCGACAAGGCAAGTTCAATTATTATAGCTTTAAGAAGCATCTTTATTCAAATGTTTTGGCTTGTGTTCACTGAGTACGAAGTACTCAGCCCTGCGTGTGTTTCTAAATATGCAGGTTGACTGGATGGCGATGGCGTGGATACTTGGTGGTGTGGTTTGGTTTTGTTGGTTGAGTTTAGTTGAATTTCAGACTGGCATTTGTACGTCTTCATACGTGCAAGTGTTGGGTATCGATGCAAGTTTCTGCTGCAATCCTTTTGAATTAATGTCTGTTGATGCTAGTGCTTTAATACTCATGTTTTTGATCCCGAGCGTTGTGCTCGAAGACTTTGAATACTTGTTGAATTCGTAACTCTTTAATTTGTAATTCCGAGTGATGGGCTCGTAACTTGAATTGATGTTGAACATAATCCTTTAACTTGATATATATATTCGTATTCTCTCTCTTTTTGTTGGAATTCCCTTCCCATCAGTATGCATTACTTGTTCGAATTCCTGTTGTAAGTGAAGTTAAGATGCTCGGTTATTATTTCATTATGCTTTTGAAAACCAAGTTCGATTGCTTATATTCCATCTTTGTTTTCCCCAAGCATGTTCCCTTGTTTGAGTTAATTATTAGTTGTTTAAGTTTGTTGTTGTTGTTAAGTCGCACCTCGAGAGTCGGGGCGTGACATTAATATTCCCTTAGGTGTTGAATTTAGGTAGTCTAGATTTAGGGAATAAAAATAAGGAGAAAGAGATAAGCATGTCGGCTAAGAGAGAGAGGGAGAGATATAATTATTCAATTAAACTGGTATAATTTTCCCCGGATGAAAACGTTTTCCAGTACAATATACCCGTGTTATTTTATTTGTACTGAAAACGACTCTAATCTCTCCTCGTCTCGTTTCCGACATCGAAAACATCTCGACCCTATCTCTTGTCTCACGAAATAAATCAAAGATTCCGAATATCTAATTTTAAGGTCAAAATTCTAAGTAACGAAGAAAAACCTAAAAATCGTTCGGCTAATTAATCCGTTAAGGACTAAACTCTTAGAGTTTTCTCATGTGATCTCGGATGAGCTTCTAAATTATCTCAATGATCTTAGAATTAATTCTAGATTCAAAAGACACTAATTATGTCTAATTCTGAGTTTATCGGTGAATAGTATTTTCTCGGTTCTCGGCACTATTCGTCAAAAGTAAAAGTTCTCGGAATTCTATGAAATTCATACTCATGCTCAAACTCATATAAATAAACTCAATCCATGCATCACATACTCGATTGAATAATCAAATCGAGAAAAACTCACTTCAAAACACAAAGGGGCAATTTAGTCCTTTTCAAGAAAATATCTTTTCTTAAAGAATCTCCTCACTCAAAACTCATTAATTAAGCATTTAAACTCATTTAAAACGCACTTAAGGGCTTATAAAAGTTCGGGGTATTACATGAATCTTCAATTCTTGGAGTTCCTTTGGGGCCATTATGTACGGAGCTTTTGATATTAGGGCTGATCCAGGTTCGAGATCAATCATAAATTCCAATTGCCTGTCGGGAGGCAATCTTGGTAGCACTTCCGGGAATACGTCTTTAAATTCTCGCACAATGGCTACATCATCGATACTCAACTCTTTTGCTCCTCATCTTGGTTTAAATAAATCAGATATGCTTTCGTATCCTTTCTTCTCATTAACTTCTTCGCTTTCATAGCCAAAATAATCGGCATACTCTTCTTAACTTTCTTCTCAACTCCGAAGACTATTGTCGGCTCTTCTTCCGGGGGTTGAAACGAAATCTGCCTATGGTCGCATCGAGTAGTCGCAAAATTCTCGGTTAACCAATTAATTTCTAGGATTATGTCTACGTCCCACATCTGGATTAGATTCAGAGATTTTGCCGACAACTTACGGCTTTTAAATTCGAATTCTAAGTTCGAGAAAACACGCGATACTATCGTCGATTTACCTAAAAGGGTTACCACTCTAAGTACCTGGTTCGACTCTTCTATGTTCAAGCCAAGATTTTCTACGCAAGCGATAGATATAAACGAATGCGAAACAGCGGTATCAAATAAAATGATAACAGGTATGCCGTTTAGCTTTTCCATACCTGCGAATGCGAAACAGCGGTATCAACTGCTTTCATCTGCGTAGGCTGAAACTGATTTGGCCTACCACTGCTCATTCCCTGCTGTTTACTTGGGCACCTGTTCGAGAAATGACAAGGCTGTCCACAAGTATAACAGACATTACTCCCGATTTTACAGATGCCTTGATGCATCCTGCCACACTTTGAACAAGGAGGGAGTCCTTGAGGTCCTGTAGGTGTGTTGCTTCGATTTCTTTGCGGAGCTCTCGCTTTCTGGGATTGTGGGGGTTGCTGCTGTCCTTTTCCTTGCCATGGCCTTTTGCTTGGGTGGTCTCCACCACTCCATTTTCCTTTCCTCTTTGCATGCTGACCGAACTGAGATTGATGGGTAGTTACGGTCGTCGTCGTCTAGCTTTAAAATTGAGGATTCGCTGAAGGATGTGCCTTTTCTGGCTGCATAGCTAACTCCATATCTAAGGCTCGGTTTAGGGCTTTCGCATAAGTCAGACCACTCTGACTGGCAAGAACTACTCGAATATCCTGCCTTAATCCTGCTCGGAATAACTTGCATATTTTCTCATAAATATCTACTTTATCAGGCGCAAAATGAGCTAACTCGTAAAATTCACGGTCGTACTCGGCCACAGTCTTCTTTCCTTGCCTCAGATTTGCGAATTCGTTTGCCTTCTGCTTACGATAACTCCTCGGCACATATTTCTCGTACAAAGCTTCCTTGAATTGCTCCCATGTCAAGTTTTCATGCTTTTCAGGCGTATATGTCCTTTGCCGAGCTTCCCATTAGTAGTCGGTTGTTCCTTTCAGTTGATACGTCATACATTCGAGACGTTCACGATCATCGCATCGGAGGAATCTAAAAATTCGCTCAAGAGAACGAATCCAGTCCTCGGCTTCTGCCGGATTGCCTTTACCGCCGAAGGTTGGGGGATTCTGTCGAAGAAAAAGTTCTTCTACTCGACGTTCATTTGGAGGGGGAGGAGTAGGGTCTCGCTGTCCCTCCTTCTCATTTCTTTCGGCTCTTATATTCCTTCGTCTCGGCGGCATTCTAAAGAGATGCAAAAGAAAAATTTTAAGCAACTCTGAAGGAACGAATCAACTAACTTGGAACCTTTCTCGATTTTGAAAATATTTTCCTTTTGAGGGGAATATGATTCTCGATCGGTACGTATCAACACATCGAAAGAAATTTAATTTTAGCAATCACTGCAATCAACTCAATCATTTCAAGTTCATATATCTCAATCAATCTATTTCTCAACTAAAAAATAATCAATCATCATTGACAGGCATGCCATTATCCATATATTCTCAAGACAAATATTTCTCAACATTTAATAACAATTATAATCTCAAACATCATTACGTCATTATTCTCATATTTTCAAAATAAAGCTTTCTCAATACTCCAAGCAATCATGCACTCAAATATTATTTCATTTAATATGTATATATCACATTATCTTTTTACTCAAACTTTATTATTCATAGAACATTGTCAAAGAACAATTTATTCAATTAGCTCAACTCTTATCTCGTTACTCAATCTTGTCTCAATCATAATTTTGGGAACCTCAAATACTCAGATTAATAAAAATATTTAGGAGACTCAAAGTTGATTTTAGCAGCCTAACGGCTTCTCTTTCATATCACCCGAACGATGGCCTCTTTGGAGGACTTATAACAAAATAAAGGATAAATATTCACAACCGAAAATTTCCCTACACATCAACATGACGTTCTACATCTCGAATCGAACTAACATGAGCTAACACTTCGCGTCCGATTCTACTAGCTAACCAAGCATCAAGTCATAAATATATACATCACTGCAGAAAAATAAAAAGAGTTCAACTCTTAGACAGAAAAGTAAACATTGTTCGAAATTTCCACATCTTCCTTGAACTGATCCTAAACATCGAGATCATCCTCACTCGGGTTGTAATCATCATGCTGCTCCTTATCGGGGTCCTCCTCGGGATCCTCCTCTGGATCCTCTTCGGGATCCTCCTTCTCTGGATCCTCTTCGGGATCCTCCTTCTCTAGATCCTCGGCGTCTCCATTGATGATGATGAAGCGCTCACGCTCGGCTGCCCTTAACTCTTCCTCAAAGTCACGAAGAGTATAGTTGACGGCTTCCCACGGATTAGACATAAAATTAAATTCTAAGATTTACGGTGAAATCCGTTTCAGAAAATAATTTCCAGAAGTCGGACGAACGACTACTGTATTTAGGGTTTTCGCGTACGGTAAATTTTTCGACAGAAAACTCAGAATTAAAATTCGTCAGAATTTACATTCACTTTTTCTTCGATACGAGTTCACCGGAGAAAGTTAGTTTTTATGATTTTCCGGACGAATTTTAGACTGTCTAATCCCGACTTTTTCTCGGATTTTAAAAAAACGAATTAGGTTTTCCGAGTACGTGATTTATTTCCAATCTAACGGACGAATTAAATTTCATCGATTTCGTAACTGACTAAGAAATCATTCATCGACTTTCTATAACGACGTTTAAAGCCGGGAACGAGACATTTCCATCTAACAAATCCACGCCAAACAACCCCTAACGACTCACCACTCCTTTGTAGGATATTTACCACCTTTATGCATAGTAATAACATGAGTCATCACCTCCTCTCTTCTCCCTCATTTACGCCAACACACACACTCTCTCTCTCTCTCTCTCTCTCTCTCTCTCTCTCTCTCATTTTCTTCTTTCTTCCTCCATTAAAGCTTCAACTCCAAGCTCTTCTCAAGCTCTTAAGTCTTCCATCTACCGATCAATTCCACTTCCGAGTCCATATTACGCAAGGTAAGAACATCTCCTACCATATGAACCGAACAAAAGCTTGTTCCATCATTTTAATTTTTTTTCGAAAACTTAAGAGATGAAATAGGATGTTGATCCTTGTTCGATTCATGTTCTAGGATGTTTAGAATCGAGTTCTATGGATCGAATCATGAAGATAATCACCCCCTTTTACTTTAGGTTATTACCGAAATTATATGAAATTTTAGGGGTTTTTTATAGTTCGATTTCTTTGATGTTTGATCGATAGATTAGTGTTCTACATGTTGTTAATTGACTATATGAATTGATTTAGATTTTTCTAAAAATAAAATTCGAAACATAAGAGTTGAAGAATGCATGTTTTAGTACAGTAAATGTTGTGATATGCATGTTATGTTTATGGAATTGAGATATAGGATGTAAAGGATGATTATATATTTAATTGAGATTTTTCTAAAAATAAAATGAAAAACGTAAGAGACGAAGACGTGTCGATAAGTTGAAGCTCGATAATATTTTGATAATATGGTTTGCATATTAGTGATGCTCGTTAGGTAATAATCGTTGTTGTAAAATTTGAACGAAAACGGAGAACGTAAGATTTTCGTTAAGAGACGAACGATCGACGATAAGTCGAGAATAGATAATGATATAGGTCTATGATGTGAATATAAGTTAATCTCGTTAGTAAATGATCATAATCGGAAAGTTAGAACGAATTCTAATAATGTTGGATTTTTCATAAGAGACGAATGAATGAACCTAAGTATCGTTAGAAAAGACGAATAAGGAAAGTAATTGGATATTAATGATCATTATTGTTAAATGAACGAGTTTGTAGTTGACGGCTTTTACATCCAAGTTATGAAATGATAAGTTATAGTTGTGAGCGAGAAGTAGAAACGAGAAGTTAGAAATTGTTTTGGTATAGTACTTGTTTAGTTTGAAAAGACGAGGTTTTAAACGTCGTGCTTATAGACGAGGAATGGAAAGGAGTTCTTCACGTATGATAGTGCGTGTTGACTGCCTTGATGTGTAAATTTCGTGAGAATTTAAGTACGATATCATAAAATGAACCTAGAAAACCGTGCGTCGATTTTATCGAGCATTAGGGTTTCACTCGGCAGTTTTGCGACCTTTCACGGAAACTGCCATATCTCCTAGCTCGTTTATCGGAATTGAGATCCGTAAATTGAAGAGTAAACTAGACATCCGAGGCTTTCTTTTGGTACAGGGCAAGTCCCCTGTTTTGAAATACCCTGTTCTGTGCAAGCTTACTGATCTGTGCAGGATTGTTCAAAAAACTTAGATTCTTAAGTTGAATTCTTCTCAACTTGAACTCCTTCGATCTTTTAAGTCGTTTCAAGTTATCGACTACTTTCTTTCTACTGACCTAAGTGTCAGGTACAGAACCGAGTGAGTGTCAAACGAGATGCGTTCGTATCTCGTTTCTGTTTAATTAAAAGAGTTTAGTTTAGCGTGCAAATGCCTAAAAAGTCTAAACGACTAAAACTTAATTCGATTTTCCGTATTCGTTTATTGTTTGCGACCGAGTTTTAAAGTATGATTATTTACGATGAAAGAAGAAGTCAGCACCAAGAATAGGATGGAAGATCAGAAGACGGAAGCACGTGTCTTAGTTCTGTATTCTATCGAGGTGGGCTTTTATATATGAAACAAAATGAGCAATGCTCGAAAACCTTTTCTTTATCGCTTTGATAATCGTGTTTTCAAAGTGATAATCATGGCATGAACTATTTGTTTTATGTGAGTTCTCTTGTACCTTATGAGTTAGCCAAAAGGGGTTAACTAAACGATCGGCTTTGAGTTAGTCAAAAGGGGCTTTCCAAAGTTTAGTGTACACTGTAGCCTGTGGTGTATGTGGTATCCTGTTGAGGGGTAGCCAGCCACGGTAATAATGAATGGTCAAGATTGAACGTAACATCTATGAAAAATGCTTGTACAAGCTAAGTTATGAAAATGAGAAAGAAAATGTTTAGTAGACACGAGAATTTGTTGAAAAACCCCGATGTGCTACAGAAATGAAATGCCTGATTATCTATACTTATGATTATGTTTTCGGCAATGTGCCCACTAAGTGCTTTTGTACTTAGCCCTGCATATGTTTTCTAAATGTGCAGGTTAAGAGACGGAGCGGCGACGGTTGAGTAAATGTTGTCAATAGGGAAGACTTTAGTATGTAGTTTACAATTCTGCTGCCAAACTCTAGACTCACTTATGTAAATATGAATATCACTTTTGGTTTAAGTTCTGTACTTATAACTTAGAATATTTTGAGATCTTGTTCGAGTGATCCTTCGAGATCAACTCTTTCTTTTGTTAATGAAGTCTTGTTCATAGAAATTATTATGTCTTTAATGTTATGTTTATTCATTCATCCCCTTTCTTCCCCGCTTCTTTAATCCAATCCCAGTCGCACCCCGGCTTTGCCGTCCCTCAGGATTTGGGGCTGTGACAGAGTGGTATCAGAGCAGTCAGTTCTGCTCTGGTCGTAAGTCATTTCTTCTAGTGATACCACAGAGTGGTATCAGAGCAATCGTTTCTGCTCTGTATACAAGTCTTCCTTCGAGTAGTAAGATAGAGAATTTGTATATCCTCTATATCCGAGTCTTCTTTCAAGTAAAATAGGGTCGTAACACTAAGTTTAAGAGTGTAGACGACAACTCAACCTCCCGCTACGTCGACTCAATGAAGGAAAGAAAGAAAGAAAGAAAGAAAGGAAAGAATTTCAGAAATGTGTTTCTTTTAAGAAAAATTTTGAATAAGTATTCCAAAAAGTTAAGAATGACAATGATGCCAAGAATGAAATTTTGAAAGTATAAGAATCATACTTGTTTTTCTGTTATGTGGATTATGTGAAATTATTTGCGCAATAACTTCTTTTATTTGAAAAGTTTGATGGCACGAGAATCTAGATTGATTCTAGGGATTTTTCCCGGTTCGCTAAGAACATAGACTTGAAACCTAAGGTCTTTCCGATTTCTCGAGAACTTAGACGTTTTAAGAACGTTAGTTTAAATGATTTCAAAAGAAGATCGTGAAACGGGAAGAACTTCTGTAGACGAATGTCACGTGCGTATAGTGACATGAACGAAGTCATTTTTAGTTGGAGTTCGACTCGCTCGAACTTCAAGAAGAGAATTGTTATAATTACTAAGAATCAAGTACGAATCTTAGTAAATTTTCCAACGATCGCTCGATCCTAACGACGACTAGAACTTTGGTTCTAAAGTCATTTTCCAGTTATAATTCCTTTTCTTTGGAATTTATTTCCTACTTCGTAGTTGAACGAAGAATACGACGAGTAAGAGATTCAAGTGTCGAGAAGGACAAAATCTTTTGTAAACGGATGTTACTTTTGAATAAGTAACATGAACAAAGTAGACGTACTTTGTTTTAATGAAGTAAGAATCGTTAAGAAATTTTCCTTAAGGAAGAAATAATGAAAGAAAGTAATAAAGAATAAAGAAAGAAAGTTTATAAGGAAATAAAGTAAGAAAGTTGTAATACCCCGGAAAATCTCGACTGTCTTAAAAAATTCAAAGATAATAATAAAAATGGCTTTGCACGCCTAAGTTCATGATTTTGAATTCTGAAACTAACAATGAAATCCGTTTCCGAAAATAAATTACGGAAGTCAGTTAAATGATTACTGTATTAGAGTTTTCGCGTACGAAAACTTTTTAGTTCTAGAACTCAGAATGGAAAACCGTCTGATTTTTACATTCACGAAATCGCGATACGAATTCACCCGAGAAAATTCATTTTTATGATTTTTCCGAACGAAACTCGGACTGTGATGTCCCGAGGTTTTGTCGGAATTTATATTTTTAATATTACTTTTCGAGTAAGAAAAATACGTCGGAATTTATGGTCGAGCCGGAATTTGACGATAATATACCGAGATACGTTTTTAGTTTGTCGTTTTTCACAACGTCGTAACGAGCCGAAAAAATGCACGTTTTGGAGGAAATATCCCTCACTTGGCCGACCTCCACCTTACACTCACATGTGATATTTGATTTTTATAGTATTTTTACCTTTATGACTCACATTAGATAATAATAAAATGTAACACCTCATGCTATTATACTTTACACCTATTAAGTTATAAACTATCTCACTATTTCATTAGTCATCCACCTTATTCCTCTCTAGCCCCAAACCGCCACTACCATCATCATCAACCTTCATTTCCATTTTTCTTTTCATCCTCCATTGAAGAAGCTTAGTTTATGCAAGGATTCTTCAACAAGTCATCAATCATCCATCAACTTCATTACTTCTTTCATTAAAATTCAAGGTAAAAGCAAGAGCTTGACTTCTATCCAATTCAAATTCCTTTTTTTTATTTTTTTCATTGTGGCCGATTTTTATGGTTTGATATAGTAGTTGATTTTGAGCATTAATTAATGTAATTAGATGTATTAGATATGGTTCTAAGGTTTAATTGATGAGAAAATCAAAGAAAGCCTAAGTCTAAGTTGGACCGATTTTGGGGATTTTAGTTAGGATGTTTTAACCCTTAAATTAAATGGTATAATTGATCTTAGGATTAGTTTTATTGTGGATTGGTGAGAAAAGGAATGAAAATCCCCTAATATATTGAAGGTGACCGATTTAGGTGTCACAACCCCAAATCCCGAGGGACAGCAGAAGCCGGGGTGCGACTGGGGTTGGATTAAAGAAGCGGGGAAGAAGGGGGCTAATTGACTAAACATACATTAAAACATCGATAAACCATGAATAAGACTTGAATATAAAAGAAAGAGTTAATCCCTAAGGATTACTCGACAAAAGTACAATAAAGCAGCTAAGTTCGTATTTACAGACTTAGACTACAGAGTATTGTTCAAAAAATACATCTCAAAAAGAAATTCAGAGTTTGGCAGCGGAAGGGTTCTAACTAAGCATCCTACCCTTTAACTCAACATCAACCGTCGCCGCTCACCGTCGCTTCAACCTGCACATTTAGAAAACAATGCAGGGCTAAGTACAAACGTACTTAGTGGGCACGATGCCGAAAACATAATCATAAATATAGATAAATATGGCATTTTATAAACGTAGTACATCGGAGTTTTATTGAAAGAATCCGTGTCTACTAAACATTTTCTGACTTTTTCTCATAAACCACTCGCGCGAGCATTTTCTGACTAATGTTACGTTCAATATTGACCAATTCTAATTCACCTTGGCTGGTACCCCTCAACAGGATATCACATACACCACAGGTTACAAAGTGCACTAACTCTGGAAAGCACTTAGCAGCTAACTCAGAGCCGATCGTTAGTTAATCTAAATAGACTAACTCTAAATCTGGAAAATATGAATGTTAACTCAGATAGGTACAAGAGAACTCACATAAAATATAAAACAGTTCATGCCATAATATCACTTTGAAAACACAGATATCAAAGCGATAAAGAAAGATTTTCCGAGCATTGCTCGTTTTATTTGTATATAAAAGCCCACCTTGTAAATACAGAACTTATAAGCAAAAGCTTCCAACTTTGGATCTTCCGTTCTTTCTCTACAGTTGGCTTCCTCCTTCATCGTAAAATAAACATACTTAAAAACGGGTCGTAAAAGATAATCGATTGAAGAGAATCGAAGAAGTTTTTAGTTGTTTCATTCTTTAGGCATTTGCACGCTTACTAGATTCGTTTTACTTAAACGGGAAACGAGACTCGTACCAATCTCGTTTTGAACTCGGAAGATCTCATACTCGACTCTTGGGTCAGAAGAGAAGGTAGTCGATGTCTTAATACGACTTTAAAGATTAAAAGAAACTAAGTTGGAAAGAATCAACTTAGGCGATTTACGTTTTAGATCATTGAACGATTTAAGGAATTTCTCGTTTATTACTTCTTTAATGAAAGGATAAGATATAAGATCTCGACTGGTTTTCATCACTTAAGGTTCTATACTTGACTCTAAGGTCAGAAAAGAGATATTCGTTAGATAAAACGGCTTAAACGATCGAGAGAAACTAAGTTGTGAACTAAACAACTTAGAAAACAAGAAACTGAATTTTCACTGCGCAGTCCAGTAACTCTGGAGGCTGTCCAGAACAGAGGATTTGGAAACAGGGGGTGAGCCCTGTACTATTAGAAAGCTTAGGAAGTCTAGTTCGCGCTCCAATTTACGGATCACAAATCCGATAAACGAGCTGAAAGATATTGCTTGATAGGTTCGACGCATAACGTCTTAGGTTCGTTTTAAGCTCTCGTATTCAATTTTTTTATAAACTGGACTCTCAAGGCAGTCATCACGTACTTCTGTACGTGACGAACTCCTTCTCAAAACTCACTCAAAAGCACGACATTATATACGCCGGATTTCAACTAACAAGTACTAAACCAACAAAAATTCAAAATGCTTTCTAATTCTCGACTATAACTATAGTCTACATTATATCAACTTGAAAGCTTATGACGTCAACTAGAAAGTTGTTCTAAATTTCATCATAAACAATAATATCAAATTACAATTCCCATCCGACTTCTCAATTATTAGTTATAACTAAATGTTCATCTCTTACGCGATTTTTCAAAATTGTCGGATTTCGTTCAAATTTTACAACGTTAAACTACGTCTAACGTGAATCATTTTCATGCATGTAAAACGTGATTATTAGGAAAAACGTGATTATCAGGCATAAAATGTTTTATGTTTTATGTGAGTTCTCTTGTTCCTTCTGAGTTGGCTGACTAGCTTTCCAGATTTATTAGTTAGCTAACTAGTTAACTTTCGATCGGCTTTGAGTTAGCTATATGCTTTCCAAAGTATGTGCACTTTGTAGCCTGTGGTGTATGTGGTATCCTGTTGAGGGGTAACCAGCCACGGTGAATGAGAATTGGACAAGATTTGAACGTAACATCTGTCAGAAAATGCTTGGCCAAGCTACATTGTGAAAATAATAAAATGTTTAGTAGACACGGGTTCTCTTCCAAACAAAACCCCGATGTGCTACAGGGACTAAATGCCTGATTTATCTATACTTATGATTATGTTTTCGGCAATGTGCCCACTAAGTACTTTCGTACTTAGCCCTGCATATATTTCTAAATGTGCAGGTTGAGGCGACGGACGCGATGGACGGTTGAGTTAGGATTGAGTTAAGTTGAAGAATAGGAAGACTTATGTACTTAGTCTCACTTTTCCGCTACCAAACTCTAGACACTCTAAACTTTTTTGATGTTATGTAAATAAACCACTGTAGTATAAGTTTTGTAACTTATAATTAGATGTTTCTCTGTATCTTGTTCGAGTGATCCTTCGAGATCAACTCCTTCTTTTGTTATAAAGTCTTGTTCATAGAAATTATGTAGTCCTTTATGTATGTTTATTTCAGTCAGTTCCTTTCTTCACCGCTTCTTTAATCCAATCCCAGTCGCACCCTGGCTTCTGCCATCCCTCGGGATTTGGGGTTGTGACAGAGTGGTATCAGAGCAATCGTTTCTTCTTGGTATACGAGTCATCCTTCGAGTAGTAAAATAGAGTATTCGTTCATTGTCACAGCCCCAAATCCCGAGGGACGGCAGAAGCCGGGGTGCGACTGGGGTTGGATTAAAGAAGCGGGGAAGAAGGGGGCTAACTGACTAAACATACATGAAAAGACATCATTAAACCATGAACAAGACTTTAATATAGGTAAGAAAGAGTTAATCCCTAAGGATTACTCGACAAAAGTACAAAAGAAGCTAAGTCCATAATTACAGACTTAGACCACTGAGAATTTTTCAAAGTGTACATCCCAAAAGGTTCAGAGTTCTGTAGCGGAAGAGTTCTAACTAAAGCAACCTATCTTTCAACTCAACATCAACCGTCGCCGCTCACCGTCGCTTCAACCTGCACATTTAGAAAGCAATGCAGGGCTAAGTACAAACGTACTTAGTGGGCACGATGCCGAAATCATAGTCATATGTATAAATAATCTGGCATATTATAACCGTAGCGCATCGGGGTTTTGTTGAAAAGGCCCGTGCCTACTAAACATTTTCTGACTTTTTCTCATAAATCACTCGGCTGAGTATTTTCAGGTATGCTATGTTCAATCTTGACCACTACTAATTCACCGTGGCTGGCTACCCCTCAACAGGATACCACATACACCACAGGTTACAAAGTGCACTAACTCTGGAAAGCACTTAGCAGCTAACTCAGAGCCGATCGTTAGTTAATCTAAAGTAGACTAACTCTAAAAGCCTGGAAAACCCGAAGGTTAACTCAGAAATCTGGAAAACACGAATGTTAACTCAGATAGGTACAAGAGAACTCACATAAAACAGTTGAAACAGTTTATGCCAAGATTATCACTTTGAAAACACAATTATCAAAACGATAAATAATACTTTCGAGTTGTGGAAAAACCCACATTTTATTTGATATAGATAAAAGCCCACCTTATAAATACAGAACTTAAAGCAAACGCTTCCAACTTCGGATCTTTCGTCCTTTCTTCACAGTTGGCTTCCTCCTTCATCGTAAAATAAATATACTTAAGAACGGGTCGTAACGATAATCGATTAAAAAGAATCGAAGAAGGTTTAAATTGTTTTATTCTTTAGGCATTTGCACGCTTAATTAATTTGTTTTATTTAAACGGGAAACGAGACTCGTATTAATCTCGTTAGAACTTGGAAGATCTCATACTTGACTCTCGGTTCAGTAGAGATGGTAGTCGATATCCTAATACGACTTTAAAGATTAAGAGAAGCTAAGTTGGAAAGAATCAACTTAGGCGATTTACTTTAATTCTTTGAATGATTTAAGGAATTTCTCGTTTATTACTTCTTTAAAGAAAAGATAAGATATAAGGTCTCAACTGGTCTCCATCACTAGAGGTCTTGTACTTGACTTTAGGGTTAGTAGGTAGATGTTCGATAGATAAAAATGGCTTAAACGATTGAAAGAAGCTAAGTTGTGAACTAAACAACTTAGAAAACAAGAAACTGAAAAATCACTGTACAGTCCAGTAACTCTAGAGGCTATCCAGAACAGAGGATTTGGAAACAGGGGGTGAGCCCTGTACCAATAGAAAGCTTAGGAAGTCTAGTTCGTGCTCCAATTTACGGATCACAAATCCGATAAACGAGCTGGAAGTTATAACAGTTTCCGGTGAGGGTCGCAAAACTGCCGTGGAAACCCTAATTGATTAATAAGTTCGACGTATAACGTCTTAGGTTCGTTTTAAATTCTCGTATTCAACTTTTTTAGAAACTGGACTCTTAAAGTAGTCATCACGTACCTCCGTACGTGACAAACTCCTTCTCAACTTGTTCAAAAGTACAACGTTCTAACGTCGGATTTCAACTATCAAGTACTAAACCAACAAAGAAAATCCAAACGCGTTCTAGTTCTCGATTACAACTATAATCCATAGTATATTAACTCGGATGCTTATGATGTCAACTAGAGAAATATTCCAAATTTCATTATAAACGGTAATATCAACTTAAAATTCTCATCCGACTTCTTGATTTTCAGTTATAACTAGATATTCGTCTCTTACGCGATTTTTAAAAGTTGTCGGTTTTTGTTCAAATCTTACGACGTTAATCTACGTCTAATATAAATCATTTTCATGCATGCTAACATATCTTATCATCATTATAACTCAGTTTATAAGGTGATTTTAGTCTCTTACATTCCATTAAACATTTTTAGAAAATTTTCCAATTAACTTCTATTATCAACTAATATGATTTGCAACACAATCAACTAACAAATCATCACTTAATATCAAACATGTATAAACCCTTAATTATTCTATAAATTTCTGGTTTTATACATACTTTAAGGGGATGATTTTCCTTTCAAATTAACAACATTTATTTACTAAACATACTCTTATATCACCAATTAAACAATTGCAATTCTATTATCACTTAATATCTAAAAACCCCTAATTTCATACTTCAAACCCTAATTAAATTTCATAACAACATAGGGCTTTCAATCCCTTTTCATCTCATACACTAATTAAACCTCTACTAAGCATGAATTCATGATCAAAAGAAGAAAAACTAAAATCCTACAACTTCCCAAAAAATTTCTGCTTTCACACAAAAGTTAGGTTTCATATTTTTGATCATTTTCAATCCATAAATATCATACCTAGCATATCTAATTACACTATTTCAAGATCAATTCTTCCATTCCAACTTCTAAAAAAAATCGAACAAGAAGAAGAAGAAAAGAAAAAGAAACTAAATGGATAGGATTGTAGAGGATGAAATTACCTTAAGTTTTAATGAAGGAAGGTATGGAATTGTATGGATGGATGGATGGTTTGTGTGAGTTCTTCAAGCTCTTAAGAGTGTTCTTCAATGGAGGATTGAAGTGATGAAGAAGATGAAGTTGAGGGAGAGAGGGAGAGAGTGGCCGAGAGAGAGAGTGGAGAGAGAGAGAGATGGAAAAGGTTTGTTCAAGTTGTGGGATGATGAAAGGTTGACCATGCATAAAGGTAGGTCTAGGTGTCAACTAATTAAGCTTGGTTAACATGCAAGCTTCCACCTAAAGGAATGAGGTGGCACGGCTGCATGCAGAATTTTTGAAGGTTTTACGGGTTTTTCCGGCGTGATCCGACGTTACGGGAAAACGAACGACGAAAAACGTTGTTCGGTGCAAAAATCGTCGCGATTCGATTTGACTTACAAATTCTAACGTATAACTTAAATAGAAAATAAATTTATAAAATTTATTTTGACAAAAACTCGGGACGACAAGTCCGAGTTCCGTCCGGAAAAACGTAAAAACATATTTTCTCGACGTGTTCGTATTTGCGATTTTGTAAACGTAAAATTAGACGATTTTCTTTTCCGAATTTACAAACTAAAACTTTTCGTACGTGCTAACCCCTAATACGGTAGTCGTCTAGTCGACTTCTGTAATTTATTTTTATTAACGGGTTCGACCGTTAGCTTTAGAATTAAGAAATTGTAAACTTAGGCGTGCAAAGCCATCTATTTGGTTAACTTTAAAGTTTTTAGAACGTAAGGAATTTACGGGGCATTACATTCATACTCTTTATCGAGTCTTCATTCGAGTTGTGAGATAGAGTATTTGTATATACTCTAGACCAGAATCTTCTTTCAAGTAAAGTTAAGATTTAGTTATAACACTAAGATTAAGATTGTAGATGACAACTCAACCTCCCACTACGTCGACTCAACGAGGAAAAAAAATTTCAGTGATATGATTTCTTTTCAATAAGAAATTTTTGAATGACTATTCAACAAGTAAAGAATAAAAATGGTGCCAAAATACTTTTCATTTATGAAAGTATAAGAATTTATACTTTGTTTGGTTATGTGATTATGTGATAGTACGAGTACTATCTTATGTGAAATTATTTGCGCAATAATTTCTTACTTTTTGAAAAGGTTTATTTGGTACAAGAATCTAGACGAATTCTAAGGATTTCTCCCGGTTCATTGAGAACATAGACTTTGAAACCTAAGGTCTTCTCCGACTATTCGAGAACTTAGACGTTTTAAGAAACGTTATTCTAAATGATTTCGAAAAGAGATCCCCAAAAATGGGAAGAACTTCTACAGACGGATGTCACGTGCGTGTAGTGACCTGAACAAGACTCGGCAAAATCGAATCTTGTTTTTATACTTAGAAGCCGATAATAATTTCCTTCGAGGAAATGAAATGAATAATGATGGGATGAAATAACTTGGTACCAAGTGAACGAAAGAAACGAGTAAACGTACGAGAAACGTTGGCTTCATATTAAGAAGGATGTGATCGAGATGAAGAGGACAGAATAAAGAGAATCAAAGACGAATGAAATAAATGAATGTTACTTACGTATAAGTAACGGGAACGACGTCGTTTCGTGTTATTTCGATCCGTTTTATTTTTCGGTGGAGTTCGCCATGTACGGACTTCGAGAGGGAGATATGTATAAATATTAACAATCAAGCACGAAGCTTAATTAAATTTGTCAACAATCGATCGAATTCAACGACGATTATAACTTATGTTCTAAAGGTTATTCCCTAATTATCATTCTAATTTCTTTTGGAATTTATTTCTATACTTCGTTTTGAATGAAGACTACGACGAGTACGTATATTAAGGGTCATGAACGACAAAGTCTTACGCAAATGAATGTTACTTTCGAATAAGTAACATGAACAAAGTGAACGCACTTGTTTTAACGAGTGAGAATCGATAAGAAATTTTCTTCGTGGAAAAAAAAAATATATTAAGATAAGGAATGGAAATAAAATCTTGAAATTTTATTTTTATATATTGTTTGTACGAGTGCAATTTTCTGTGAAATTGCCAGATGTTTAAGATAAGTTTGTCGTTTGAGTGGGGTGATATTACAATTGAATAAGGAATATTCTTTTGTAATTTAAGGTTTTCCGTAAGATAAGATATTGTCCTACCTGTTACTGATCCGTGTACCTTAAAAACCTTGTAGGATGGCTTCTAGTAGTGATATGGCTCAGGAGAGTCAATCCCCACCACAGCGTACTTGGGCAAATCAGATTTTGGATAAGTATCGAGTTTTCGAGGCAAACTCGAGACATGACATAGGACAAAGGATTGGTAACTTCTCGGCATTCTATTATAGAAGATTAGGCTATCTTCTACTTGATTAGACGTCTCCCAGAGGAATGGCATGGTTGGGCACACGATACGGCATGGTACTACTTTGGGACATTTTACGACAACGTAGAGCCGACAGGTGACTACTATGGATTCGCTTTAGAGGTACACAAGCGTTTCTTCCGAAGCAGACACATAGCAGCATATCCCATTCAGGCACATCCTCCCTACACTCACTTCCAAGCGGATTCAGAGTCAGATCATGATGAGATAGGTCCAGAAATGGTTGCACAGTTAGAGATTCCTCCAGTAATTGTACCTAGCGAGGGCACAGAGGGGTTAGTTTCAGAGGCAGAGAACCCGGTGATAGATGCAGAGACAGTTGACGGGTTAGGATTACCTGCTCCTTCCCTACCCGAGCCTTCTGTGATAGTTCGAGGACCGTTCGAGGTAGGACCAGAGTACTTAGACACAGACGCAGAGCTTACCGCCCTTTTACAGTTACCAACTTCATACAGACCCCTTGACGAGATTTGTGCGGAATTGGCTAGAGTTAGAGCAGAGTTTGAAGCAGGACCGTCCAGGGTCCGTTCCAGGGGGAAGTACGAGTCTAGTTCCTTTCCCGGCCACCTGTTGCCTCCGATGAAGCGGGCGTTAGTGACTTGCTGGGATTACCTGGTATCAGATACCGAGATGACAGTTTCAGAGGTGTCTGCACCGCCACCACTTACACTTGCAGACGACACTACTTTGAGGATTGACGAGGCACTCCAGCTCGTTTTTTTTTTGTTCAGAAAATGAGGAGGAGGACCCGGATGAGGATCCGGAGGAGGATACTGATGAGGATCCGGACAAGGACCGAATGAGGACCCTAAGGAGGATCAAGCCATAGAGGACAGTGGGAATTTGACTGCAGCGAGTTGAGCAGTGCGTCGGGGACGCTTATCAGCAGAGTTAGTAGTCTCCTTTGTTACGTACATAGTCGGATCAGTAACTAGTTTTTGTAGTGCCCTAACGAATACAAAATTTTTGTGAATCGTTTCAGTTCTAGTACTCCCAGTAGTATAGTAATGCATTCTGTTAATGCAACCTGTACAGTGATAGGCAGATAGCCTAGTTTAGACTCGTAATAGTCTAAGTTTTTGTGTAAGACCTCGTTGGAGGCAAAATCCATATCCCTTTGATGTGTACATATATACGTGACCCATGAGAGGGTTTTTAATCGCAAGGAATTTTTTATAAATCGTAAAATCAAATCAGAATGCAAATGAATTCGTATAACGAAAATTTGGTTTAACTTTGAAAGTTAAAAGATTAAGGGGATAGTATCGAAGTTATGTTCGAATTTCTTTTCCGCGAACTTGATTAAGTTGGAAAGTGGGCTAGTGAGTAACAGAGGGCTTAAAGGTAAAGCACTAATGGAAATTTTCTATTCCCTATAGTTTAAGGAAAATGCCGCCGAGAAACATTAACAACATGAGAGGTCGAGGACCTGGTAGGCCCAGAGGACGTGGAAGACATCAGCCAGAGAATGAGAGAGAACAGGAACAGGAACGAAATGATACCCCATCACCATCACCATCACCATCACCCCCACCACCACTCCGTAGGGACATTGAGGATCTTTTCCTCAAAAGAAACCCCCCAAAGTTTGATGGATCGGGCAACCCTAGCGATGTTGAGCTATGGGTGCGATCAACCGAGAAAATTTTCAAGCTCCTTAGGTGTACCGATGAGGAAAGACTAGCATGTATAGCTTTCCAACTCACCGGACCGGCTGACTATTGGTGGGAGACTCGATAGAAAGTGATACCTGCAGAACACCTAGCTCAATTTACATGGGAAGAATTCAGGGAGGCGCTGTACGACAAGTACGTGCCTAAGACATATAGGGCTCAGAAGGAAGCTGAGTTCTACAATCTGAAGCAGGGCAAGATGACGGTTACGGAATACGACGCAAAATTCTGTGAATTGTCAAGGTATGCGCCAACTCAGGTCGATACCGAGGAAAAGATTTTTAAGAAATTCAGAGGTGGACTAAGACACGAATTGGGACTCGCTTTAGCCAGTCACGGGGGACTAGGCTATACGGACGTTTTAGGACGAGCACTGGAAATGGAGGCCGTTGTGCCTGATGAGAAGAAAACCATAGCACCTACATCAGCTCCAACCCAAAACCAAAATCGAGGCTATTATAACAACAATAATAGCGACTTCCAAGGAAAAAGAAAATGGGATGGAAGAAGTAGCAGTGACTACAATCAGAATCCTAACCAGGGTAATCAACAAAAGGGAAATCAGTACGGCTACCAGCAGCCTAGTCAGAACAACAAAAAGAAACAATGGCAGGGAAACAACTAGTCAGGGTTGTATGTACAAGGGAACAACCAGGCCAAACCATGGAAAGGGAATAATCAGCAAAGACAGTCGCATGGACAACAGCAAAACTCTAACCAAGGAGGAAATAGCCCAGGGAGGGTTACTTATCCGATTTGCCCAAAATGCAATGGAACCCATCCGGGTGTTTGTCAAGCAGGCATGGGTGTTTGTTTTAACTGTGGACAGGCAGGGCACGTGAAGAGGGATTGTCCTACGCTACTGAGAACAGCCGGACACAATCAGCAAGGACAGCCCCAGCATTTGAGGGCAATTCAGGAGTAGCCTCAGCAACAGATGCCGCAACAACAATTTCAGCAGCATGCGCAGCGACAGCAGAATGCATGGGCATGCGCCAATAGGTAGACTAGGAAGAATAATGGAAAAGGAAACTTAGCAGGTATGGGAAAACTTCACAACATCCCTATTTGTGATATTGTTTGATACTGGCGCATCGCATTCCTTTATTTGCTGGCTCGTGTGTCGATAACCTAGACATCAGACCCGTAAGAGCTGCACACCTTATGAGAGTAGCTACGCCTTCAGGAGAGATCACTACTTCTACGCATGTTTGCTCTAACTTAGAACTAAAAATCGAAACTCCTAAGGTTAAAGCGAACAACATAAACGTTATGATAATGTCAACGTAGACATAATCTTAGGAATGGATTGGCTGTCAGAGAATTATGCCACGATTCTCTGCAACAAGAGAAAAATCTCTTTTCAACCTCCGGGTAGAGAACTAACCGAATTCCATGGAATTTCAATGAGTAGAGGAGTACCGATTATATCAGCGCTACAAGCCACAGAGTTAATAAGGAAGAAAGGTATCACAACTTATCTTGTGTACCAGTCAGGGAACCAGGAGCCAAGAAGACCATCCAAGACGTCTTTCCAGAAGTTTTGCCAGGATTGTCACCCGATCGACACGTAGACTTTACAATCAACTTAGAGCCAAGAGCAGTTCCTAAATCCTAAGCCCCATATAGGATGGCACCGAAAGAACTAGAAGAACTTAAAATCCAGTTATAAGACCTGTTAGACCTTGGTTTCACCAGACCAAGTGTCTCACCTTGGGGGGGGGGGCAGTGTTGTTTGTTAGGAAAAAGGATAGTTCGATGAGAATGTGTATAGATTAACGAGAGTTGAACAAGATCACCCTCAAGAACAAATATCCTTTGCCAAGGATAGAGGATTTGTTTGACCAGCTCAAGGGTGCAGGAGTGTTTTCCAAAATAGATTTAAGATCAGGGTATCAGCAGCCGAAGATTAAACCGAGGACGTACCTAAAGACCGCTTTTCAAACCAGATAATGCGATTCTTTTGAAGGCAGAATTTGTATCCCTGACAACGATAACAAACTGAAGAATGACTTCATGAGTGAGGCTCATGATACGCCGTACACAGCACACCCAGGAAGTACGAAGATGTATCAGGACTTGAGAAAGAATTTCGGGTGGAATGGACTAAAACGAGACGTTACCTCGTTTGTAGAAAGATGTTTGGCATGTCAGCAAGTTAAGACTTTACAACCGATGACCATATGGATTGTTACAGCCATTAGATATCCCAGAATGGAAACGGGAAGGAATAGCCATGGACGTTGTGACGGGCTTACCTAAGTCACGAAGAGGAAACACAGCTATCTGGGTGATTATCGATACACGAAATCGACTCATTTTTACCGATTAAGACTACGAAAGGATCAGGGAAGTTAGCTCAGTTGTGCGTCCGAGAGATCGTACGTCTGCATGGAGTGCCGAAGTTTATAATATTAGATCAAGACACCAAATTCACTGCTAGATCTTGGGTCATTATGCAGAAAGAATTGGGAATCAAGCTTAACTTTAGTACAGCTTTTCACCCTCAGACAGATGGACAGTCCGAGAGGACGATTCGGATTTAGGTTGATATGTTAAGGACCGTGGTATTGGATCGAGGCGCGAATTGGGAAGATGTTTTACACTTGGTCAAATTCGCGTATAACAACAACTATCAGGCCACAATAGGAATGGCGACTTACGAGGCATTGTATGGACGAAATGTAGATCACCACTTATTTGGGACGAAGTGGGTGAAAGGAAGAACCTAGGACCAGACGCGATTAATGAGATGATCGAGAATGTACGGCAGATTTGAGATAGAATGAGGGAAGCCAGAGCCGACAGAAGTTATATGCCGACGACCGTCGTAAGGATCTTAAGTTTTGAGATTAGGATAAAGTTTTCCTTAAGATTGCGCCTTCTAAGGGAATCGTTAGATTCGGCGTTAAGGGTAAATTAAGACCGAGGTTCATATGACCTTACGAAATCCTCGAGAAAGTAGGACACGTTGCTTATAGGTTGGCCTTACCGCCAAGTTTAAGAAGTGTCCATAACGTGTTTCACATTTCTCAAATGAGAAAATACGTCTATGACCCTAAGCACGTTATTAGTCAGCAAGACATAGTTCTTGAATCTGACTTAAACTACGAAAAAAAACCAATATCGATCTTGGATAGAAAAGTTCAACAATTAAGAACCAAATCGATACCAATCGTAAAAGTATTGTGGAATCACCACGGGCAGGAGGAAGCCACGTGGGAGCTCGAGAAGAGGATGAAGGAGAGATATCCGCATCTTTCTGATAAAGATATGCATTTCGGGACGAAATTTTTTTCAAGGGGGGTAGGATGTAATACCCCGGAAAATCTCGACTGTCTTAAAAAATTCAAAGATAATAATAAAAATGGCTTTGCACGCCTAAGTTCATGATTTTGAATTCTGAAACTAACGGTGAAATCCGTTTCCGAAAATAAATTACGGAAGTCAGTTAAATGACTACTGTATTAGAGTTTTCGCGTACGAAAACTTTTTAGTTCTAGAACTCAGAACGGAAAACCGTCTGATTTTTACATTCACGAAATCACGATACGAATTCGCCCGAGAAAGTTCGTTTTTATGATTTTTCCGGACGAAACTCGGACTGTGATGTCCCGAGGTTTTGTCGGAATTTATATTTTTAATATTACTTTCCGAGTAAGAAAAATACGTCGGAATTTATGGTCGAGCTGGAATTTGACGATAATGTGCCGAGATACGTTTTTAGTTTGTCGTTTTTCATAACGTTGTAACGAGCCGGAAAAATGCGCGTTTTGGAGGAAATATCCCTCACTTGGCCGACCTCCACCTTACACTCACATGTGATATTTGATTTTTATAGTATTTTTACCTTTATGACTCATATTAGATAATAATAAAATGTAACACCTCATGCTATTATACTTTACACCTATTAAGTTATAAACTATCTCACTATTTCATTAGTCATCCACCTTATTCCTCTCTAGCCCCAAACCGCCACTACCATCATCATCAACCTTCATTTCCATTTTTCTTTTCATCCTCCATTGAAGAAGCTTAGTTTATGCAAGGATTCTTCAACAAGTCATCAATCATCCATCAACTTCGTTACTACTTTCATTAAAATTCAAGGTAAAAGCAAGAGCTTCACTTCTATCCAATTCAAATTCCTTTCTTTTATTTTTTTCATTGTGGCCGATTTTTATGGTTTGATGTAGTAGTTGGTTTTGAGCTTTAATTAATGTAATTAGATGTATTAGATATGGTTCTAAGGTTTAATTGATGAGAAAATCAAAGAAAATCTAAGTCTAAGTTGGACCGATTTTGGGGATTTTAGTTAGGTTGTTTTAACCCTTAAATTAAATGGTATAATTGATCTTAGGATTAGTTTTATTGTGGATTGATGAGAAAAGGAATGAAAATCCCCAAATATATTGAAGGTGACCGATTTAGGGTTAGGGTTTGATTATGAAATCTTGAATTAATGATGATATAGTATTAGTAAATGGTTAATATTAGATGTAGTAGTGTTAGAAGTTGATAAATGGATTAAATTTGAGAAGAAAATCACTTCCCCTAATATTGAGCTAAAACCGAAATTATATAAGAATAAGGGGTTTATGTAGTTTGATCTCTAATGATGAGATAATGGTAGAATATGGTTATATATGACAATAGATGATGCTATGAATTAAATGGAATTATTCTAAAATATTTGGTGAAATATAAGAGACGAAGATTCGTTAATTAGTTAGGATTGAGTACGGATATGAGGTGATGATATAGATAATAATGAATTTCGATAGATGAGGATTGATAACGTAAAATTTGATTGAAATCCGATGACTTTGGAAAATCCGTAAGAGACGAACAAATGTACGTAATTAATGATAGGAAAGTCAAGTAGGAAAGATAATTGGATATTAATGATCATTAATGTTGAGGGAACTAAATTGTAGTTGACGTCGTGTTAATCCGAGCTATAAAATATTGAGTTTATGTTTCGAACGAGAAGTTAGGATTTGAAATTGATAACTTGTTTGGTTTAGTAATTGTTTAGTTGAAACAACGAGGTTTTGATCGTCGTAATTATTGACGGGAAATGGAAAGGAGTTTATCACGTATGGGAATACATGTTAACTGCCTTGATGTGATATTTTCGTGAGAAAATAGGTTCGATAACTTAGAACGAACCTAGGAAGTTATACGTCGATTTTTGTCAAACCTTAGGGTTAACTTCGGCAGTTTTGCGACCCTTTCCGGAAACTGCAATATCTCTTAGCTCGTTTATCGGAATTGAGATCCGTAAATTGGAGAGTAAACTAGACTTCCTTGGCTTTCTAACGGTATAGGGCACATCCCCTGTTTCGGGATGCTCTGGTCTGGGCAGTCCCCAGAACCTCTGCTCTGTGCAGTGAATACCTAAAACCTAAATTTCTAAGTTGTTTTCTTCTCAACTTAGTTTCTTTCGATCTTTTGAGTCGTAATGAGTTATCGACTATCATTTTTACTGATATTAGTGTCAAGTAAGATTTCTAAACGAGAAATGTTCGATTCTCGTTCCTTTTAACTAAAAGAATATAGATTAGCGTGCAAAGGCCTAAAAGCTTTAAGCGTATGAAACTAATTTGATTTTGATTTCGAATTCCGTTTTCCTTTATCGACTCGATGACTTATCGAAGTTATGATTATTTACGATGAAGGAGAAAGTCAACAGTCGGGATAAGGCAAAGGATCAAACGACGGGAATTCATTTAATAGTTCTGTGACGTATAAGGTGGGCTTTCCTACTTATAACAAATAAAATGTGGGTTTTTCCACAACTCGAAAGTAATGTTTACAGCTTTGATAACTGTGTTTATCAAAATGTGATTATCAGGCATAAACTATTTTGTGTTTTATGTGAGTTCTCTTGTTCCTTCTGAGTTGGCTGACTAGCTTTCCAGATTTATTAGTTAGCTAACTAGTTAACTTTCGATCGACTTTGAGTTAGCTATATGCTTTCCAAAGTATGTGCATTTTGTAGCCTGTGGTGTATGTGGTATCCTGTTGAGGGGTAACCAGCCACGGTGAATGAGAATTGGACAAGATTTGAACGTAACATCTGTCAGAAAATGCTTGGCCAAGCTACATTGTGAAAATAATAAAATGTTTAGTAGACACGGGTTCTCTTCCAAACAAAACCCCGATGTGCTACAGGGACTAAATGCCTGATTTATCTATACTTATGATTATGTTTTCGGCAATGTGCCCACTAAGTACTTTCGTACTTAGCCCTGCATATATTTCTAAATGTGCAAGTTGAGGCGACGGAAGCGATGGACGGTTGAGTTAGGATTGAGTTGAGTTGAAGAATAGGAAGACTTATGTACTTAGTCTCACTTTTCCGCTGCCAAACTCTAGACACTCTAAACTCTTTTGATGTTATGTAAATAAACCACTGTAGTATAAGTTTTGTAACTTATAACTTAGATGTTTCTGTGTACCTTGTTCGAGTGATCCTTCGAGATCAACTCCTTCTTTTGTTATAAAGTCTTGTTCATAGAAATTATGTAGTCCTTTATGTATGTTTATTTCAGTCAGTCCCTTTCTTCCCCGCTTCTTTAATCCAATCCCAGTTGCACCCCGGCTTCTGCCGTCCCTCAGGATTTGGGGCTGTGACAAAAGTAAATGAATAATAAGATAAAGGATGGAAATAAAATCTTGAAATTTTATTTCTATATATTGTTTGAGTGCAATTTCTTAAATTGTTACATGTTTAAGAAAAGTGGTTGTTTTAGTGGTGATATTACAATTGAATAAAGAATATTCATTTTGTAATTTAAGTATTTCTTGAGATAAGTTATTTCCCTACCTGTTACTGATCCGTGTTTCTTTAAAACTTTTGTAGGATGGCTAGGACACGCGTTACAGCTTGGAAGAGCACACCTTTTCCACAGCGTACCCTAGCACATACTTTACAGGATGATTATCACGGTTATGAGGCAGATTATGGTGAGGAGGACATAGGGCAGATTGTGAGTAATTTTTCAGCGGTGTACTATGCAGCACGACACTTCATCTCAGAGAGTCAGGCTATATCCGATCTGATTGTGCATCTACTGGACGAGTGGCGCGGTTAGGCGTACCGCGTGGCATGGTATTTCCTTGGAGTCTTCGGCGACGACACAGAGCCGACGGGCAACTACTCGGGATTCGCTCTAACTATACACGAGCATTTCTTTGAAAGCAGGTTCATGGTGCCAGTCCCTTTTGAGCCACATCTTCCTTACTGTCACTTCCTAGCAGTTACCGAGCCAGAGCAGTTAAACTTGGACCCGGAGATGGCCGCGTTGTTGGAGATACCGCCAGATTTTGTACCTAGTGAGGAGTCAGACTCGGAGGCAGAGCACTTAGAGGTGGACGAGGAGCCCGCAGCTATACCAGAGTTACCACTTCCGCATAGACCACTTGAGGAGTTGATTCCAGGACCAGGATTCATAGAGATTGACGTAGAGACAGCTGCCATGTTAGGGTTATCTACTCCTTTTATACCTGAGCCTAGTGTGAGAGTTCGGGGACCTTTGGAGACAGGACTGTCCGAGACAGGGTCAGGGTACCGGGAGATAGATGCGGAGTTTGCCGCCATGCTAGAGCTACCATCTTCACCGATACCGCTTGAGGAGATTTGCGCAAAGTGGGAGGTAGTCAGAGGACAGTTAGAGGCAGGACCATTCAGAGTCCGTTCTAGGGAGGAGTACGAGTCCGGTTCCGTTCCAGAGCACTTTCTTCCCCTGAAGAAGCATGCAATAGAGACCAGTGATGATGATCTCGTTTCAGACTCAGAGAAGACAGTTTCGGAGGCACCATCACCATCCCCACTTACACTTTCTGACGTCTCTACTCTGAGGGAGGACGAGACACTCCAGCTCGTCTTTGGTTCAGAGGAGGAGGAGGAGGATCCAAACGAGGATCCAGAGGAGGACCCGGATGAGGATCCGGAGGAGGACCCGGACGAGGATCCGGAGGAGGACCCGGACGAGGATCCGGAGGAGGACTCGGAGGAGGATCCGGAAGAGGACTCTGAGGGTTTACAGGCTGTAGAGGGCAGTATGGACTCGACTGCAGTTTGTTGAGCAGAGCATCGTAGACGCGTATTAGTAGTAGTAGTAGTTTCTTTTGTCCTGTACATAGTCGGATCAGTAACTAGTTTATGTAGTACTCTAGCGGATACGAAATTTTATGAATCGTTTCCGTTCTAGTACTTCCAATAGGTACAATAATGCAACCTGTTAGTGCATCCTATACAGGGATAGGCAATCAGCCTAGTTTAGACTAGTAGTAGTCTAACTTTTTGTATAAGTCCTCGTTGGAGGCAGAATCAATATTCTTTTTAATGTATATATATATACATGACCCGTGAGAGGGTTTTGATCACAAGAAAGTTTTTTATAAATGATGTAGTAAACCAGAATGTCAAATGAACTCGTGTAACGAGAGTTTAGTTAACTTGGAAAGTTAAAAGATTAAAGAGCTAGTATCGAAGTTATGTTCGATTTTTCTTTTCCGTGAACTTGATTAAGTTGGAAAGAGGGTGAGTAAGTAAAAGAATGTTTAAAAGAAAGGGCTAATGAGAATTTCTGTCCCCTATAGTTAAAGAAAAATGCCGCCAAGAAATGTTAACAATCGAAGAGGCCCTGGTAGGCCCAGAGGACGTGGAAGATGTCAACCAAAAAATGAAAGGGAACAAGAACAAGAACGTAATGATACCCATCCACCATCACCATCACCACCACCTCCACCACCACCCCGTAGGGATGTTGAGGATCTTTTCCTCAAACGAAATCCCCCTGTATTCAATGGAACTGGCAGCCCAGGCGATGCTGAGCTCTGGGTACGATCCATTGAAAGAATTTTCAAACTCCTCAGATGTACTGATGAGGAGCGACTATCATGCATAGCATTCCAGCTTTCTGGACCAGCGGATTGCTGGTGGGAGGCAAGATAGAAGGTGATACCTGCGGAGCATCTGGCTCGACTTACGTGGGACGAATTTAAGGAAGCACTGTACGACAAGTACGTGTCGAAGACGTATAGAGCTCAGAAGGAGGCTGAGTTCTACAATTTGAAACATGGTAAGATGACTGTAACAGAGTACGATGCTAAGTTTTGTGAGCTATCAAGGTATGCGCCTACTCAGGTCGGTACCGAAGAAAAGATTTCGAAGAAATTCCGAGGGGGACTAAGACACGAATTGGGGATTGCTTTAGCTAGTCATGGGGGACTGAGCTATACGGATGTTCTAGGGAGAGCCCTGGAAATGGAGGCCGTTGTGCCTGATGAGAAGAAAATGTAACAACCACACCAGCTCCAACACAAAACCAAAACCGAGGTTATTATAACAATAATAATAGCAATTTTCAAGGAAAGAGAAAGTGGGAAAGGGGCAATAGCAGGGGCTATAATCAGAATTTCAACAACCAAGGAAATCAGCGAAGTGGTAATCAGCAAGGCTATCAGCAGCCTAGTCAAAACAACAACAAGAGGCCGTGGCAAGAAAACAACCAGTCAGGGTTGTATTTACAGGGAAATGGACAAACCGGACCATGGAGAGGCAATAACCAGCAAAACCAGCCGCAAGGGCAGCAGAGGAATTTCAATCAGGGAGGAAATAACCCAGGGAGGGTTACCATTCCTGTATGCCCTAAGTGCAACAAAACACATCCCGGTGTTTGTCAAGTAGGCACCACCAACTGTTTTAACTGCGGACAGAAGGGGCATATGAAGAAGGATTGCCCTAAACCACTGCAAGCAGTACCTCTGAGGGCCATACAAGCGCAGCCACAGCAACAAATGAATCAGCAGCAGTTTCAGCAGCACGCGCAACAACAGCAGAATGCAAGGGCATGCGCGAATAGGCAGACTGGGCAGGATAAGGAAAAAGGAAAAGGAAACCTTGCAGGTATGGGAAAACTTCACAACATTCCTATTAAGATATTGTTCGATACAGGCGCATCGCATTCTTTTATTGCTGGTTCGTGTGCGGATAACTTAGATATCAGACCTGTAAGAGCTGAACATGCTATAAGAGTAGCTACACCTTCAGGAGAGATTACTACTTTCACACATGTCTGCTCTAACCAAGAACTAGAAATCGGAACTCTTAAAGTTAAAGCGAACAATTTGAACGTTATGATAATGTGGGACGTAGACATAATCCTAGGGATGGACTGGTTGTCAGAGAATTATGCAACAATTCTCTGCAACAAGAGAAAGATCTCTTTTCAACCCCCGGGTAGAGAGCCGACCGAATTTCATGGGATTGCAATAGGCAAGAGAGTACCGGTAATATCCGCCTTACAAGCCAAGAAGTTGATAAAGAAGAAGGGTTGCACAGCCTATCTTGTGTACCTAGTTGGAGAACCAGGAGCCGAGAAGACCATTCAAGACGTGAAAGTTGTCAACGAGTACGAAGACGTCTTTCCAGAAATTTTACCTGGTTTACCACCAGACTGTCACATAGATTTCTCGATCGACTTAGAACAAGGATCGGCCCCTAAATCAAAAGCCCCATATAGGATGGCACCGAAGGAGTTAGAAGAACTCAAAATTCAATTGCAAGAGTTGCTAGACCTTGGTTTCATCAGACCAAGTGTCTCACCTTGGTGAGCACCAGTGTTGTTTGTCAAAAAGAAGGGTGGTTCAATGAGGATGTGTATAGATTATCGAGAGCTGAACAAGATCACCCTCAAAAACAAATATCCTTTGCCAAGGATAGAGGATCTTTTCGATCAGCTCAAGGGTGCAAGAGTGTTTTCAAAGATAGATTTAAGATCAGGGTATCATCAGCTGAAGATTAAACCCGAGGACGTACCTAAGACTGCATTTCGAACCAGATATGGCCACTACGAATTCTTGGTTATGCCATTTGGTTTGACCAACGCCCCTGCAGTATTCATGGACCTCATGAATAGAGTTTTCCACCCATACTTAGACAAATTCGTCTTAGTATTTATCGGCGATATTCTCATTTACTCAAAGAATGAGAAAGAACAAGAAGAACATCTGCGGATAGTGTTTGAAACACTTAGAGCTGAGAAACTTTATGCCAAGTTCAGTAAGTGCGAATTTTGGTTGAAGGAAATAATGTTTCTCGGACACATAGTTTCAGTGGAAGGAATCAAGGTAGATCCTGCTAAGGTAGAGGCAGTGCGCGACTGGAAGTCACCAACGAATCCAAACGAGATCAGAAGTTTCTTAGGTTTGGCGGGCTACTACAGAAGATTCATCGAGGGATTCTCCACGATTGCTAGACCTATGACGCAGCTACTTTGAAAAGAAAATAATTTTAAATGGACGAACGAGTGTGAAAAGAGTTTCCAAACGCTCAAAGAAAAGTTAACTACAACACCAGTATTAGCTCTTCCAGACGCAAACAAGGAATATGTGGTGTATACCGATGCTTCGAAGAATGGGTTAGGTTGTGTTCTAATGCAAGACGAAAAGGTGATAGCTTATGCCTCACGACAACTTCGACCTCACGAAGTTGAGTATCCAACCCACGACTTAGAACTCGCAGCCGTTGTGCATGCATTAAAGATTTGGAGACACCATCTTTATGGTGTAAGGGTTGAGATCTTCACAGATCACAAGAGTCTGAAGTACTTCTTCAAGCAGGAAGAACTGAATATGCGACAAAGGAGGTGGCTCGAATTGGTTAAAGATTACGACTGCGGAATCAACTACCATCCAGGAAAGGCAAATGTAGTAGCAGATGCGCTGAGTCGCAAGGCTCCAACCAAGTTAGGATGTCTGTTTGTCGAGGAAGAAACTCTAGTACGAGAATTTGAAAAGATGGAAATAGAAGTGCTCGATACACCAGCAACGATCACAAGTCAACTAGCGGCACTAGTAGATACACCTAATTTACGAGAAAGAATTATAAGTGGCCAGAGGAAGGATGAGTCGATGGAAAAGCTCCGACTAAAGATAAGGACGGATAAACCAGATGGATATTCCGAAACACCAGACAATGCGATATTATTTGAAGGTAGACTTTGTATTCCTGACAGTGACGAAGAATTAAAGAATGATATCATGAGTGAGGCTCATGATACGTCATATACAGCACACCCATGGAGTACCGAAGTCTATAATATCAGACAGAGATGCCAAGTTCACTTCAAGATTTTGGATCACCATGCAGAAAGAGTTGGGTACTGAACTTAACTTCAATATAGCTTTTCATCCTCAGACGGACGGACAATCCGAGAGGATGATTCAGTATCTAGTTGATATTCTAAGGACAGCGGTATTGGATCGAAGTGCAAATTTGGAAGATATCTTGCACTTGGTCGAATTCGCGTATAATAACAGCTATCAGGCGACGATAGGAATGGCGCCTTATGAGGCATTGTATGGAAGAAAATGCAAGTCACCACTTTATTGGGATGAAATAGGTGAAAGAAAGAACTTAGGACCCGACTCGATTAATGAAATGATCGAGATCGTTCGGCAGATTCGAGATAGAATGAAAGAAGCCCAGAGCCGACAGAAGTCTTGCGCCGATGATCGTTGAACCAATCTTAGTTTCGAAGTTGGTGATAAGTTTTTCCTTAAGAGTTTACCATCGAAAGGAATCATTAGATTCGGTGTTAAGGGTAATCTCAGACCAAGGTTCATAGGACCTTACGAAATTCTTGAGAAGATAGGACCTGTTACTTATAGATTGGCCTTACCGCCAAGTCTAGGAAGTGTCCATAACGTGTTTCACGTTTCCCAATTAAGAAAGTATGTCTATGACCCTAAGCACGTTATAAGTCAGCAAGACGTCGTTCTTGAACCTGACCTAAGTTATGAAGAAAAACCGATATCAATTTTGGATAGAAAAGTTCAAGAATTAAGAACCAAGTTGATACCAATAGTAAAAGTATTAGGGAATCACCACGGGCAAGAAGAAGCCACGTGGGAGCTCGAGGAAAAGATGAAGGAGAGATATCGTTATCTTTTTGAAGAAGGTATGCAAATTTCGGGGCGAAATTTTTCGTAAGGGGGGTAGGATGTAATACCCCGATTATTTCTACTGTCTTTAAAAATGAATGTTAATAATAATTATGGCTTTGCACGCCTAAGATCATGAAATTAAATTCTAATATTTACGGTGAAATCCGTTTCAGAAAATAATTTTCAGAAGTCGGACGAATGACAACTATATTTAGGGTTTTCCCGTACGGTAAATTTTTCGACCGAAAACTCAGAATTAAAATCCGTCAGAATTTACATTCACTTTTTCTTCGATACGAGTTCACCAGAGAAAGTTAGTTTTTATGATTTTCCGGGCGAATTTTAGACTGTCTAATCCCGACTTTTTCTCGGATTTTGAAAAATGAATTAGGTTTTCCTAGTACGTGATATATTTCCAATCTAACGGACGAATTAGATTTCGTCAATTTCGTAACCGACTAAGAAATCATTCATTGACTTTCTATAACGACGTTTAAAGCCGGAAATGAGACATTTCCATCTAACAAATCCACGCCAAACAACCCCTAACGACTCACCACTCCTTTGTAGGATATTTACCACTTTTATGCATAGTAATAACATGAGTCATCACCTCCTCTCTTCTCCCTCATTTCCGCCAACACACACTCTCTCTCTCTCTCTCTCATTTTCTTCTTTCTTCCTCCATTAAAGCTTCAACTCCAAGCTCTTCTCAAGCTTTTAAGTCTTCCATCTACCGATCAATTCCACTTCGGAGTCCATATTACGCAAGGTAAGAACATCTCCTACCATATGAACCGAACAAAAGCTTGTTCCATCATTTTAGTTTTTTTCGAAAACTTAAGAGATGAAATAGGATGTTGATCCTTGTTCGATTCGTGTTCTAGGATGTTTAGAATCGAGTTCTACGGATCGAATCATGAAGAAAATCACTCCCTTTTACTTTAGGTTATTACCGAAATTATATGGAATTTTAGGGGTTTTTCGTAGTTCGATTTCTTCGATGTTTGATCGATAGATTAGTGTTCTACATGTTGTTAATTGACTATATGAATTGATTTAGATTTTTCTAAAAATAAAATTCGAAACTTAAGAGTTGAAGAATGCATGTTTTAGTATAGTAAATGTTGTGATATGCATGTTATGTTTATGGAATTGAGATATAGGATGTATGAGGATGATTATAGATTTAATTGAGATTTTTCTAAAAATAAAACGAAAAACGTAAGAGACGAAGACGTGTCAATAAGTTGAAGCTCGATAATGTGTTGATAATATGGTTTGCATATTAGTGATGCTCGTTAGGTAATAATCGTTGTTGTAAAATTTGAACAAAAAAGGAGAATGTAAGATTTTTGTTAAGAGACAAACAATCGATGATAAGTCGAGAATAGATAATGATATAGGTCTATGATGTGAATATAAGTTAATCTCGTTAGTAAATGAACATAATCGGAAAGTTAGAACGAATTCTAATAACGTTGGATTTTTCATAAGAAACGAATGAATGAACCTAAGTATCGTTGGAAAAGACGAATAAGGAAAGTAATTGGATATTAATGATCGTTATTGTTAAATGAACGAGTTTGTAGTTGACGGCTTTTACATCTGAGTTATGAAATGATAAGTTATAGTTGTGAGCGAGAAGTAGAAACGAGAAGTTAGAAATTATTTTGGTATAGTACTTGTTTAGTTTGAAAAGACGAGGTTTTAAACGTCGTGCTTATAGACGAGGAATGGAAAGGAGTTCTTCACGTATGATAGTGCATGTTGACTGCCTTGATATGTAAATTTCGTGAGAATTTAAGTATGATATCATAAAACGAACCTAGAAAACCGTGCGTCGATTTTATCGAGCATTAGGGTTTCACTCGGCAGTTTTGCGACCCTTCACGGAAACTGCCATATCTCCTAGCTCGTTTATCGGAATTGAGATCCGTAAATTGGAGAGTAAACAAGACATCCGAGGCTTTCTTTTGGTACAGGGCACGTTCCCTGTTTCGAAATACCCTGTTCTGTGCAAGCTTACTAATCTGTGCAGGATTGTTCAAAAAACTTAGATTCTTAAGTTGAATTCTTCTCAACTTGAACTCCTTCGATCTTTTAAGTCGTTTCAAGTTAGCGACTACTTTCTTTCTACTGACCTAAGTGTTAGGTACAGAACCGAGTGAGTGTCAAACGAGATGCTTTCGTATCTCGTTTCTGTTTAATTAAAAGAGTTTAGTTTAGCGTGCAAATGCCTAAAAAGTCTAAAGGACTAAAACTTAATTCGATTTTCCGTATTCGTTTATCGTTTGCGACCGAGTTTTAAAGTATGATTATTTACGATGAAGGAGGAAGTCAGCACCAAGAATAGGACGGAAGATCAGAAGACGGAAGCACGTGTCTTAGTTTTGTATTCTATTGAGGTGGGCTTTTATATATGAAACAAAATGAGCAATTCTCGAAAACCTTTTCTTTATCGCTTGATAATCGTGTTTTCAAAGTGATAATCATGGCATGAACTATTTATTTTATGTGAGTTCTCTTGTACCTTATGAGTTAGCCAAAAGGGGTTAACTAAACGATCGGCTTTGAGTTAGTCAAAAGGGGCTTTTCCAAAGTTTAGTGTATACTATAGCCTGTGGTGTATGTGGTATCCTGTTGAGGGGTAGCTAGCCACGGTGATAATGAATAGTCAAGATTGAACGTAACATCTATGAAAAATGCTTGTACAAGCTAAGTTATGAAAATGAGAAAGAAAATGTTTAGTAGACACGGGAATTTGTTGAAAAACCCCGATGTGCTACAGAAATGAAATGTCTGATTATCTATACTCATGATTATGTTTTCGGCAATGTGCCCACTAAGTTCTTTTGTACTTAGCCCTGCATATGTTTTCTAAATGTGCAGGTTGAGAGACGGAGCGGCGACGGTTGAGTAAATGTTGTCAATAGGGAAGACTTTAGTATGTAGTTTACAATTCCGCTGCCAAACTCTAGACTCACTTATGTAAATATGAATATCACTTTTGGTTTAAGTTCTGTACTTATAACTTAGAATCTTTTGAGATCTTGTTCGAGTGATCCTTTGAGATCAACTCTTTCTTTTGTTAATGAAGTCTTGTTCATAGAAATTATTTTGTCTTTAATGTTATGTTTATTCATTCATCCCCTTTCTTCCCCGCTTCTTTAATCCAATCCCAGTCGCACCCCGGCTTTGCCGTCCCTCGGGATTTGGGGCTGTGACAAAGGCCTGGAGGTATCCGCTCCCTATTATAGCATCGGCTGCCGGATCTTCGAAAAATTCATCATCGTCGTTGTTGCCGGCGCGGGTCGGCCTGAAGGGCTTGGCTAGGGGCTGAACCGGAGAGGGCGTCTAGTCGCGGCGCATGAATTCCTCAAGCTGATCATGCGAAGGTGGCAAGACTCTAACAGGGTTGTGAAAACCATTCGACTGAGGAGCGGTCAAGCTACACGAAGCAAGGGGGTCAAAAGCACGTATAGGAAGCACATGTGACGCTCGGGGCCGAAGTACGGAGTGATCGCCGGTGCATAAGGCATGGACGAAGAGCGGCTCCGATGAGACTTCCAAGCGGAGACGGCAGGGATAAATCGAAATACACCTGAACGAGAGGGATTCCGAGAATATGTCGGAATGGGACGACATATTCAAGGAGAGCTTAAAGGAATTGATAGGTCTACTCATACCATCAAGATGCATCTTTTTTTCTGGTGCCTATCCTGGAAGAACTCCAAAGTTAAGCGTGCTTGACTTGCAGTAGTACTAGGATGGGTGACCTCCTGGGAAGTTTTCCTGGGATGCGTGTGAGTGAGGATAAAGCACGCTAGAAAAGATATGTGATGGTTTGTGGGGTCAGCCGTCATTCTGGAAGCCGGGCTGTTACAGTTGGTATCAGAGCTGAACCTCTCCCAGTATGGTGTGGTTTGGGGATGAACCAAGCGGAAGCTGGTGGGCCTGTGACGCCCGGGGCCGAAGTACGGAGTGATCGCCGGTGCACATAGCATGGACAAAGAGCGGCTCCGATGAGACTTCCAAGTGGAGGGGGCAGGGATGAACCGAAACACACCCGAACGAGAGGGATTCCGAGAATATGTCGGAATGGGACGACATATTCAAGGAGAGCTTAAAGGAATTGATAGGTCTACTCATACCATCAAGATGCATCTTCTTTTCTGGTGCCTATCCTAGAAGAACTCCAAAGTTAAGCGTGCTTGACTTGGAGTAGTACTAGGATGGGTGACCTCCTGGGAAGTTTTCCTGGGATGCGTGTGAGTGAGGACAAAGCACGCTAGAAAAGACTTGTGATGGTTTGTGGGGTCAGCCGTCATTCAGGAAACTGGGCTGGTACAGCACACCTCCTGAGTACGGGTAGTCCTAGTAGGCGGCTCGGGGCTCTGGCTCGGAACGGGGTGGTGAAGGTTCACGGGAAGGAGCTGGGCCATCCTGAAGCACAGGCGGGGGACTATGGACAAAACCGTTCGGCACAGCGGGGAGGTCAACGTCCCGTAGAAATGATCGCATTGCAGTCGCCATCGAGGTATCGGTGTTCGAGAAATCTGGGCACAAGCGATGCTGCCCAATCACGCCATTCCTGAGGTAGGGCATGAATCAAATGAATCATCCCGTCTAACGCACCCACGTCCATGTACTGGACTTTCTCCCAAATCTTATGATAGCAAGCTAGAAATTCAGCGATCGTCTCGTGATACATCTTCCTTACATGCAAGTACTCTTGCATCCACTCTCGATCGTCCATCCTATACAAGTTTTAAACGAGTTAAGCACACTAAAACAGTTAAACAGGCATGCTAAAATTTCCATCCACCACATACTCGTTCTTGCTTTCCACAGAGGTATTATTGCTCAGGGTACTTGGCAATTCCATTTCAAAAAATCGTTTGCACAAACATTCCATCCTTTCCGAGTTCCACATAAAACACACATTAGGGAAGACATAATAAAACAATCTAGTCATTCAAACTACTTATCAAGCTTTTATCTCTAGACAAGCGTGACGAAGTGCTGTCATTACACTCTTCGCACAAATAAATTTATAAACACCTCTTGCCCAACAAGGTAGTAGTTAATGGCAAGTGGGGTCGATCCTAAGGGACTTGGCGTAGATCTGCTCTTCTTCTTGAACTCAACAAAAGGGATTTTGACTGCAATGTATCTTGTAACTCAACAAATAAAATATCAAATAATAAAAGAGTTTGGATTGGGTTTCGAATCAATGATCCTAATTACTCATCACTCGTTCATTGGTGCAAAGATATTCAATTAACTGATCTTATCACTTAGTTTAAGATAAAGATTAGTTTATACCCTAAAGGTCACGAAGTCACGATATAAACACACTTAACCTATGTCTATCCAATTTTACAGATCTTGACCAGAAGGCAAGATCTCCTCTCTTGATCAACAAAGTCACGAAGACACTTTAGTAATGATGCTGCCCAAAAGGCATTAAGAATAAATAGACCCAAGACAGCCAAGAGGTAGGTCAATACCGACTGCTCTCCAACACTCTTTACCTTCTTGGGCACGAAAGACACTCTCGAGTTAAATTCCAATTTCTATTAATGACTCAATATCAATTTCTAGATGGTGATCAATCATATATCAATATCAATTAAGTCAAAAATTAATCCTAAGTGTTTCGGGGACAAAATCAAGTAACAAACTTGTAATACCCCGAACATTCATAAACCCTTAAGTGCGTTTTAAAATGAGTTTAATTGCTTAATTAATGAGTTTTGAGTGATGTGATGCTTCAAGAAAAGATATTTTCTTGAAATGACTAAAATGCCCCTGTATGCTTTGACGTGAGTTTTTCTCGTTTCGATTATTCGAACGAGTATGTGATGCATTGATTGAGTTTATTTATATGATTTTGAGCTTGAATATGATTTTCAATGAAATCTGAGAACTTTTATTTTTCAGTGGATGGTAACGAGAACCGAGAAAACACTATTCACCGACAAACTCAGAATTAGACCTAATTAGTGTCTTCTCAATCTAGAATTAATTCTAAGATCATTGAGATAATTTAGAAGCTCATCCGAGATCACATGATAAAACTCTAAGAGTTTAGTCCTTAACGGATTAATTAGCCGAATGATTTTTAGATTTTCTTCGTTACTTGAAATTTTGACCTAAAAATTTGATATTCGGGTTCCTTGATTTATTTCGTGAGATATGAGATAGGGTCGAGAATTTTTCGATGTCGGAAATGAGACAAGGAGATATTTAAGCCGTTTTCAGTAGAAATGAAATAATACGGATATATACTACCGGAAAACTTTTTCATCCGGGTAAATTTTTATCTGTAAAAAAATAAAATCTCTCTTATCACTCTCCCTCTCTCTCTCCCTAAATCTCTCCATAGCCTAGGGTGCCTATTTTCTACCCTAGAAGGAATATTAATCATGAAATTCATTTAATGTGGCAAGATTCTTTTCTTAGCCTAAAAGATGAATTATCTTCATTCATTCACCTATCATTTCATCATTTAATCCATCTCACCACCTCAAACTCTCATTTCCAACGTGTAGTATCAACCAAAGAAAGAAGAAATATTTTCTCTCTCAAATCTCTCTCATTGCCGTGAGCAACCAAAGAAGAAAAAAAAAATCCTCCATCTCTCTCCCCTCCCAACCGTGACACACACACATACACACATACTTGAGAATCCTCCATTAAAGTACCAAGTTCCAAGCTTCTAAGCTTCAAGTTTCCAAGAGTTCAAGAGATCTTCATCATCCTTATTCCATGCCACCCTAATTGAAGAGGTAACTTAATCCTTCAAATCTTGAAGTTCAAATTCAAGAAAAATCATCTCTTAATTTCCTCGTAATTTCGGCAACTTTGCCCTAGAGGAGATGATCGATTGTTGTTTATTTTTCTTGAGGATTCAAGATGAAATCTACCAAGGAAATTCAAGCTAGAGGTTGAGCTCCCAAGCCCTTCATTTTCGGTTCAACCATCATCAAGAGAGAAGCTTCGATTTAATCTTTTAAAAGTAGGTTAAATCATTTGATTACTTGTATATTTGTAATCTATAATCCCTAAAGAGATGAAAGCATGCATGATTTAAATTTATGCATAGGCAAACTAGGGATTTCGATGTGAGATTCGAGTAAGGAAATCGTTAGAAAATCGAACCTAGGAATTAATCTATGATTAAAAGAGAAAAGAAAAATAATCTCCTAAAAATTCTATTAAAACCGAAAATAGGAGAAAGAGAAGGAAAAAAATCGATTTCAATGATTTTGATGATTTAATGCTTTATATGTGTTTATGAATATGATTTGCATGGTTATTATGCATGAAGAATTTGAGAAAATGTTTGTCTAATTTTTGAGGAAGAAGCCGTGAGTTTTGAGGCTTAGGAGTAATTTATTTTGATTTATTTCTTGATTTATGATGATGTTATGAGTATGAGAAAAGTATGAGTTATATGATGATTTAATCCCTTATGTGATTATTTGAGGAAAATCGATACATATGCATGATTTTAGAGGAAAAATAATTTTTATGATGATTTGAGTATGTTTATGTTAGTTGTTGAGTATTAGATGTTTGAGATGGAAGAAATGAGATTTTTAGTGTGAAAATCGAAAATTATGAGTAAGAATACCTAGTATGTGTTCTAGGTGTTCTTGGTGAAAAAATATGAATTTTTGAAGATTTGAAGAAATGCCTAGTGTGTGTTCTAGGTGTTCTTGGTGAAATCTTGAAGATTTGAATATCATTAAAATTAATTCTAAAAGAAATTAATTAATTATTTAATGAATAAAATATTCAATACTTTTTGAGAATAAAATTAAAGAGAAAATAAAAAGAGAAAAATCATTAAATTAATGATGAGTCATTAAGTTGAAAAACAATAAAGGAAAATAATATCTTTATTTAATAATTAAAGTTTAAGAGGAAGAGTAAATCGAGAAATTAATTTTTGAGATTAAGAGGAGGAAATAATCGAGAAATAATAAAAGAGGAGTTAGAGTTAAAGAATTAGAGTGGAAGTCGAGTATAAAATGCGAGTCGAGTTAGTTGAAGTTAAGACGTTCAATTGAATGTGAAAGAAGGAAAAATGATAATAAATTACTTATAAGAGAAAAATAACAGAAGAGTCGAGTATGAGAAATTGAGTGAGAAATTTTAAACGAGTAAATGAACTCTAATGTCGTAAAATTAGTCGAGGAGTTTTAAAATAAAAATAAATAATGGAGTTAGAAATAAAATGATAAAAGAGATAATTTCTTAATAAATTAAGAAATGATGGAGTAAGAGAATAAAGAGTCGAGTCGAGCTTTGATGATCGATTAATAAATAAAAATTAGAAGAGTTAAGTCGAGTTAAGCAAATAATAATTTGCGAAGAATTGAGTCGAGTAAGAGGAGTTTATGAGTTTAGAGTCGAGCGAGAATTGTTTAATAAAGTCAAGTTAAAATAGTTTAATAATTAATCATTAAATTAAATGTGAAATATTGAAGAGACGAGAAGAAAATTTAAAAGGAGATATTTTAGTTTGAGAGTCGAGTTATTAATTGATGAAGTGTTTAAATGCTCGTTAATTTTTAATAATTGAGTATTGATTGATTAATGATGCTTGAGTAAATAATTGAGTTTGTTTTTCAAATCATTTTAATTTGAAAAGAGATGAGGAAGTTGTCGAGTCTTGAGCGATGAGTTAAAAATTGAGTTTTGAGTTGAGGATAAAAGTCGAGATTATATATATATATATAATAAGAGTTTAATTGAGATTAAGAAAAAAAGAAATTATAGTGATAAAATGAGTTAATCAAATAATAGTACGTACTTTTATCCGTATACTTAATTGAGCAAAGACGGCGTATTTTGAAAAAAATGTCGTATATTGAGTTGAGAAATATTAAATGAATATTTGAGTTTTTAATTGAAAAGAATTATTTGAATTTTATTTCGAAATATGAGAATATAATTTATGAGATTGAAGTTAACGCCGTTTCAAAAACTAGAGTCGAGTAATTGTTTATGTGACTTGAAGTGTGAATCGAGTTTGAGATAATATGTTTGATTTAATTCCATATTGAGTTATAATATGTTTAATTAAATCTATATGCTTGAGTGAAATGTTTTACATTTCGATTTTGATAAATGATATATTTCAAATTGTTGAGAATATGTGCATAAGATATAATTGATGTGACATGAATAATGTGATATGATGTTAATTGAGTTTAGAAAGCGAGTAAGAATCAAGTAATGAAGTTGAGATAAATGATATTTCATTAATTAGTGAGAAACATTAAAGTATTATCAATTACCGATTAATAATTAATGATTTAGAACGAGAGTACGAGACAAAGAAATTAGTAACAGAATAGAGTCGAGAATCAAGAACGAGAAAGTCGAGAAAGTGATCGACTTAGAGAAAGATAAAATAAGAATAGAGAGACCCGAGTCAAGTAGAAGTCCTCCAGCCGAGACACACATCTACTTTACATCTTTCGCATTGAGTCTTATTATTTTATCGATGTCCGATTTATGAAGGACTGAGCGGGACGGATAAGTAGCGAGGACATTCACGAGTAAGCTGCCTAGCTAAATCTTCGGAAGTCAGGTGGGCTTTTCTAAAACCAAAACTCTGATGAATGCTATCGTTATTTGGTTATTGAGTATTATTATGATGTGAGTTTTAAATTCAATTGACTTGCCGTTTTATATGAGTTTGGTATGATTTATCATATGCTTGAATGAGATATTATTGTCCTGTGAAAGGTAGGAAACCCACGTGTGGTATATAAATTGTTTGAGGTGACTGTGAGCCTTGCTTCGGTTGGGCCGGTCACAGTGTTCGAGAAGGAGGCCTACTTCTCGGCACAGGGAGAGAGAGAATGTGGTAGATGATACATACTGTTTGAGTATATATAATTGTTTTGTCAGCGCTGACGTTTCAAGAAAGTAAAATGTTTTTGCATTCACAACTAAAACTGTTTTCATTGCATAAATACTTGTGATGCTACGGCAAGGCAAGTTCAATTGATATAGCTCTAAGAGCAAGTTTCAAAGTTTTGGCATGTGTTCACTGAGTACGAAGTACTCAGCCCTGCATGTATTTCTAAACGTGTAGGTTAGCAGGATGAGGACGGAGTGGGCAGCTTGGTGGTGTGATGTTTTTGAGTCGAAAGTTAGTCTGGCAATTGCATGTCTTTATACATGTAGTTGTTGGGATTGAGTCGAGGTTTCTGCTGCTATGCTTTGCAAAATGATGTCTGTTGATATACTTTGAAACAATACTTTGATGTTCTGTTGAGTAAGAGCGATGTGCTCGATACAATTTAAAAGTTTTTATTGGTTCGTGTTTTTGGGAATCTTAAATACTTATGCCGTTTCAGTTTGCTATGTAAATTATTACATGCTCGTTTGATGTTTTAGTTGTGACTTGGAAGCATGTTCTCTTTTGTTATCGTTTTCAGTCAATATTTCTCTTGTTTTCCCGAGCATGAATCCCTTATTTGAGTTGAGTTGATGGATGATTAGTAGTGTTAGTGTTCGTACGTCGCACCTCGGGAGTCGGGGTGTGACAGAACTTAAGCAATTAGACCTCACGAGTTTAGAACGAGTAATCACGATCAGTTCATCTACATCTAACCCAAACAATAAATTTAGCTAGTCATAATATTAAATAAGAACACAAATCGAATAACAGAAATCAAACTTAACATAAACTGGAAAAGGGTTGCTGCTCAAAAGCGTAAGTCAGCAACTGAGGTCTTGGCTTCAAGCCAACAACTAAACGAATGCAGAAAATACAAAACGAACATAAAAGTAAATCGCCCGTAGGACTTGTTTCTTCCTCACTTTCTCTCAAACTTAGAATGCAGAACTAAGCTATGAACTCGAATAAAAATGGCACACATTACATTATGGAGTCGGTCATATATATAGGCGATGAAATTAGGGTTGAGGTAGTTTCCTTGTTGGTGAAGGACTCTTCCCATGCATATCACATCCGCCCTATCTCTCATCCATGCAGCCACGATTCACTTTCCTTGTTTGGTAAATATCTTCTTTGATTAGGTTCGGCTAGGATAAGGAAAGAAATCTTCGATCCTTATCCTCTTCTTTGAAGGAAAAGAAATCTGCTGCTGGCTCGACTCACAGCTTGCCTTCTATGTCTGCATCCTGTATTGCTTCCTGTGTTGACCAAGATCCTAGCTCCTCCGGGTACTCTGTCTGTTGGCTTCAAGGATATGGGGAGGTACTTCCTGACTTGTAGAGTGTGTAAAACATTGTTGCCTAGCTACAAGCCTCCAGCCCAATGCCCATTTGCATCGTATCGCCATCTCAACATCACAACAACAGATTTTCCACCGAATTTGCCTGAGATCCCACCTGTTCTTCCCTGCACACCATCTCTCGACTTTGTGTCCTTCCAGACACACTATGTCACACCCCGACTCCCGAGGTGCGACGAAGGATACTAACACTATTATAATATCCACTAACTCAACTCACATAAGGGTTCATGCTCAGGAAGTCAAGGGATTATTAACTGAAAACGATAACAAATAAGGCATGCTTCCAAAATATAATGAATCACCCAACAAGCATAGATAATTTACATATCAAGTCCAAAAAGATATAAGTTGTCAAGATCACGTGAAACGAAAGTTAAGAAAAGTAATAAATTGTTTCGAGCACATCCCTCATGAATTCAAACAAGTAACAGAGTATAATTCAAAAACATATCAAATGGTTGTATTGCAGCGGAAACATCGACTCAAATCCCAACAACTACATGTATGAAGACATGTAATTGCCAGCCAACTTTCGACTAAAAAAGACAACACACCACCAAGATGTCCACGCCATCCACATCCCACTAACCTGCACGTTTAGAAATACATGCAGGACTGAGTACTTCGTACTCAGTGAACACGTGCCAAAAACATTTGAAAAAAAACTTGCTCTTAGAGCTATACAATTGAACTTGTCTTGCCATAGCATCACAAGTACTAATGCAGTTAAAAACTTTTACTTGTGAATGCAAAAATATTGTAATACCCCAGAAATTTCGTACTGACTTAAAAATTTTAAGTTAGTAATAAAAATGGCTTTGCACGCCTAAGTACAAGAATTTGAATTCTAAAACCAACGGTGAAATCCGTTTCTGAAAATAAATTACGGAAGTCAGTTAGATGACTACTGTATTTTGGGTTATAGCGTACGATAACTTTTTAGTTCTGGAACTCAGATCGGAAAACCGTCTGATTTTTACATTCACGAAATCGCGATACGAACTCGCCTGAGAAAGTTCGTTTTTATGATTTTCCGGACGAAACTCGGACTGTGACGTCCCGAGAATTTGTCGGAAATTAGTTTTTAAATATTACTTTCCGATCAAGTTTAATATATCAAAATTTTTGGTCGAATCAGAATTTGACGATTTTGTGTCGAGCTACGTTTTTCGTCTTTCAATTTCCGTAACGTCGTATCGCGCCGGAAAAATACGTATTTTTCCCCTTTTTCTTCCCTCTTAGCCGACTTCATCTCTCTCTAAACTTGATATTTCATTACTTTATAGTATTAATCTAATGACTCACCACTTAGGATATTTTAATTACTTTACACCTAAGTTGTTACTATTCTAAGTTCATTAGTCATCACCATCTCCCCCCCCCCCCAACACACCTCATTGCCGCCACACACACATCACCCTCTCTCCCATTTTCTTCATTTCACCATTGTTGGATCCTCAAGTTCTTGGAGCAAGAAATTCCACAAGTTCATCATCCAACCATCGAATCTTCTAACTTCTTTCACTAAAGCTCAAGGTAATCTCCTCCTCTACACTTCTATCCAATTGGATTTCATTTCTTTTATTTCTCAAGATGGATCAAAATTTAGGTGATGAGGTAGTAGATGTTTTGATCTTTAATTAGTGTAATTAGATGCATTAGATATGAATTCTATGGTTAAAATTTGAAGAAAACAAAGAACCCTAATTACTATGTAATACGAAATTTGGGGCTTTCTATTAGGATGATTGAATTCTTCAATTAGTTGGATAATTAGACTTAGAAGTAGTTCAATTGATGATTAAAACAAAAAGAAATCAAAACCCCTATAAATTTAAGTGAGGACTGAGTTTTATGCTAGGATTTGAGTTGGGGGTTTTCAATTTAATGACGTAATAAGACTTGAATCGATTAATTGATGTTGTAGTAGTATGGGAATTGGATTAATGGAGTTATTTGATGAAGAAAATCACCCTCTTTAAATTATTGTTATTACCGAAAAATATGAGAAAATTGGGGTTTTTCATGTAGCTTGTTTTGGTTGATGATATGTATAATAATGATCTATGTTAGATGATGATTAATGTCGTAGAAAATAAACGAATTCAGATAACTTTTGAAATCTTGTAAGAGACGAACAAGTGATCGTAATTAATAATCGAGAAGTCGAGTAAGGATTCTAATTAGATAATAATGTTTATAATGGACTAAGGTACGACTTTGTAGTTGAAGACATGAGCATTCGGATTATTATATAATGAGTTGTAGTTATAATCGAGAACTAGAAACGAGAATTTGTTAACTTGTTGTTGGTATAGTAAATGGTAGTTGAAACGACGAGGTTTGATCGTCGTGGTTATAATCGAGTTTTAAAAATGAGTCCTTCATATATGGGAGTACGTGTTGACTGCCTTGAGAGTGAAGTTTCGTGAGAAATCGAGTACGAGAACTTAGAACGAGCCTAGGAAGTCATACGTCGATTTTATCGAGCAACTAGGGTTAGCCGCGGCAGTTGTGCGACCCTTCCCGGAGACTGTAATATCTTTTAGCTCGTTTATCGGATTTGAGATCCGTAAATTGGAGCATAAACTAGACTCTCCAAGCTTTCTAACGGTACAGGGCTCATCCCCTGTTTCAAATTCCTCTGTTCTGGGCAGTCCCCAGAACTACTGTAATGCACAGTAAAATTTCAGAACTTATTTTCCTAAGTTGTTTTCTTCGCAACTTAGTTTCTTTCGATCGTTTAAGCCGTAATAAGTTAACGATTATCTTCTCTACTGACCTAAGAGTCGAGTATGAAACCTTTCGAGTTCTAAACGAGATTTGTTCAAGTCTCGTTCCCGTTTAAATTAAGAAGAAACTAGTAGCGTGCAAATGCCTAAAGAAACAAAACGACTAAAACCTAATTCGAATTTCCATATTCGATTATCTTTTACGACCGAATTTAAAGTGTGATTATTTTACGATGAAGGAGGAAGCCAGCACTAAGGAAAGGACGGAAGAACCGAAGAACGGAAACCTGTTTAGTAGTTCTGTATCATCGAGGTGGGCTTTTATTCTATAACAAATAAAATGTGGGTTTTTCCACAACTCGAAAGTAATTCTTTATCGCTTTGATAAATGAGTTTTCAAAGTGATAATCATGGCATAAACTGTTTAAATATTTTATGTGAGTTCTCTTGTACCTATCTGAGTTAACATTCGTGTTTCCCAGATTTATGAGTTAATCAAAATAGGTTAACTAACGATCGGCTCTGAGTTGGCTATTAAGTGCTTTCTAGAGTTAGTGCACTTTGTAACCTGTGGTGTATGTGGTATCCTGTTGAGGGGTAACCAGCCACGGTGAATGAGAAATTGGTCAAGATTTGAACGTAACATACTAGAAAAAAATGCTTGTACAAGCTAATTTATGTAAATGAGTCAGAAAATGTTTAGTAGACACGGGCCATTTTCAATAAAACCCCGATGTGCTACGATTATGAAATGCCTGATTATTTATACTTATGAATATGTTTTCGGCAGCGTGCCCACTAAGTACTTTTGTACTTAGCCCTGCATATGTTTTCTAAATGTGCAGGTTGAAGCGATGGAAGCGGCGAGGCTTGAAATAAGTTGTCTAGGAAGACTTTAGTTAGTATGAATCACTTTTCCGCTGCAAAACTCTAAGTACTTTGATGTTATGTACATTACGTAAAACTCTGTAGTTTATGTCTGTAAACTTAAACTTAGATGTCTTTTGAGTACCTTCTGTCGAGTAATCCTTCGAGAATTACTCTTCCTTTTGTAAATAAGGTCTTGTTCATAGAATGTATGATGTCTCTTATGTATGTATGTTTAGTCAGTCCCCTTCTTCCCCGCTTCTTTAATCCAATCCCAGTCGCACCCCGGCTTTTGCTGTCCCTCGGGATTTGGGGCTGTGACAGAGTGGTATCAGAGCAATTGTTTCTACTCTGGATATGAGTCTTCCTTCGAGCAGTAGTATAGAATATTCGTTCATACTCTATATCGAGTCTTCTTTCGAGTCGTAAGATAGAATAATTTGTTTATACTCTAGATCAGAGTCTTCTTTCAAGTAAAATTAAGAGTTAAGTTATAATGTTAAGATTTAGAGTGTAGACGACAACTCAACCTCCCGCTACGTCGACTTAACGAGAAAAGAAAGGAAATAATTTTAATAATGTGATTTCTTTTAATAAGAAATTTTATGAACAAGTATTCAATGAAAATGAGAATGAGAATGAGTTGTGTGCCAAAAATAAGAATTTTATGAAAGTATAATTTAATTTATACTTTGTTTTAACTATGTGATTTTATGATGGTACGAGTACTATCTTATGTGAAATTATTTGTGCAATAATTTCCTTTATTTCCAAAAAAATACATGGCACGAGAACCTAGAAGGAATCTAGGGATTTTTTCCGGTTCAATAAGAATGTAGACTTGAAATCTAAGGTCTTTTCCGATACCTCGAGAGCTTAGACGTTTTTAAGAAACGTTAATCCAAATGATTTCGAAAGAAGATCCACAACACGAGAAGAATTTCTGTTGATGAATATCACGCGCGTATAGTGACATGAATAAAGACTCGGCAAAGTCGACCTTTGTTTCAAGAACCCGATAAGAATTTCCTTCGAGAAAAATGAAATAAATAACGATAAGGTAAATATGTACGAAGTGAACGAAAGAAACAAATAGACGTGTGAGAAAAACGTGACTCCAAATTATTCGAGAAAAGGTTGAAACGAGGAGGATAAATTGAAATAAATGAAAGAGCCGAATGTTACCTTTGTTGTAAGTGGCATGAACAAAGTCTCTGGAAGATGACTTTGTTTTACTTATTAGAGCCGTTCAAGTGTTCGATTAGCTTAAAATTTGTATCTTCCTCGAGAAGACTGAGTACTCCGAGCTAAATTGGAAAGTTTCTGAAGGTTTCTTTTTAGAAGTAGTTGTGTGCGCAATTCGAGAAATTGCTACTCGATTTAGGAAAGAAAATTCTATATGAAGTGAATGATAGAACGAGACAGAAGTTCCATGTGATTGATAGACTATTATGTGGACTTGATCAACCCACATAATAAGAAACTCAGTAATATGGGTCTTATGCCCCGCTAGCAAAACCTTTTTAGTATAGTATAAGTGGTTTAAAGAGACGAATGTTACTTAGGTATAAGTAACATGTAACGACGTTGTTCCTTTTCATTTCGTTTCATTTTTCAGTAGAGTTCGCCTTGTTCGAACTTTGCAAAGAGAATTGTTTTTACTATTAGGAGTCAAGCACGAAGCTTGATTAAACTTTTCAACGATCACTCGATTTTAGCGACGACGACTAGAACTTATGTTCTATAAAAAAAAAGTTATTCTTAGGATATATTTCATTTCTCTTTTGGAATTTATATTTTTATGCTTCGTCCTTGAGCGAAGAATACGACACGTATGAGTATTAAGAGTCGTAAACGACAAAGTCTTTTGTAAATGAATGTTACTTTTGCATAAGTAACATGAACAAAGTAGACGTGCCTTGTTTTAATGAATGAGAATCGATGAAAAATTTTCTTTGAGAAAGAAATAAGGAATAATGAAGGAGAATAATAAGGAATTAAAGAAAGAAAAATAAAATGAGATAAGGAATGGGAATAAAATCTTGAAATTTTATTTCTATATATTGTGAGTACAAGAGCAATTTTCTGTGAAATTGCTAGATGTTTAAGATAAGTTTGATAGATTAAGTGTGGTGATATTACAATTGAATAAGGAATATTCATTTTGTAATTTAAGATTTTCCGTAAGATAAGATATCATCTTACCGTTACTGATCCGTGTTTCTTAAAAACTTTGTAGGATGGCTTCCAGTAGTGGCACGGCTTCGGAGAGTCAGTCCCCGCCACAGCGTACTTGGGTAAATCAGTTATTGGATAGGTATAGAGATTATGAGGCAAACCCGAGACACGACGTAGGACAGAGGATTAGTTACTTTTCGTTAGTTTATCATTCAGTCCGGCGTTCTATTACAGAGGGTCAGGCTATACTTGACTTGGTTAGACGACTACCAGAGGAATGGCGTGGTTGGGCACACGATACGGCATGGTACTATCTTGGGATGTTTGGCGACGATACAGAGCTGACAGGGGATTATAAGGGATTTGCTTTAGAGATACACAGGCGTTTCTTTCAGAGCAGACACATAGCAGCATATCCTGTTCAGGTGCATCCTCCCTACACTCACTTCCCGGCAGATTCAGGGTCAGAGCATGACGAGATAGGTCTAGAGATGATTGCACAGTTGGAAATCCCTTCAGTGATGGTATCCAGTGAGGACACATGGGAGTTAGTTGCAGAGACAGTTGATGGATTAGGGTTACCTGCTCCTATCCTACCCGAGCCTTCTGCGAGAGTTCAGGGACCATTCGAGACAGGATCAGAGTACTTAGACACGAACGCAGAGCTTACCGCCCTGTTACAGTTACCATCCTCATACAGACCCCTTGATGAGATTTGCACGAAGTTGGCCAGAGTTCGGGCTGAGTTTGAGGCAAGACCATCCAGGGTCCGTTCCAGGGAGGAGTACGAGACGAGTTCCCTTCCTGACCACCTGCTGCCTCCGAAGAAGTGGGCGTTAGTGACCTGCTGGGACTACCTGGTTTCGGATACCGAGACGACAGTTTCAGATGTGCCTGCACCGCCACCACTTACACTTACAGACGGCACTACTTTGAGGGTTGACGAGGCACTCCAGTTTGCTTTCAGTTCAGAGTCAGAGGATGAGGACCCGGAGGAGGACACTGATGAGGATCCGGACGAGGACCCCGAGGAGGATTAGGCCATAGAGGGCAGTGGTGACTTGGCCGCAGTTTGTTGAGCAAGGCGTCAGGGACGCATAGTAGTATAGTAGCCTTATGTTATGTACAAAGTCGGATCAGTAACTAGATAGTTTTGTAGTACTCCAACGGATACGAAATTTATGAATCGTTTCTGTTCTAGTACTTCCAGTAGTATAGTAATGCAATATGTTAGTACATCCTGTACACGTAGGCAGTTAGCCTAGCTTAGACTCGTTGTAGTCTAGTTTTGTATAAGCCCTTGTTAAAGGCAAAACTAATATTCTTTTTGATGTATATATAATATACATGACCCATGAGAGGGTTTTAGTCACAAAAAGTTTCTTATGAATCGTATAACTAAACCAGAATATCAAACGAACTCGTGTAACGAGAGTTTAATTTAACCTTGGAGGTTAAAAGTTGAAAGAAATAGAGTCGAAGTTAATTTGTTATTCTCGTTTACGTGAAAGTATTAAGTGGGAAAAGAAAAGGGTTAGTGAGAAAATGAAGGCTTAAAAGCAAGTACTAATGAGAAAATTTTTGTATCTTATAGTTTTAAAAATGTCGCTGAGAGCTGTTAACGATCGAAGAGGACCTGATAGTCCTAGAGAGTCTGATAGAGGTCAAGAACAACGTATAAGCAAGGAAAGGCAGAAACACCCAGCAACCTTTTCATTTTCCCTATCTCCGCAACGTCATAGCATTGAGGATTTATTCTTCGGAAGAAAACCACCATATTTCGATGGATCTGGTAATCCGAGTGAGACCGAGCAATGGATACGTTCTATGGAGAGAATCTTTGAGCCGATTAGACTTAGTGATGAGGAGCGTCTAGCATGTGCTGGGTATCAGTTAACAGGACCAGCTAAATATTGGTGGAAGACTAGACAAAGAATTATGCCGGTAGAGCAAGCGGCTCTAACCACCTGGAATGGTTTTAAGGAGGCATATTATGAAAAGCATGTATCCGATCAAGTCGAAACTGAGAAGGAAATAGCCAGGAAGCTTCAGGGAGAACTTAAGTATGAACTGGGAAAAGCAGTAGCCAAACAGGAGGGACTGAGTTATGCAGAACTACTAGGACGAGTCCGTGAAATAGAGGCATTAATGCCTAATAAAGGAAAGATGGTAATGCCCACACCAGCACCAAATCAGACTTCAACCCAAAACCCTTCCAACAATAATATTATCCATAAGGGAAAGAGGAAATGGGAAGGGAGTAGCAGAGAGTGTTACCAGCGCCACAATAATCAAGAGAAACAGAATAGGACTCGGCAGAGTTTCCTGCAGTCAGGAAAATGAAGTAACTATGGAAAGAAAGCAGAGCAAAGGAATAATCCACAGAGAAATGAACAGTCAGAGAAACAATCTACTAGGACAGCTGCAAGGGCAGCCAAGGAACGGTAACCAGGGAAAAATCACTAATCCAGATTACCCTAAGTGTAATAAGGAACACCCCGGTGGTTGTTTAACAAAAACTGGTGTTTGCTTCAACTGTGGATGTAAGGGGCACGTTAAGAGGGATTGTCCCGAGCCGTGGCAAGCAGTAGAACAGAAACGAGAAATTCCTACTTGTTCTAGATGTGATAGGAAGCATGAGGGTGTGTGTCTAGCAAACACGGATAAATGTTTTAATTGTGGGCAGACGGGGCATATAAGGAGGAGTTGTCCAATGCTGCTTCAGACGGCAAAACCAAATCAGTACGGCTAGCTTCAACCTTCAAATACAACTCAAGTCCAGTCACAGCCATAGCTGATACAATCACAACAGAATGCAAGTGCATACATGATTAGGCAGGAAGGGCATAATGCAGGCAAGAGAGATTTAGCAGGTATGGGTCGAACCTTAAAAAAAAAAAAAAATTACCCTGCCATGATTCTTGCTTCATTTTAGAGCCTTATATTCGGTTATATTTAGTACCTGTTAACCATTAGGAGTAGAACTAGGATGCTCTAATTGTGAAATAGGAACAATTACGCTTCAGGGAGTGACGATAACCTCAGAGAATTATTCCCTTAGTTTCGTTGAGCATAGAATTTAATTTAGGGTCTTTCTGTTAGAACATAGCAATCGATTGGGAAGTAATAAAATGTACGATATATATATATATATATATATATATATATATATATATATATAATTTCAGAAATGGACTAGTTGTTTGAGAATTACCACGATTCTCGACAACGAGAGAAAAATCTCTTGTAAAACCCCGAGTAGAGAACCTACAGAATTATATGAAATATCGATGGGCAGGAGGATATCAAAAAAATATCCGCCCTACAAGCCAAGATGTTGATAAAGAAGAAAGATACGACAGCTTATCTCGTATACCTAGTTGGAGATCCAGGAGCCATGAAGACCATTCAAAAAAAAAAACGTGAAGGTTATGACGAAAATGAAAATATCTTTTCAGAAATGGTATCTGGTTTTCAGAAATATTATTTGGTTTATCACCAGATTGTCGTGTAGGTTTCACGATCGACTTAGAACTACGAGCAGCTCCCAAATCAAAAGGCCTTATATATAATGGTATCGAAGGAGTTAGAGGAGCTTAAGATCCAACTGCAAGAGTTGTTAGGTGATGATTTCATTAGACAAACGTTTTCACCATGGAAAACATTTGAGATGTTCATCATCGAAGAAGGATGATTCTGCGAGAATGTATATAGGCTGTCAAAAGTTAAATAAAGATAACCCTTAAGGATAAGTACCCTTTTGTGAGAATGGAAGACCCCTTGATAAGCTTAAAAGAAACAAGTGCAAATGCGAGGATAGACTTAAGGACTAAGCATCACTAGTTAAAGGATAAACTGGTAAGATACCCAAAATTATCTTCCAAACCAGATATGACCATTACGAATGCTTAGTTATGTCTTTTAGTTGGCTAATGCTCCGTAGTGTTCATGAACCTCATGAGTAACGATTTCACCTATACTTAGAAAAAAAAAAGTTTTGTTTAGTATTCTTTGACGACAATTTCATATACGCTAAGAATGAGTAGGAACACGAAGAACATTTGCGAATAGTGCTAGAACACCTAGAGTCTGGAGTTAGATGCCAAATTCAGTAAGAGCAAGCTCGAATGAAGAAGTAATGTTTCTTGGATATATAGTATCGACAGAAGATGTTAAGATAGATTCATGCCAAGGTTGAGGCAATGCTCAAAAAGGAAATCGACTACCAGTCAGAAGAAAATAAGAAGTTTCCTAGGTTGGGCAATTATAATAGAGGTTTCCATTAAGGAATTTTCTATGATTACTAAGATTTATGACACAACTACATAGAAGGAAAAGAAGTATAGATGTACAGACAAGTGTGAGATAGGTACGCAGACGTTCAAGGAAAAGTTGATCATCACCCCAGATTTAGCCCTCCCAGGAACGACAAGGAATACGAGGTAGATACCAAGGTTCGAAGAACGAATTAAGATGAGTGATAATGTAAGATAAGAGAGTGATAGCTTATACTTCACGACACATTAACCTCAGGAAATTGAGTATCCAACCCACGACTTAGAGCTTGTAGCCGTAGTACATGCAATGAAATTTTGGACACACCATCTATATGGTGTAAGGGATGAGATCTTCAGAGATCATAAAAATTTGGAGTGTGTATTCGAGCAAAGGAATTAACATAAGACAAAGGAGAAGGCTTGAACTAGTAAAAATATTATGAATATGAAATTAAATTACCATCTAGGGTAAGAAGAGACACGTTGAGTCGTAAGACTCCAGTTAAGTTTAGGTATCTCTACATTGGAGAAGAAACGCTTGTACGAGGTTTCGAAATGATGGATATAGAAATGCATGATGCATCAGCATCGATCGCAGGACAAATAACGACACAAGTAGCTATACCAAATTACGAGAAGAATTATAAGTATCTAGAGAAAGGACAAGTCAATGGATAAGCCTCGACTAAGGATAAGAATGGATAAACCAGACAGTGACTCTGAAGCAATGAGTATTATGATAGAAATTAAAGAGTGGACTTAGTATTTCCGATGACAACGAATTTAAGATTTAAGAGGATTTTCAGTGGAATAGAGTGAAACGAGACGTTGCCTAGTTTGGTAGAAAGATTTTTAGCTTATAAGAAAGTGAAAGCCTTTCATTGACAACTATACGAGTTGTGATAACCATTAAGGTATTCCAGAATGGAAATGGAAGGAAATAGTTACGGTTTTATGACAACGAGATTTTTGTAAGACACGAGGCAGAAAAGTTAGATACCAAACCTAACTTTAGTACCGTTTCTCACCTCCGTTTGGGTGGACAATCCGAGAAAACGATTCAGATACTCGTGGATGTGCTAAGAACGATAATATTAGCCGTAGAGCGAAATGGAAGAACACTTAGCCAACAACCAAATTGTTATAACAATAATTATTAAGCTACGATAAGTATTACGCCTTACGAGACCTTGTAGAGGAAGGAGTTTTTGTCACAGCCTCAAATCCCGAGGGACGGCAGAAGCCGGGGTGCGACTGGGATTGGATTAAAGAAGCGGGGAAGAAGGGGACTGACTAAACATACATACATAAGAGACATCATACATTCTATGAACAAGACTTTATTTACAAAAGGAAGAGTAATTCTCGAAGGATTACTCGACAGAAGGTACTCAACAGGCATCTAAGTTCAAGTTTACAGACATAAACTATAGAGTTTTACGTAATGTACATAACATCAAAGTACTTAGAGTTTTTCAGCGGAAATGTGATTCATACTAACTAAAGTCTTCCTAGACAACTTATTTCAAGCCTCGCCGCTTCCATCGCTTCAACCTACACATTTAGAAAACATATGCAGGGCTAAGTACAAAATTACTTAGTGGGCACGTTGCCGAAAACATATTCATAAATATAAATAATCAGGCATCTCATAATCGTAGCACATCGGGGTTTTATTGGAAATGGCCCGTGTCTACTAAACATTTTCTGACTCATTTATATAAATTAGCTTGTACAAGCATTTTTCTAGTATGTTACGTTCAAATCTTGACCAATTCTCATTCACCGTGGCTGGTTACCCCTCAACAGGATACCACATACACCACAGGTTACAAAGTGCACTAACTCTGGAAAGCTCTTAATAGCTAACTCAGAGCAGATCGATAACTAATAATCTGGAAAACACTAAGGTTAACTCAGATAGGTACAAGAGAACTCACATAAAATAATTAAACAGTTTATGCCATGATTATCACTTTGAAAACATGATTATCAAAGCGATAAAGAAAAGGTTTTCGAGCATTGCTCGTTTTATTTCATATATAAAAGCCCACCTTAGCGTTTACAGAACTAAGTACGAGCTTCCGATTTCCTGATCTTCCTTCCTTTCCTTACTACTGGCTTCCTCCTTCATTGTAAAATAATAACACTTTAAATCGGTCGTAACAGATAATCGAACATGGAAAATTCGAATTAGGTTTTAGTCGTTTCATTTCTTTAGGCATTTGCACGCTACTAGTTTCATTTTAATTAAACGGGAACGAGACTTGAACAAATCTCTTTTAGAACTTGAAAGGTTTCATACTCGACTCTTAGTCAGTAGAGAGGATAGTCGTTAACTCGTTACGACTTAAATGATCGAAAGAAACTAAGTTGTGAAGAAAACAACTTAGGAAAACTAGTTCTGAAATTTTACTGTGAAATACAGAAGTTCTGGGGGCTGCCCAGAACAGAGCATCTGGAAACAGGGGATGTGCCCTATACCGTTAGAAAGCCTGGGAAGTCTAGTTTACGCTCCAATTTATGGATCTAAAATCTGATAAACGAGCTAAGAGATATTACAGTTTCCGGGAAGGGTCGCAAAACTGCCGCGCTAACCCTAGTTGCTCGATAGAATCGACGTATAACTTCCTAAGTTCGTTCTAAGTTCTCGTACTCGATTTCTCACGAAACTTGACTCTCAAGGCAGTCAACACGTACTCCCGTACGTGAAGAACTCCTTCTCAAAACTCGATTAAAACCACGACGATCAAACCTTGTCGTTTCAACTACCATTTACTATACCAAAATCAAGTTAACAATTTCTCGTTTCTAGTTCTCGACTATAACTACAACTCATATTATAATAACTCGAAAGCTCACGTCGTCAACTACAAAGTCATGCCTTAATCCATTATAAACACTATTATCAAGTTAGAATTCATACTCGACTCCTCGATTATTAATTACGACCACTTGTTCGTCTCTTACGAGATTTCAAAAGTTATCGGATTTCGTTCATTTTCTACATCATCAAACATCATCTAACATAGATCATTATTATATACATCATCACTTCCTATCATTACTTAATCTCAACTTAAATGGGATTCTTTGTCTCTTACGACTTCATTTATAATTTTAGAAAATTCTCAAATAATTCCTATTATCAACTAACATCATTAGGAACATTATTTCATCAACAAATCAACAACTAAATCAACTACATGAAAAACCCCTAATTCCACATAATTTTCGGTATTATCATAAAATAAAAGGGGGTGAATTTCTTCATCGATTAACATCATTAATTCATTAACCATACTACTATCTCATCAATTAAACAATTACAAGTCTAATTACACATTAAATTGAACATCCCCAATTCAAACCCTAGCCCTAAAATCGGTCCTCTTCAATTCTTAGGGGTTTCGTTCTCTTTTTGTTTTAATCCTCAATCGAACACCTCCTAAGCATTATTATTCAACTAATTGAAGAATTGAATCATCCTACTCCATAGCCCTAATTTTCGGTATTGATGTAGGTCTTAGGATTCTTAATTTTCTTTCAAATTTAATCATAGATCCATATCGAATCCATCTAGTTATCTTAATTAAGGATCAAAACATCTAATTACATTATTATCAAAATTTCGATCCACTTGAGAAATTAAAAGAAAAGGATTTGGAATGGATAGGATTAGAGAGGAGATGAATACCTTGAAGTTTAATAAAGGAAGAATTAGAATTTGATGGTTGGATGATGACTTGTGTGAAAAACTTGCTCCAAGAACTTGAACTCTTCAACAATGGAGATAAGATGAAAATGGGAGAGAGATGAGAGAGGGCAGCTGAGTGGGAGGGAGAGAGTGTGAGGGAGATGGCTAAATTATGTTATAACATAAGGTTAATAGGTGTAAAGTAGGATAAATATCTATAGTAGTGAGTCATTGCTAAATACTATATAAAATCGAAAATATCATGCTTGTGTGAGTGAGGGAAGTCGGTCAAGAGAGGGAAGGGAAGAGAAATTACGCGCTTTTACGGCGCGATACGACGTTACGGAAATCGAACGACGAAAAATGTAGCTCGGCACAAAATCGTCACATTCCGATTCGACCAAAAATTCTAACGTATTTAACTTAATCGGAAAGTAATATTTAAAAACTTAATTCCGACAAAAACTCGGGACGACACAGTCTGAGTTTCGTCCGGAAAATCATAAAAAAGAACTTTCTCGGGCGAGTTCGTATCGCGATTTCGTGAATGTAAAAATCAGACGGTTTTCCGTTCTGAGTTCAAGAACTAAAAAGTTTTCGTACGCGATATCCCTAAATACAGTAGTCATCTAACTGACTTCCGTAATTTATTTTCGGAAACGGATTTCACCGTTGGTTTTAGAATTCAAAATCATAAGCTTAGGCGTGCAAAACCATTTTTATTAATAACTTTAAAATTTTAAGACTGTACGGAATTTCTGGGGTATTACATCCTACCCGCCTTACGAAAAACTTCGTCCCAAAATTTGCTTATCTTCCTAAACTGCTTGGAGTACTTCTTACTCAACCCTTCTTTGAACTCTCAGGTGGCTTCCTCTTGCCCGTGATTATTTTATAACACTTTTACTAATTGTATCGACTCATTTCTTAACTTTCACGCTTTTTGATCCAAAATCGATTGCGGTCTTTCCTAAACTTAAGTCGATTTCAAGATCAACGTCTTGCTGACCAACTATGCGTATAGAATCGAACGTACATACTTATTCTCAAAATGAGATATACATAAAATAAGTATTTCATAAATTTGGCGATAAAGCCATAGCTATTCGTATTGGAAACTATCTTTTCCAAGTTATTTGCTAATTATATAAATCTTTATCGAAGTTTTACTTGACACGAATCTACTGTTTCTCATTAACGGAGAAATCTTAAGGAGCTTTTATTTTCCTTCTCGATTATTAAGTTTGAATTGTCGTATATACTTAAGACTTTTGTCTTCTTTAAACTCGTTTTATTCTGACTCGAATCTATCGAATGATCTCGATCATTTCATTGACCGCGTCTGGTCCTAAATTCTTACTTTCACCTACCTTATAACAATAAGGCAGCTATGTAAATCTTCTCCTTCTACAAGGTCTCGTAAGTCGTAATACCTATCGTAGCTTAATAATTATTGTTATAACAATTCAGTTGTTGGCTATGTGTTCTTCAATTCGCTCTTCGGCTAATCTTATCGTCCTTAGCTTATCAACGAGTATCTGAATTGTTTCCTCGGACTGTCCCTCCAACTGGAGGTGAGAAACGGTACTAAAGTTAAGTTTGTTATCTAACTTTTCTGCCTTGTGACCTACAAACATCTCGTTGTCATAAAATTATAACTATATCCTTCCATTCCCATTCTGGAATACCTTAATGGTTATCACAACTCGTATAGTTGTCAGTGAAAAGCTTTCTCCTACTTATAAACTAAACATCTTTCTATCAACGAAACAACGTCTCGTTTCACTCTATTCCACCGAAAACCCTTTCTAAATTCTTAAATTCGTTGTCATCGGAATTACTAAGTCCACTCTTTAATTTCTATCATAATACTCATTGCTTCAGAGTCGCTGTCTGGTTTATCCATTCTTTTCCTTAGTCGAAGCTTATCCATTGACTCATCCTTTCTCTAGATACTTATAATCTTTCTCGCAATTTGGTATAGCTACTCGTGCCGCTATTTGCCCTGCGATCGATGCTGATGCATCATGCATTTCTATATCCATCATCTCGAATCCTCGTATAATTATTTCTTCTCCGACGTAGAGATACTTAAACTTAGTTGGAGTCTTACGACTCAACGTATCTATTCTTACCCTTAGCTTTACCTACATGGTAATTATTTTCACAATCATAATATCTTACTAGTTCGAGCCATCTCCTTTATCTTATGTTAATTCCTTTGCTCGAATACACACTCCAAATTTTTATGATCTGTGAAGATCTCATCCCTTACACCATATAGATGGTGTGTCCAAATTTCATTGCATGTACTACGACTGCAAGCTCTAAGTCGTGAGTTGGATACTCAATTTCCTGAGGTTAATGTGTCGTGAAGCGTAAGCTATCACTCTCTCATCTTGCATTTATACCATCCTAACCTGTTCTTCGCAGCATTGGTATCTACCTCATATTCCTTGTCGTTTCTGGGAGGGCTAAATCTGGGGCGATGATCAACTTTTCCTTGAACGTCTGCGTACCTATCTCACACTTGTCTATACATCTATACTTCTTTTCCTTCTATGTAGTTGTGTCATAAGTCTTAGTAATCATAGAAAATTCCTTAATGAAAACCTCTATTATAACTGTCCAACCTAAGAAACTCCTTATATCGTTCGGACTGGTAGACCATTTCCATTAAAGTACTGTCTCCTCCTTGGCAGGATTTATCTTAACGCTTTCTGTTGACACTATATATCCATGAAACTTCACTTTCTTCAATCAAACTTGCTCTTACTGAACTTGGCATATAGTTTCTCGACTCTAGGCGTTTCTAATACTATTCGCAAGTGTTCTTCATGCTCCTCTTCATTCTTGGGGTAACCGAAATTATCGTCGACGAATACTAAAACAAATTTTTCTAAGTCTAGGTGTAAAATTCTATGCATGTGGTTCATGAATACTACGGAGCACTAGACAACTAAACGGCATAACTTAAACATTCGTAATGGCCATATCTGGCTTGAAAGAAAATTTTGGGTATATCACCAGTTTATCCTTTAACTAGTGATGCTTAGTCCTTAAGTCTATCCTCGCATTTGCACTTGTTTCATTTAAGCTTATCTAGGGGTCTTCTATTCTCAAAAAAGGATACTTATCCTGAAGGGTTATCTTTATTTAACTTTTGACAGCCTATATACATTCTCGCAGAATCATCCTTCTTTGATGATGAACATCTAAAATATTTTCCATGGTGAGAACGTTTGTCTAAAGAAATCGTCATCTAACAATTCTTGCAGTTGGATCTTAAGCTCCTCTAACTCCTTCGATACCATTCTACATAAGGCCTTTGATTTGGAAGCTGCTCGTAGTTCTAAGTCGATCGTGAAACCTACACGACAATCTGGTTATAAACCAGATAATATTTCTGAAAAGTCATTTTCATATTCGTTCACAACGCTCACGTTTGAATGATCTTCTTGGCTCCTGGATCTCCAACTAGGTATATGAGATAAGCTGTCATATCTTTCTTCTTATCAACATCTTGGCTTATAGGGCGGACATTATCAGTATCCTCCTGCCCGTTGAAATTTCACATAATTATGTAGGTTCTCTACTCGAGGTTTTGAAAGAGATTTTTCTCTCGTTGTCGAGAATCGTGGTAATTCTCAAACAACTAGTCTATTCCTAAATTTATATATATATCGTACATTTTATTACTTCCCAATCGATTGCTATGTTCTAACAGAAAGACCCTAAATTAAATTCTAGGCTCAACGAAACTAAGGGAATAACACTATGAGATTATCATCACTCCCTGAAGCGTAACCATTCCTATTTCACAATTAGAGCGTCCTAGTTCTACTCCTAAAGGTTAACAGGTACTAATTATAACCGAATACAAGGCTCTAAAACGGAGCAAAATTTATGACAGGGTAATTTATAAGGTTCGTCCAATACCTGCCAGATCTCCCTTTCCTTCATTATGCCTCTCCTGCCTAATCATGTAAGCTCCTGCATTTTGTTGTGATTGCATCAGCTGTGGCTGTGACTGGACCTAAGCTGTATTTAGTGGTTGAGGCTGGCCGTACTAAATTGGTACCATCATTTGCAACAGCGTTGGGCAATCCTTACTTATATGCCCCAGCATCATACATTTAAAACATCTATCCGTGTTTGCTAGACACACACCCTCATGTTTCTTACCACATCTAGGACATGCAGAAACTTCCTATTTCTGTTCTGCCGCTTGCCTCAGTTCTGGGCAATTCCTTTTAACGTGTCCCTTATGCAAACAGTTGAAACAAATACCAGTTTTTGCTAGACAAACACCTGGGTGTTCCTTACCACATTTAGGGCAAGCTGGAGAAGGGATCTTTTCTTGAGTACTTTTCGGAGTTGGGAGTTGACCGTGCTGGTTGATTTCATTTGCTGTCAGTGGTTCCGGGCAAGTTCTCCTCGTATGTCCACAATTGAAACAGTTGCCAGTGCCTATCTGACACACACCAAGGTGCGTTTTATTGCATTTGGGGCAAACAGGAATGTTAACCCTCACTGGGTGATTTCCTCCCTGATTTCTGTATCTTTGCTGCCCTTGCAGCTGTCCTTGTAGATTGCTTCTCTTGCCTTGACCGGATTGTTCATTTCTCTGTGGATTATTCCTCGGCCCTGCTTTCTTTCCATAGTCACTTCCTTTTCCTGGCTGGTGGAAACTCTGCCGAGCCCTATTCTGTTTCCCTTGCTTGTTGTGGCACTGGTAACAATCACTACTACCCCCTTCCCATTTCCTTTTTCTCTTATTGCTGATATTATTGTTGGGACGATTTTAGGTTGAAGTCTGATTTGGTGCTGGTGTGGATTTTGCCATCTTTTCTTTATTAGGCACTAATGCCTCTATTTCACGGACTCGTCCTAGTAGTTCTGCATAACTCAGTCCCTCCTATCTGGCTACTGCTTTTCCCAGTTCATACTTAAGTTCTCCCCGAAGCTTCCTGGCTATTTCCTTCTCAATTTCGACTTGATCGGATACATACTTTTCATAATATGCCTCCTTAAAACCATTCCAGGTGGTTGGAGTCGCTTGCTCTACCGGCATAATTCTCTGTCTAGTCTTCCACCAATATTTAGCTGGTCCAGTTAGCTGATACCCAGCACATGCTAGACGCTCCTCATCACTAAGTCTAATCGGCTCAAGGATTCTCTCTATAGAACGTATCCATTGCTCGGCCTCACTCGGATTACCAGATCCATCGAAATCTGGTGGTTTACTTCCGAAGAATAAAGCCTCAATGCTATGACGTTGCGGAGATAGGGGAAAAGAAAAGGTTGCTGGGTGTTTTTGCCCTTCCTCGCTTATGCGTTGTTCTTGACCTCTATCAGACTCTCTAGGACTATCCGGTCCTCTTCGATCGTTAACAGCTCTCAGCGACATTTTTGGAACTATAAGATACAAATTTTTTCTCATTAGTACTTGCTTTTAAATTTTCATTTTCTCACTAACCCTTTCTTTTCCCTCTTAATTCTTTCACGTAAACGAGAATAACAAATTAACTTCGATTCTAGTTCTTTCAACTTTTAACCTCCGAGGTTAAATTTAACACTCGTTATACGAATTCATTTGACATTCTGGTTTAGTTATACGATTCATAAGAAACTTTCTTGTGACTAAAACCCTCTCATGGGTCATGTATATTATATATACATCAAAAGAATATGTTAGTTTTGCCTTTAACAAGGACTTATACAAAACTAGACTACAACGAGTCTAAGCTAGGCTAACTGCCTGCGTGTACAGGATGCACTAACATATCGCATTACTGTACTACTGAAAGTACTAGAACGGAAACGATTCATAAAATTTCGTATCCGTTGGAGTAATACAAAACTATCTAGTTACTGATCCGACTATGTACATAACAAAAGGCTACTATACTACTATGCGTCCCTGATGCCTTGCTCAACAAACTGCGGTCAAGTCACCACTGCCCTCTATGGCCTAATCCTCCTCGGGGTCCTTGTTCGGGTCCTCGTCCTCTGACTCTAAACCGAAAGCAAACTGGAGTGCCTCGTCAGCCCTCAAAGTAGTGCCGTCTGTAAGTGTAAGTGGTGGCGGTACAGGCACATCTGAAACTGTCATCTCTTTATCCGAAACCAAGTAGTACCAGCAGGTCACTGATGCCTGCTTCTTCGGAGGTAGTAGGTGGTCGGGAAGTGAACGGGACTCATACTCCTCTCTGGAACGGACCCTGGACGGTCCCGCCTCAAACTCAGCCCGAACTCTAGCTAACTCCGTGCAAATCTCATCAGGGGATCTGTATGAGGATGGTAACTGTAACAGGGCGGTAAGCTCTACGTCCGTGTCTAAGTACTCTGATCCTGTCTCAAATGGTCTCTGAACTCTCGCAGAAGGCTCGAGTAGGATAGGAGTAGGTAACCCTAATCCATCAACTGCTTCTGCAACTAATTCCTCTGTGTTCTCACTGGGTACCATCACTGAAGGGATCTCCAACTGTGAAATCATCTCTAGACGTATCTCGTCATGCTCTGACCCTAAATCTGCCGGAAAGTGAGTGTAGGGAGGATGCGCCTGAACAGGATATGCTGCTATGTGTCTGCTCTGAAAGAAACGCCTGTGTATCTCTAAAGCAAATCCCTTGTAATCCCCTGTCAGCTCTGTATCGTCGCCAAACATCCTAAGATAGTACCATGCCGTATCGTGTGCCCAACCACGCCATTCCTCTAGTAGTCGTCTAACCAAGTCAAGTATCGCCTGACCCTCTGTAAGAGAACGTCGGACTTGATGATAGACTAATGAAAAGTAACTAATCCTCTGTCCTACGTCGTGTTTCGGGTTTGCCTCATAATCTCTATACCTATCCAATAACTGATCTGCCCAAGTATGCTGTGGCGGGGACTGACTCTCCGAAGCTGTATCACTACTGGAAGCCATCCTACAAAGTTTTTAAGAAACACGGATCAGTAACGGTAAGATGATTTCTTATCTTACGGGAAAATCTTAAATTACAAAATGAATATTCCTTTGTTGGGAAATTTAAGTAAAAGTTTTGATTGATTCCAAAACCAACTGACCCCAACCGAGTAGATGTTGCCAGATCCAAAGGTCAGTAGTCTTTACAGGTCTCCAGCTGAAGACGGCAACAAGGATTCACTCGGATAGAACATCAGTTGTGAGGAACACAACTGAGCGTTCATCATATTAAAAAGGGGGAAGTTACGTTCAAGTGTCAGTTCAATAGTTGAGCATACAGATGCAAAAATCGACTAAGTATTCAAAGGAAGAAGTCTCAAGAGATAGAACATCAGTTGTAAGGAAAACAACTGAGCGTTCATCAGATGAGAAGCAGTATGGGGGAAGAGAACATCAGATGAAAGGAAATCATCTAAGCGTTCAAACCCAACTGAGAAGATACAAGGAAGACAACTGAGCGTTCAGCTTCCGAACATCAGTTGTATATTTCAACCCAGAAGATTAACAGCTTGAAGTTGAAGTCAGCTGAGAGTTCAACTGTTAGTAGTCAGTTAGAACATCAGCTGAAGAACAAGTTAGTTGAAGATCGAAAGTCTTAACCGACCACTCCTTGCTGGAAGTCTGTTGTTAAGATTTAAATTTCAAAAAGAGAGTGACGTGAGGGTTTGACCGTTCAGTCATTACCCCATTTGGCCCAACACAAGGCTATCTCACATGGAAAGCAGAAGAGCACATATGCCATATCGGGAAAGTCTGCAGAGATAAGAGATAAGCCATCGCTTTCAAAGAACAGAGATCAACGACTCCTCCAACGGCTAGTTGACTCTCTCCGCCTATATATAGAGGCCTTCATTCATTCGAAAAGTATAGAAGACACACACGCGAGAAGAAACCAGAGAGCGAAAGAAAGAGCAATATTCTTCACGAGCTGAACTGCTTTCAATCTCTTAGAACATCACTTGTTGAGAGTTCTAGAGTTAGTTAGTTTTTATGTCTTTAGATCGAACCTTGAGAACATCACTTAGTGAGAGTTCGTAGAGTGTTAGATCATAGCTCACTTCGTGTTCGAGCTTTTAGTTGGAACCCCATTTTCTTTCACCTGAAAAGGTTTTAGGATCCTACTCTTCCTGCAACTGAGTAGATAGGTTGTTTAGTACCCGAAAACTAAACTGTAAGGTTGATAAGTACCCGCAAACTTATCCTTAACGGTTGCTCAACCCGCGTAAGCTGAGTGGTTTGTCCAGAAGAACTTGGACAGAGTTGTGTGGACTCACAACTCCCCGTGGACGTAGGAGGTTTCTCCGAACCACGTAAATTTCTGTGTGCTTGAGTTTATTCTTCAGTTATTTCCTACATTTTCAACTGTCCTTCTAACCAGCATACAAACTGATCTTAGCATTCTCAACTGTCTTGGTTCTTGGCCAACCGTGCATAAAAGCGTGAGTTAATTTTAACGAGTTAATTTCCACCACTTTCCGCACAGCACATCACTTCCAACCGAGTGCTTCTTACTCGGTTGTGATTCCAACTGAGCTTCCTTACTCGGTTGAAATATTTTTTAGGGGGTTGTTTTAAAAAGTTGCATCTGGTGTATTCCCCCCCCCCCCCCATACACCAGAACTCGTTTCGGGACCATCAAGTGGTATCAGAGCAGTGGTTTAAAAGACTACTGACTCTGTTTCACAAGGTGTGAATTCGAGGTATTTTCTTCAGTGGTCAACTGAACAGATCTAATTTTTCACGCTAGAGCATATTTGCTCGCATATTTGTTCTGTTGTTATGTGCAGATTGACGTCAAGGACAAGATCGTGGTCATGTTCTCGGTAGTAAATTATACATCCTGGAGGACGCGGATGAAGAAGATCCTACTGTCAAAGCATCATAGGATACAACAAGTACTCTCATCCGGATGAAGAAGTTGCTTTGAATGCGGCAAGGAGGGACATTTCAAAGCTGACTGTCCAGACCTCTCAAAGAAAGAGAGAGAAGCGTTGATGGCCAAGCAAGCTGGAAAGAACAAGGCCATGGTAGCAGAAGAAGCAGCTGACGACATGGACATCTTCACTAACACTGAAGATAAGGATGAGCTGACTTCTACTAACAACGCCATCAGTCAGGATCAATGCCTCATGGCACTTGGAACCGACCAAGATGATACTGAGGTACACTCTAATCCTGATAAGTTAAATTCTTCCAATATTTCTAACATGCAGGAATCACTGGATGAAGAGTTGGAACCCTCCTGGAGTGACTTTCAAGAACTCAGTGAGGAACTTCATCAGCAATCGGTTGAGTTTAAGAGTCTTCAAGAACAGTTCCCAAAACTTGAAGAATCCTTAACCGTGAAGGACGATCTGATCAAGAGTCAAATAGAGGAGATTGAGAATCTCAAGAGTCAACTGAATGCGGTCAACTGAACTAATGCTCCAACCAACGAGGAGTTGACGAAGCAGATCAAGGAGCAGGAAGAACAGTTGAAAAATCAAGAGACTCAGATCGACCAGCTGATAAAGAAGTCAGATGGACAAACCGAGCAGATAACTGTCCTCCTCATGGAGTTGCAAACTGAGAAGGACAATCTAATCAAGCTGTATCAGTCATCCAAGATCATCTAGAATCTTATTAGTTACAGTAGATAGATCGATGACGTGTCAGGACTCGGTTATGATGTGATTAAAGATAGTGGAATTCCTCCAGCAACCTTCATCAAAGCTGTTGAGGCCAAGGTTGTCGAACCTAATCCAGCTGAGTCTGAATCTCCCCAAAGTAATCCAACTTCCACTTCTCAGCAAGCTCAACCATCCAAGGCAACTACAACTGAGAAGGGAAAAAAAGTAGTTGATGGAGGACAGAATGTTCCATCGGTTAGGATATCAACCGAGGGGGAATGTTCCAAAAGTTAAAGGAGGAATCAGAGGCGTCGAAGACATAATCGCAACCGAACTCAGAATCAGAACAGACCTTTGCATCAACCTCAGAGTCAACATAAAAAAGAATGGAACCGACCGCAGAACCAACAAGTGTTCAATCATCTGAATCAACAGCGGTTCCAACATCAGATCAACCAAAGGTTCCAACCGAGTCAACCAACAAGGAACAGGTCGAACAACTGGAAATATTCATGCCACAATATAAACCACCAACAGGGCATGAACAGCTATAGACAACACTCAGGGAGTTGGAATCAGAATCAGCCACAAAGATTCCAACAAGGCGTCCGACCTTACAGACAAATTCAACAAGATAAGAATCGCCATCAAAACAGAGGGAAAGCCTCTCCTCTGAAAGCTCGCAATGGGAGAAATCCAACTCCTCCCAAGAAACAGAACATCACTACTAACAACAAGCCTAAGGATAACCGAGGTGTTGTTATAGTTGATGATGAAGGAAAAGTGATCTGGAATGATAAATCCATCCGAGTATACAGGGAAAAGAGACGCACAGTTCCAGAGGGAACTGGTTCTAACCCTCCAGGACCCAACTGAAATTGGGGACCTAAGCGAGTTTCTCTTTGCAGGTACAGGAGAAACAACTGAGGAAGAATAAAGCGTCTGCAACAATGTGGGTGATGGACAGTGGATGGTCGAAACACATGACGAACCTGAAGGATTTTCTTGGAAGTTTCGTGGAGAAAGAAGGTCCATCAGTTACTTTTGGTGACAACTCAAAAGGTTACACTAGAGGTTACGGTACACTTGAAACCAATCATGATTCAATCTCTAATGAATCTTATGTTGATGGATTGAAGCATAACTTGCTCTCCATCAGCCAATTCTGTGATAATGGTTTCTCTGTCAAGTTTGATGCACAGGGTTGCAGGGTTAAAAATATCGGATCAAAACAGGTGATATTGTTGGGAAATCGATCACCAACCGGGAATGTCTACTACGCTGACTGGAATAGCAGCCTTCCTGACACCTGCCTGTTATCAAAGAGCAGTTCAGATGTGAGCTGGCTGTGGCACAAAAGGCTCAACCATCTGAACTTCAAAACAATGAACCGACTTGCCAGACAAGAACATGCAAGAGGCATACCAAACCGAGTTTTTTCAACAACACATATCTGCAGTGCATGCCAGTTGGGAAAGCTCGCTAGATCTTCCTTCCGGTTGAAGACAACTCCCTCAACCGACCGAGTGTTACAGCTGATCCACATGGATCTCTTCGGGCCAGTTACACCAAAAAGCATAAATGGCAACGAATACACCCTGGTTGTAACTGATGACTACTCAAGATATACGTGGACCATCTTCATGCGCCACAAGAGTGAAACCCGAGATGAGCTACCCAAGCTGATGGATCGGATATCGAACCAACAAGAGATGAAGATCATTTCTATCCGATCAGATCGAGGAACTGAGTTTCTAAATGAAACCATCATCGAGTACTGCGAGAATCATGGAATTACACATCAAACATCAGCAGCGCGTACTCCGCAACAGAATGGAGTAGCTGAGCGAAGAAACCGAACACTGAAAGATGCAGCTACATCCATGCTGACAAGCTCAGCTTTGCCAAAGAGATTTTGGGCGGAGGCCATCAATACTGCATGCTACACTCAGAACCGGTCTCTTCTGACCAAGCAGTTGGGAAAGACACCATACGAGCTATGGAGACGCAGGAAGCCAGATATTTCTTACTTTCGCATTTTTGGTTCTAAGTGTTATATTCACAACAATGGGAAGACTCAGTTGAAAACTTTTGATGCCAAAGCTTCGAAAGGCATATTTCTCGGATATGCCGCTCGGATCAAGGCTTATAGAGTTTTCAACAATGGCTCTCGTGTTGTGGAGATAACACCTCATGTTAGTTTTGATGAATCTACTTTTGAGTGCAGGGAACAGGCTAAAGGACAACAGGTTGATCCACAAGTTCCACCAGCCCTCACAAGATCACAGATTCTAAGGCAAAAGAATCTAGCTGAACCACTGGTTTGGGCAACTTAGGATGAGGATCCATATTCCTCTGAAGATGAATGCGAGGACCCAGCTCATCTCAAGGGGAAACTCCAGCTGATGCCCCTCCAACTGCATCAGCATCCGAAGCCCAACCGAGCCCGGTTCGAAATGTTATCAATGTTGAGGATCCAGACTTAACAGCTGCTCAATCACCAGTTCAGAAGACTCCAGCTCAGATCATGGAACAGCCACAGTTGGAAGAAGAAGGAAGACGCAACAGAAGATGGTATGAAGATTATTCTACTGACAACATTATTGGAGATCCAACCGAAGGTATGCGTACAAGAAGCAGAGTTGCAATTCCAGACTCAACTGAGGAAGACTCCAACACTTATGCCCAATATGCTGAGGAGTTGGCAGTTCTTGAGGAATTCGAGCAAGCTGGGGATGTTGCCATGATTTCTTGCTTTGTAGCTGATGTGCCAGAACCGAAGAACGTTGTGGAAGCTCTCAACTGTGTTCACTGGACAACAGCCATGCAAGAAGAACTGAATGAGTTTCTACACAACTGTGTATGGGAGTTGGTAGAAAGACCATATGGTATCAAGGTTATTGGATTGAAGTAGATTTTCAAAAACAAGAGAGACGCCATTGGATTCATAGTGAGGAATAAGGCAAGGTTGGTAGCTCAAGGATATTGCCAACAAGAAATAATCGATTTTGAGGACTCCTTCGCGCCGGTTGCAAGGCTGGAAGCCATCCGAATCGCACATCACAAGTTCAAGGTATATCAGATGGATGTGAAGTGTGCATTCCTCAACGGAGATATCAAGGAAGATGTATATGTTGAATAGCCTCTCGATTTTGAGACTGGAGATGGAAGAGTGTACAAGTTGAAGAAAGCAATTTATGGACTAAAACAAGCACCCAGAGCTTGGTATGACACTTTTTGTGGTTTTCTTCTGAACTCGGGTTTCAAACGAGGCTCAGTTGACAAAACCCTGTTCACCATCAAAGTTGGAGATGACATTCTTGTTGTGCAGATCTATGTTGATGACATCATATTCGGTTCTAAGTCAGAGGAACTGTGTGAAAAATTTTCAAATCTCATGAAGGAGAAGTTCGAGATGTCGATGATGGGCGAGATGAATTATTTTCTTGGATTACAAGTGAAGCAGTCTCCAGAAGGGATCTTTATCAATCAGTCCAAGTATATAAAAGAGCTCATCACCAAATTTGGATTGCAGACGAGTAAGACAACAAGGATCCCGATGAATACTAACTGGAAAATTGAACCTGGATCTGAGGGAAAGCTCGTGGATGCCAGTAAGTATAGAGGGATCATCGGTTCTTTACTCTATCTAACCGCCAGTCGGCCAGACATATCTTATGCGGTTGGAGTGTGTGCTCGGTTCCAAGTTCAACCAAGGGAAGCACACATGTTAGAAGCAAAGAACATCATCAAGTATCTGAAGGGTACAGTCAATGTTGGACTATGGTATCCAACTGACGACAATATCCAGCTGGACACTGTCAGTTCATGGGAAGCAAGCTGGTTTCATGGTTCTCCAAGAAACAAGCATGTGTTGCCACTTCTACAACTGAGTCAGAGTATATGGCTGCCGGAAGCTGTTGCATGCAAGTGTTATGGCTCAAGCAACAGCTGAGAGACTATGAAGTTGCAACTGGACAGGTTCCCATTCATTGTGATAGCTCAAGTGCCATTGCTATCTCTCTAAATCCTGTTCACCACTCTCGGACAAAGCATATCGACATCCGTCATCATTTTATCCGAGATTATATTGAGAAGAAGGATGTATCCATGGAGAAGATTCCAACTGAGATTCAGAGAGCTGATATCTTCACCAAACCTCTAGCTGAAGCACGGTTCAAGATGCTTTGTGACCTCCTTGGACTGTTGGATCCAACAGATGAGGAGTCAACTTAGGTAAAGAAATAGATATCCATCTGAGGGGGAAGCTCAGACGAAGGAGGAATCTCAAATGAAGGAGGAATCTCAGATGCGGATCACCAACTGAAGACATCAGACGTCAGCTGAACAGACGAACTTGAGTCAGTTGATGGTAGGCCAATCAGATGCGGATCGCCAACCGAAGGAATCAGACGTCAACTGAACAGACGAACTCGAGTCAACTGATGGTATGCCGCAACATGGAAACACAGCTGATTCCGACATCAGTTGGCAGGTAACATTTATGACTGAAGGTGTTATGTTCTTAAATGAGAATGTTTGAAATAAATTCAAACATTCCTGAGCTAGTCAATTACATTAAAAATAGCCATCATGTCGCGTTTAATGTAAAGTACAGCTGAACATCCATAGCATACTTTATAGTGCGACTGGGCTGACATGAAAACTGTACACCTTCTCACGCGCGGGTTGGAACTCGGTACATGACGTCAAGTCAAAGATAGTCAACAGTCGCGTGATCTCAGCCGTTGATGGATTCACGCCATTTAACCCCAGCCGTCGATTTCAACCAAGTTAAAGACCTATATAAGGCGAAAAATCAGGAAGTGATCTCCTACTTTTCTCATTCGTGTATATCTGATTTAACTATTCATCGTCTTCACACAGATTTTGCCGAACCCTTTTCTGCAAAAGATTTTCTTTCCTTTCCTCTATATATATTCCTTTTGCAGTAATCATAAATGGCACCGAAAAGTAAGAAAATGGCCTCATCAGGATCTTCCCTCGTCCCTACTTCGTATGAAGAATCCTTTGACATGTTGGTGTCGAAGATCCACTTTGAGCAAATCCTCTCCGATGAGGAACTGGAGTCACCGGTGTTGGCTCATCTCGCCAACATTCTCCGAGAGAATGGCCTCCTGGAATGGGCCAAGCTCTGCCCATCCCATCTTCTCAGGCGACAAGTGGGGGAGTTTTACGTAAACTTGAAGGCCCCCCTTGAATCTACAGAACGAATATCTACGGAAGTCTCCTACCGGCAAAGAGATGTTCCGGCCAGGACCATACGTCGTGTCTCATTCCCCATCGACGTTTCCGATTCCCTTCGCTACATCATCCCGGTGAACCACACTGCCACAGAACTTCTGGAGAATATATCCGACGAGCATGCAGACGAGTTCCTGGAGAAGGCTCTAATCACTCCAAAGAGGTTGAGGAGTAATATGCAACGAACAAAGCTGAAGCCAGAACATCGATTATTGTTCGATGTTGTGTCCAAGGTGGTGTTCGTATACAGTGGTGCCTTCGGCGACATCAGCCGATCCAAGTTGAAACAATTGGTGGCTTTGGAGCACCAACACCAGATCAACTGGTATCAATACTTCCTGAACCAGTTGATGGTGGAGAAATCAAAGATCTCTGAGATGACTACTGACTCGGGAGAGAAGCTGCTAAGTGTCAAGGGGACACTCAACTTTGGCTGCAAGATCTCAACCCTGATCCTGCTTGAGACCAAGGATCGCAACATGGTCTGGGAGGACTGTGAAGAGACGTCGTTCAAGAAGTTGATGTTGTTCCCAACAGCTAAGAAGACACAGAAGGTTGGGAAGCCTACTGAGCCAACAGCTGAGGGGGAACCAGCTGTCGCTCGCCCCGCCAAGTCCAAAGCTGCACGCCAACTAGCTGAGTCGGAGAAGGAGTCAGCTGAGGAACCTGCCCAGAAAAAGCTAAGGGTAGGGTTCAAGAAGTCGACTAAAAAGACAGCTAATGTGCCAGCTGATGAACCAACTGAGGTGCCAGCTGTTGAGACAGCTGAGGAGCCAGTTGATGTGCCAGCTGAGGAGCAAGCTCTATCAGAGGAGGAGGCACCGGTTGAGCCTGCACCAGCTGAGGAGGGGATACCAGCTGAAGAACCATCCGAGTCCAGCCGCTCCGCTGATGTTGCCTCTTTCGAGTTCGTTCCTCGAGCAACCGGAGCTGACGAGGCTGAAGGCATGGAGACTGATGTCACTTCAAATGCTTCTTCCTCATCTGAGGACATTGAAGATGCCCCAATCTCCCCCACGGCAGAAGATAATGCCGTACCGCCCCCAGAGCCTCTTGCTCTTTCTACCCAACCAGAGCCAAATGTTCCGAGCACCTTGCTCAATGCCAACATTGTGACTGCTCCTTCGACAAATGTTGAGGAAATAATTGAAACCCCCATCCCAACCGAATCCAATATTCCAAGCTCCCAGCTCGATGCCGATGTTGCGACCGACTCTTTGGCCAACATTGATGAACCTTTTGAACCTTTTCCATATGATCTTTCCTTATCCCCAATAACTGAAGAAGATGACCTTCAGGCAGTTGCTCTGGAGCACGAGGGCAGGGTAGCCTACTGCTTCCAAAAGCTGCTAGGCATGTTCTCTGAGGCTCGCAACATGCCAGTCTTTGCCACTCTGGGAACCGAGCTCTTGTACCAGTTCCACCTGATCTTCAGCCATTGGTACGTCAAAAAAGATACGATCAGGGTGCAGAGCTGGGACAGGCTGAAGTCAGATAAGTTCCACATCCGAGCCTACTTCAACTACTCCAACCTGGAGGTAGCTTACAACAACCGGATTGCGTTGCTTACTTGTCGGCTGGACCAGAGCAGAGCTGAAGGGACGGACACAAGGGAGGCAGCTGGACAGGAGTGCATTGACTTCCTCGACCGCATGCTGATCAAGTCAGCTGACTTCCTTGAGGATGTGGATGCAGCCGCCGCAGCAGCGAAGGAAGAAGAAGACGAACTGAAGTTGTACCTGGCCAACCGACAAGCCAGGGTCACAGTTGAGCCTCTAGCTTTGATTGCACAAACCCCTCCAGCGGATCAGCCAGCTCTCTCCTCTGACGAAATCTGTGAGCTGATTGCTGAGAGGGTGAACCAACTGAGGACCGAACTGCTTGCCAACCTCCAACATCAAAAAGATGACCAGATGAGGGCGTTGGAAGCGCAAGAAGTTAAGAACCAACAACTGGTGGAGGAGAATGTTGAACTGAAGACCAAGCTGAATGAATTCTCCTCCTCCACCAGTCAAGAAATGTCGGATTTGAAGTCCACTCTGTTGGGATTGAAGTCGGAGCTGAACGTCTTCAAATCCTTGGCCAACTCCAATCTTGCCAAGTCCCAATAGACACAAGATGCTGAATGGGAGTCTCACTTCTAGTCGCGATGGGCTGAGTTCGCTACTTTTCAGACAGAGGTCATCGAGAACCTCTCTGTCTTGAAGAAAGCCGAACAAGAGCGTCAGGACTCAGATCTGGCAAAGAAGATGGAGCTTGAGTGCGCGGTCGATGAACTCTTCAACCGCATCAAACTTGCCGAACAACAACTCACCTCTCTGGATAGTTCAATAGCAAGCCTTGTTGCTGATGCCAAAAAGAGGGAAGAGAAGGAGACGGAGGTTGAAGTGCAGGAAGAAGAAGAGACCCAAGCCGAAGGAGAGACGCCAGCTCAAGGGAAATCTCTGCTGAAGAGAAGGAGGTCTGCTCAAAGGAAGTCTGCTGCTCCCAAGCCAACCGAAGTCGGTGGAGCTGGAATGGAAAAGGACTTGGAGCAGGCAGAGAAGTTCGGAGTTTCCTACAACTCCATAGCCGAGATCGCAGCCGAGCTGGATTCTGAACTCGACGGTATCACAACCGAAGAGTGCATCGCAGCTGCTAAGGCTATGGATGTAGAGGAGAAGGATTATATGAACCCGAGCTGGATAAGAAAGTTCGCCGCCAGCCAGGCGAGGAGGGTGAACCAGTTTGAAGAAGAGTTGAAGAAAATGTCTCAGAACCTGGACCACAACGTTGCCTCCCGCAGCCGACGCCGCATCAACAAACATCAATCAAAGGCGGAAGCTCGGTTGAAGCAACAAAGGTTGCCAGCAAAGTCCAAAGTCGAGAGTCGGTTTAGGCATGTTGACAAGTGGATGCCGACCGAGTGGAATGAAGAGTGGGAGTTGTTCAAGCAGGAGTTCGTGAACGACTTCTACTATAGGAAGGTTTACGCAACTGACGACCCGAGGAAAGCGTTCAAGGAAGCGCTGACTGAGTTGCACTCAGGGGATCCGGGCATGTTCAGCCAGTTCAGGCGGGCTATGATTGAAGCCAAGCTGGACTTGAACACAGTTCCAGTTCCTAAGAGGGTTACTTATCGGCCTCCTCTTCTCCCAGAATCTCGCAACCCGAACCGCACGAAGATTGCAGCTGAGGCGAGGCAGGTTTGCAAGGAGCATGGAGTGGATATTTCCAAGGAGTTACCTGCTAAGAGGGAAATTTTTGTTAGGATTTTTAGTAAGTATGGGCTACAATTTTAACTCAGTTAGTTTTTGAACAACTGTTGTAATTTTTGTCTTTTGTGTTCATCTTTGTAACAATCAGTTGTAATGAAAACTACTCAGTTATAAGATTCAACTTGACGTACAATCCCTCATTGTCCAAGCTCTGAATCGCAAAGTTATTTCAATACCATGTTATAACTGTGCTAACCCTTTGATGTTTTCATCTTATAGACAGTCTAGAATTTCAGCTGAGATTTTAGATAAGTCAGTTAGATCTAGATCAGTTGTGATCTGTAAGGGTTTTAGACTTCTTATAAGGGGTTTTGACATCATCAAAAAGGGGAAAATTGTTCGGAAATTTAAGTAAAAGTTTTGATTGATTCCAAAACCAACTGACCCCAACCGAGTAGATGTTGTCAGATCCTAAGGTCAGTAGTTAGGCTTGATGTTTGAGCGTTGTTAAGATTTTATCTTTACAGGTCTCCAGCTGAAGACGGCAACAAGGATTCACTCGGATAGAACATCAGTTGTGAGGAACACAACTGAGCGTTCATCATATTAAAAAAGGGGAAGTTACGTTCAAGTGTCAGTTCGATAGTTGAGCATACAGATGCAAAAATCGACTAAGTATTCAAAGGAAGAAGTCTCAAGAGATAGAACATCAATTGTAAGGAAAACAACTGAGCGTTCATCAGATGAGAAGCAGTATGGGGGAAGAGAACATCAGATGAAAGGAAATCATCTAAGTGTTCAAACCCAACTGAGAAGATACAAGGAAGACAACTGAGCGTTCAGCTTCCGAACATCAGTTGTATATTTCAACCCAGAAGATTAACAGCTTGAAGTTGAAGTCAGCTGTGAGTTCAACTGTTAGTAGTCAGTTAGAACATCAGCTGAAGAACAAGTTAGTTGAAGATCGAAAGTCTTAACCAACCACTCCTTGTTAGAAGTCTGTTGTTAAGATTTGAATTTCAAAAAGAGAGTCACGTGAGGGTTTGACCGTTCAGTCATTACCCCATTTGGCCCAACACAAGGCTATCTCAGATGGAAAGCAGAAGAGCACAGATGCCATATCGGGAAAGTCTGCAGAGATGAGAGACAAGCCATCGCTTTCAAAGAACAGAGATCAACGGCTTCTCCAACGGCTAGTTGACTCTCTCCGCCTATATATAGAGGCCTTCATTCATTCGAAAAGTATAGAAGACACACACGCGAGAAGAAACCAGAGAGCGAAAGAAAGAGCAATATTCTTCACGAGCTGAACTGCTTTCAATCTCTTAGAACATCACTTGTTGAGAGTTCTAGAGTTAGTTAGTTTTTGTGTCTTTAGATCGAACCTTGAGAACATCACTTAGTGAGAGTTCGTAGAGTGTTAGATCATAGCTCACTTCGTGTTCGAGCTTTTAGTTGGAACCCCATTTTCTTTCACCTAAAAAGGTTTTAGGATCCTACTCTTCCTGCAACTGAGTAGATAGGTTGTTTAGTACCCGAAAACTAAACTGTAAGGTTGATAAGTACCCGCAAACTTATCCTTAACGGTTGCTCAGCTGGCGTAAGCTGAGTGGTTTTTCCAGAAGAACTTGGACAGAGTTGTATGGACTCACAGCTCTCCGTGGACGTAGGAGGTTTCTCCGAACCACGTAAATTTCTGTGTGCTTGAGTTTATTCTTCAGTTATTTCCTACATTTTCAACTGTCCTTCTAACCAGCATACAAACTGATCTTAGCATTCTCAACTGTCTTGGTTCTTGACCAACCGTGCATAAAAGCGTGAGTTAATTTTAACGAGTTAATTTCCACCACTTTCCGCACAACACATCACTTCCAACCGAGTGCTTCTTACTCGGTTGTGATTCCAACTGAGCTTACTTACTCGGTTGAAATATTTTTTAGGGGGTTGTTTTAAAAAGTTGCATCTGGTGTATTCTCCCCCCCCCCTCCATACACTAGAACTCGTTTCGGGACCATTATCCTTATTCAATTGTAATATCACCACACTTAATCTAACAAACTTATCTTAAACATCTAGCAATTTCACAGAAAATTGCTCTCGTATTCACAATATATAGAAATAAAATTTCAAGATTTTATTCCCATTTCTTATCTCATTCTTTTATTTTCTTACTTTAATTCCTTATTATTCTCCTTCATTATTCCTTATTTCTTTCTCAAAGAAAATTTTTTATCGATTCTCATTCATTAAAACAAAGCACATCTACTTTGTTCATGTTACTTATGCAAAAGTAACATTCATTTACAAAAGACTTTGTCGTTTACAACTCTTAATACTCATACGTATCGTATTCTTCGCTCAAGGACGAAGTATTAAAAAAATATAAATTCCAAAAGAGAAATGGAATATATCCTAAGAATAACTTTTTAGAACGTAAGTTCTAATCGTCGTCGCTAAAATCGAGCGATCGTTGGAAATTTAATCAAGCTTCGTGCTTGACGCCTAATAGTAAAAACAATTCTCTTCGCAAAGTTCGAACAAGGCGAACACTACAAAAATGAAACGAAAAGAAAAGGAACGATGTCGTTACATGTTACTTATACGTAAGTAACATTCGTCTCTTTAAACCACTTATACCATACTAAAAAGGTTTTGCTTTTACGGGGCATAAGACCCATATTACTGAGTTTCTTATTATGTGGGTTGATCAAGTCCACATAACAGTCTCTCAATCACATGGAACTTCTGTCTCGTTCAATTGTTCACTTCATACAGAATTTACTTTCCTAAATCGAGTAGTAATTCCCGAATTGCGTACACAACCACTTCTAAAAGAAACTTTCGGAAACTTTCCAATTTAGCTCGGAATACTCAATCTTCTCGAGGAAGATACAAATTTTTAAGCTAATCGAATACTTGAACGGCTCCTAATAAGTAAAACAAAGTCATCTCCAAGAGACTTTGTTCATGCCCCTTACAACAAAGGTAACATTCGGCTTTTCCGTTTATTTCAATTTATCCTCCTCGTTTCAACCTTTTCTAGAATAACTTGGAGTCACATTTTTCTCACACGTCTATTTGTTTCTTTCGTTCACTTCGTACATATTTACCTTATTTTATCAATATTTATTTCATTTCCCTCGAAGGAAATTCTTATCGGTTTTAAAACAAAGATCGACTTCGCCGAGTCTTTATTCATGTCATTTTACGCACGTGACATCCATCAATGGAAGTCCTTCTCGTGTTGTGGATGTCCTTTCGAAATCGTTTGGATTAATGTTTCTTAAAAACGTCTAAGTTCTCGGAGAATCGGAAAGATCTTAAGTTTTTCGTCTACAGTCTCAATAACCCGGGAAAATCCCTAGATTCCTTCTAGGTTCTCGTGCCATGGTAAAATGGTAGAAATTATCGCGCAAATAATTTCACGTAAGATAGTACTTGTACTATCACATAATCACATAAACAAATCATAGTATAATTTATTATACTTTCATAATTGAAGGGTATCTTGGCACCATTATCACTTTTCACTCAATGAATACTTATTCAAATTTCTTATTTAAAAGAAATCATATCATTAAAATTCTTTTCCTCGTTGAGTCGACGTAGCGGGAGGTTGAGTTGTCGTCTATATTCTGAATCTTAACATTATAACTTAACTCTTAATTTTACTTAAAAGAAGACTCTAATCTAGAGTATAAACAAATTATTCTATCTTACGACTCGAAAGAAGACTCGATATAGAGCACGAACGAATACTCTATACTACTACTCGAAGGAAGACTCGTATCCAGTGCAGAAAACGAACCTCTGCTCTGATACCACTCTGTCACAGCCCCAAATCCCGAGGGACGGCAGAAGCCGGGGTGCGACTGGGATTGGATTAAAGAAGCGGGGAAGAAGGGAACTGACTAAACATACATACATAAGAGACATCATACATTCTATGAACAAGACTTTATTTACAAAAGGAAGAGTAATTCTCGAAGGATTACTCGACAGAAGGTACTCAACAGGCATCTAAGTTCAAGTTTACAGACATAAACTATAGAGTTTTACGTAATGTATATAAAATCAAAGTACTTAGAGTTTTTCCAGCGGAAATGTGATTCATACTAACTAAAGTCTTCCTAGACAACTTATTTCAAGCCTCGCCGCTTCCATCGCTTCAACCTGCACATTTAGAAAACATATGCAGGGCTAAGTACAAAAGTACTTAGTGGGCATGTTGCCGAAAACATATTCATAAGTATAAATAATCAGGCATCTCATAATCGTAGCACATCGGGGTTTTATTGGAAATGGCCCGTGTCTACTAAACATTTTCTGATTCATTTATATAAATTAGCTTGTACAAGCATTTTTCTAGTATGTTACGTTCAAATCTTGACCAATTCTCATTCACCGTGGCTGGTTACCCCTCAACAGGATACCACATACACCACAGGTTACAAAGTGCACTAACTCTGGAAAGCACTTAATAGCTAATTCAGAGCCGATCGATAACTAATAATCTGGAAAACACGAAGGTTAACTCAGATAGGTACAAGAGAACTCACATAAAATAATTAAACAGTTTATGCCATGATTATCACTTTGAAAACACGATTATCAAAGCAATAAAGAAAAGGTTTTCGAGCATTGCTCGTTTTATTTCATATATAAAAGCCCACCTTAGCGTTTACAGAACTAAGTACGAGCTTCCGATTTCCTGATCTTCCGTCCTTTCCTTACTGCTGGCTTCCTCCTTCATCATAAAATAATAACACTTTAAATCGGTCGTAACAGATAATCGAACATGGAAAATTCAAATTAGGTTTTAGTCGTTTCATTTCTTTAGGCATTTGCACGCTACTAGTTTCATTTTAATTAAACGGAAACGAGACTTGAACAAATCTCTTTTAGAACTCGAAAGGTTTCATACTCGACTCTTAGGTCAGTAGAGAGGATAGTCGTTAACTCGTTACGACTTAAATGATCGAAAGAAACTAAGTTGCGAAGAAAACAACTTAGGAAAACTAGTTCTGAAATTTTACTGTGCAATACAGAAGTTCTGGGGGCTGCCCAGAACAGAGAATCTGGAAACAGGGGATGTTCCCTATACTGTTAGAAAGCCTGGGAAGTCTAGTTTACGCTCCAATTTACGGATCTCAAATCCGATAAACAAGCTAAGAGATATTACAGTTTCCGGGAAGGGTCGCAAAACTGCCGCGCTAACCCTAGTTGCTCGATAGAATCGACGTATAACTTCCTAAGTTCGTTCTAAGTTCTCGTACTCGATTTCTCACGAAACTTGACTCTCAAGGCAGTCAACACGTACTCCCGTACGTGAAGAACTCCTTCTCAAAACTCGATTAAAACCACGACGATCAAACCTCGTCGTTTCAACTACCATTTACTATACCAAAATCAAGTAAACAATTTCTCGTTTCTAGTTCTCGACTATAACTACAACTCGTATTATAATAACTCGAAAGCTCACGTCGTCAACTACAAAGTCATGCCTTAATCCATTATAAACACTATTATCAAGTTAGAATTCTTACTCGACTCCTCGATTATTAATTACGACCACTTGTTCGTCTCTTACGAGATTTCAAAAGTTATCGGATTTCGTTCATTTTCTACGTCATCAAACATCATCTAACATAGATCATTATTATATACATCATCACTTCCTATCATTACTTAATCTCAACTTAAATGGGATTCTTTGTCTCTTACGACTTCATTTATAATTTTAGAAAATTCTCAAATAATTCCTATTATCAACTAACATCATTAGGAACATTATTTCATCAACAAATCAACAACTAAATCAACTACATGAAAAACCCCTAATTCCACATAATTTTCGGTATTATCATAAAATAAAAGGGGGTGAATTTCTTCATCGATTAACATCATTAATTCATTAACCATACTACTATCTCATCAATTAAACAATTACAAGTCTAATTACACATTAAATTGAACATCCCCAATTCAAACCCTAGCTCTAAAATCGGTCCTCTTCAATTCTTAGGGGTTTCGTTCTCTTTTTGTTTTAATCCTCAATCGAACACCTCCTAAGCATTATTATTCAACTAATTGAAGAATTGAATCATCCTACTCCATAGCCTTAATTTTCAGTATTGATGTAGGTCCTAGGATTCTTAATTTTCTTTCAAATTTAATCATAGATCCGTATCTAATCCATCTAGTTATCTTAATTAAGGATCAAAACATCTAATTACATTATTATCAAAATTTTGATCCACTTGAGAAATTAAAAGAAAAGGATTTGGAATAGATAGGATTAGAGAGGAGATGAATACCTTGAAGTTTAATAAAGGAAGAATTAGAATTTGATGGTTGGATGATGACTTGTGTGAAAAACTTGCTCCAAGAACTTGAACTCTTCAACAATGGAGATAAGATGAAAATGGGAGAGAGATGAGAGAGGGCAGCCGAGTGGGAGGGAGAGAGTGTGAGGGAGATGGCTAAATTATGTTATAACATAAGGTTAATAGGTGTAAAGTAGGATAAATATCTATAGTAGTGAGTCATTGCTAAATACTATATAAAATCAAAAATATTATGCTTGTGTGAGTGAGGGAAGTCGGTCAAGAGAGGGAAGGGAAGAGAAATTACGCGCTTTTACGGCGCGATACGACGTTACGGAAATCGAATGATGAAAAATGTAGCTCGGCACAAAATCGTCACATTCTGATTCGACCAAAAATTCTAACGTATTTAACTTAATCGGAAAGTAATATTTAAAAACTTAATTCCGACAAAAACTTGGGACAACACAGTCCGAGTTTCTTCCGGAAAAACATAAAAAAGAACTTTCTCAGGCGAGTTCGTATCGCGATTTCGTGAATGTAAAAATCAGACGGTTTTCCGTTCTGAGTTCAAGAACTAAAAAGTTTTCGTACGCGATATCCCTAAATACAGTAGTCATCTAACTGACTTCCGTAATTTATTTTCGGAAACGGATTTCACCGTTGGTTTTAGAATTCAAAATCTCTCTCTCTCAAGACAACAAAGAAAAACTCTCAATCTCTCCAATCTCTCAACTCTCGGCATTCTCTCTCCCTCACACATACATTCAATTTTTCTTACATGCAACCATGTATTCAAGCTCCTCATCCATGGAAATGAAGTAGAAAGTATCATCCTCCATTCATTTCATCCATATTCTCAAGAAAAGGTAATAATCTTTCAAGTTCTTGAGAATAAATTCAATATTCATCCAACAATTTCTTCATTTTGATTCTTAAACCCTAAAAGGAATGGATGACTAATTCCATGTTATTCTTTTTGAGGATTCAAGAAGACTTCCTTCTTCCTTCAAATCCAAGCTTTGAAGCTTCATTTTTCATCCATTCCAATTCCAAGAGCCAAGGAGAAGAATTCCATTTAATTTAAAGTATGAAATTCATTTGTTTAGTTGTAAATGTGTATATCTCTAAGTCCTAAAAGAAAGAACTATGCATGCATGCTATTTAATTTATGTTTAGGCAAACTTAGGACGTGCATGTGATAATCGAGTGAGAAGAGATCGATAGGAGAATCGAGCAATAAGTTTTAATCGGTGAATTAAAAGAAGAAAAAGAATTTAAAACCCTAAAAAAATTATTAATGCCGAAAATTTTAGGAAAAATAGGAAAAATGTGAATCTTTGAGTTATTGTTATTTTGATGCTTGATTTATTATTTTTATTATGTTGAGAATGAGATATTATGCATGAAAAATTGAGAAATAAATTACACAAAGAAATGTGTGTGTGCCGTGTGTTTTTGAAAGAAATAGAGCATTTATTTTGTTGATTTTGTTGATAAATTGAGTGATATTTTGATCCATGAGATGATTGTATGTTATGTTAATATAATCATACATGTGTTTAAGTTAAGAAAATGAGATTGCATGTTGAAGTTTTTAAAGAAATTAAATGTGAAAATATAGAAAAGATTAAATGTTTAAGTGTTACATGTATGTATGAATGTTAGTTTAATTTATGATTAAAGATAGAAGTTTTTGATAAAAGATTGAAGTTTAAAGTTTTAATTAATTAAAAGATGAAAAATGCATAAAAGATATGTTAATAAATTTTCTTGTATTAAAAGTTTAAAGACTTGAATTTCTACTAATCTACAACAAAAAGATCTTTTTGACTAATAAAATGAACTAGTTAATAAAAATATTTATTAAAAGATAAACGAATTTCTAAGTAAGAAATGGCTTCAAGATTAAAGACAAGAAAAGAAGAAATTATTAAAAAGATAAGTAAAAATTGAGAAAACCAAGTTTAAAAAGAATTAATCGAGAAGAAATAAAAAAGAAGTTCTAATCGAGTAAAGGAAAGATGCTAGACGAGTTAAGTTAGATACTCGTATACGTTAATCAAGAAATTAATGATAAAATAAGATGTCGAGTAATAAGTTGAAAGAAGTTAATTAAATAATTAATTTGAGTACGTTGTTTTCAACCAAACAAATTAAAAATAAACCGAGAAAAATTACCGAGTAATAATTAGAAAAATAATAGTCGAAGCAAGAAATGAGAATCGAATTAGAGATGAATAAGAAATTCTAATTTTATGAGAGTTTAATATTAATAAAGATAATTTTTATTAAATAAGTAGAAGTTACAAATACCTTTTTAAAATAACGAATGTAGAACAAAGTATTGTCTTTAAATAAGAAAGATAGAATAAATGGTTTGAACCTTCATAAAAAGAAATGCATAATCAAGTTAGATTTTAAAGATCTAAATTAAATGTTTGTTAATGTGTCTTGAAGTATGTTTGATTTATTTGAATTCATTATATGATTGAATAAATGTTTAAATGCATGATATTAGTTATGATGTGAAAGTTAATTGAATTATTTTGTATGCAAAATGGTTGAATGATTGATTGATAAGTCAAGAATCAAATGAAATCTTTGAAAGAAAGCTCGAGTAATAGAATGTAGACGATGACGTTATTAATTAGAACGAGAAAAGTGTTAAGCCGTTGATTAATAATTTTAACCAATTCGAGTAGAGTTAAAGGTTTAAAGACGAGAACGCGAGATCCTTTAGAAAAGTTAAAGCGAAGAGAGAGACGACTCAAATAGAAGTCCTTCAGTTAAAGTCCAACGCCTTTGTGTCCGTCGTTCATATATCTTATTTTTTTTCCTATCGATGTCGAACTGTGAAGGATCGAGCCAGACGGATCATTAAGTGAGGACAGATAGCCCTAAACCACCTAGCTAGTTCTTTGGAAGTCAGGTGGGCTTTTCTGAACCAAAACTATCGATGAAAATTAGTTATACTATTGAGCATTATGATATGATTTTTATATATGATTGACTTGCCGTTTTTATTGAAGTTTGGTATGTGTTATCATCTGTTTATGTGAAGATATTGTTATCCTGTGAAAGGTAGGAAACCCACGTGTGGTATATGTTGAGGTGACTGTGAGTCTTGCTTCGGTTAGGCCGGTCACGGTGCTCGAGAAGGAGGCCTACTTCTCGGCACGGTGAAATTGTTTGTGACAGATGATACATACTGTTATATTATATGATTTTTGACTACGCAGTCTGTTTAAAAGAAAATCTTTTTAACATGCACAAGTAAAACTGTTTTTAAAACTGCTTATATACTTGTGATGTTCGGCAAGATAAGTTCAATTGTTATAGCTTTAAGAAGCATCTTTATTCAAATGTTTTGGCTTGTGTTCACTGAGTACAAAGTACTCAGCCCTGCGTGTGTTTCTAAACATGCAGGTTGACTGGATGGCGATGGCATGGATATTTGGTGGTGTGGTTTGGTTCTTTTAGTTGAGTCTAGTTGGATATCAGACTGGCATTTGTACGTCTTCATACGTGCAGATGTTGGGTATTGATGCAAGTTTCCGCTGCAACCCTTTTGAATTGATGTCTATTGATGCTAATACTTTGATACTTATGTTTTTGTTTCCGAGTATTGTACTCGATGATTTTGAAAACTTGTTAAATTCTTAAACTACTTGATTTGTACTTCCGAGCGATGGCTCGTTGACTTGAATGATTGTTGAATATGATCCTCTTATCTTGTTATATGTAGTTTTGAGATGCTCGGATATTACTTCGTTGTGTTTTTTTGGAAGCCCAATTCGATTGCCTTAACTTTCGTTATCGTTTTCCCCAAGCATGTTTCCCCTTATTTGAGTTGATTGTTAGTTGTTTAGGTTTTGTTGTTATTCGTAAGTCGCACCTCGAGAGTCGGGGCGTGACAAAAGTGGGTAGGGTTTTGACAAGAAAAAAAAAAGAAAAAAAGTATGACAAAACACCTGGATGTGTCATGGACAAAATACGTGTTGCGAGCAAAATGAGTAGCTTGGAAGGTCACCATATGTATTGCTCAACTTCTTCCATTCTGGTCAAGATCCCAAGGTTCGCGACTCCTTGTTTCTTGGGAAAAGCAGGTGTACATCCTGCCCAACACTCATAGTTCTTGGAAAAGAAGTGTTACATGCATGTTTTGCCTTCTTCTGGTGACACGTTGAGCAAGTATGTGAAAGGTTGTATACTGAAAGCAAGCCTTTTATGCTTGTATACATTTGATACCTTGTATCCACTGTTATTCTTCTATCTGAAATATTGTTATTGCATGATCATATTATAGTCCAATTATCTCATACCTAGATTATATGGTGTGTGGTTTAATTATCAAAGAAGATCTTATAATCGGTAAAGTTGAGATAGAAGTCGTGTTCACAGTTTAAACAACTTTGGACAAGTTGTCGGTTTAGACTGTAGTATAAATGGAAAATAGATTATCTTGGCTATTTATTTATGCTAGTACATTTATGTATTGAATGGGTCACAGTGAGATGTATTCTTATATTCTGACTGATTAAGAATCAACATCTCGGAGACTTAAATCATCTTAACCTTAATTGAATTAATCGGTGTGAATGATTGATTGTCTATTGCTTTGATTTATCATGGGTGAGAGCTCTGTCTGCAGCTCAATATACTCGATATCTTGGGTGATAGCGATTGTTGTTTGGCACGCGATTGAATTGCAATAAGGATCCGTGTCCTGCTAATAACAGGCTGATAATATCCTCTCGAGGAACTTAATAAGTTTATCGTATTAAACCCTGCAGGTGGAATTAGTTCCGATACGATAATAAGTTTAAGTGGTAGCACTCGAGATGTCGTTTATTATTAAATGACTGATTAATTAATTAATGGACCGTCAGAGGAATTAGTTAATTAATGGATATTGAATATCTTAAACGCGGAGATTAATTAAGTCAAATGCTAGCCCCGACTCACCTAACGAATATAGTGGTAATTCAGTATTAATTTTCTAGTGGAATAAATTAATACTTGTGTCTCAATTTATATTCTTGGGCTGAATATGGAAATCGAGCACTGGGAGGCCAATACTTTATTCGAGCTAGTAAATCCCCGTTTGGCCCAATTAAGGCCTAGCTCTCTATAGGGCCAGCCGTCTATTATTGATTTATTTAAGCCTTTGGGCTTTGTTTGATGGATCTAGTTAGTGGGCTTATTATTTAGGTATTTAATTACCTAGTATAAATAATAAGGAGTCCACTAATTCTCCTCACTTGTCACTTACATAAAAACAAAAGAGACAGAAATATGGAGAGGAGAGAGTGGCGGTTGTCACCCATAGGAAGAGAGAACTCGAAGCTTGTAGCCACCCTACATCGAGTACTGCCGTGGGAAACAAACGGAAGATCAACTCTGGAGTCATTAACTTCTTAGACATCCTATGGACATCGATTATTTCATAGGAGCATGTTTAGGCCTTGGATTTTGTATGTACTTGTTAGACATCCGGAATGGACCGTGGGCACACGAGCCGTATTTCAATATACGGTTCCTACAATTGGTATCAGAGCCGCGTTCAGTTATTTCGGCTCTGTCAGATTAACAAGTAGTAAATCCGTTTTTTTTTTATGCCAAGCATGCCTGTATATTTGTAATGGTTTGCAGCAGATTCCGTCGTCTATCGTGGGGTTATTATTTACCATTGGTTTTGCCAGTTTGGCTCAAATATGTTGTAAATTTTTCACGAGAAAATCCGTGAAATAGCATAGGAGTTTTTCCTTTGTATTCAATTTTTCTTCTGTTTGTATTTCTTTTTCCTTGTATCTTTTGTTGCTGTTGTATCTACTGTATGAGAACAAAAAGGAAAAGGAAAGGAAGAAAGCAAAGGAAATGATGAAAATTGGCAATCTGATCCGAAGACGGCGACGGTGGTCACAGGTGTGTGAAGACAGGGCTGCGTCTTTCAAGTTTTTGCCGTGAATGAGGAGGGGCGCGCCGGAATCCGATTTTCAGAGGTTTGACATCTGGATCTATGGTGGCGACAAACTTTTCGGCGCGGCGGCACGTAGTGGCGGGTCAGTAGATGCCAGAATCTGCAGCAGCGGCTGCTGCTTCTTCTTCGTCATTTTTCCGATGACGAGACGGCAGTTGTGCGCAGGGATGTCGAGCGGTGGTCACACACGGCATTGCTATTCAACGGCGTGCGTGCGGCGGATCTCCGTTCGCATCGCCCAAATCTGTGCAGCAGCAACGTCGGAGACAGCGGGTTACTTCGCGATGGAGAAGGCCGCGCGAGGCGGCGTTGCCGTCCTTGTGTGCGTGGCGGAGCTTCTCCGGTAGATGAAGTGCTGAATTCGGCGGCGGCGTCGACCGGAAAAGATTTAAAAAAAAAAAAGGTTTCCGGCGAAGACGGCGCCGGTGGCGAGGAGCTCCGGCAAGAGCGGCACGGGCCGATCTCTAGGGTTTCCGACCCACGGGCCGCATGCTTCTGGGCCCAAGCCCTGGTCCAGCCCGCATGGCTGATGGGTTTGGGCTGCAAGGAAGCTGCATGGGCTGCTGGTTATTGGGCTTTTGGGCCCCATTGTTGGTTTGGCCAATTGCTGAAGTCCATGTTGCTGTTTTCTTGCATTTTGGGCTACGCCAGATTGAAGGATTGAAGAAGAATTTTTTTTTGTAATAGTTAGAATTTTTTTTTCTTTCCTTTATTTATTTACTTGTATTTTCTATTTTATTCCTTGTAATAAAATAGGCAGGGACGGACAGGTTCCAATATCCACAATAAGACGACAAATATTTATGTTGTCCTAAAAAGCATGTTAGCATGTCGTGGGTTTTAATCACCGTTAAGGTGTTCGATCTAAAGCATGTAATTATTTGTAATAATGTGCAAATATATGCGTTTAGAAAAGCATGCTAGGATTTATTACGTTTTCTCTAAGCATATTTTTAGAATTCAAGCGAGCATGTTTTATTACATGAGTTCTAGAACAACATATTTAGATATTCCGTGTCAACGTGATAAGCATGCACAAACCTTTTGAGGAAAAGACTAAACGGTAATACAATTTTATTTATTAAAATAGATTAGACCTCCACAATTGGTTTAAGATGAAGTGAGTTGTGGATTTGTGTAAACGTCCACACTATCGTGGCTTGCACACGTTCACAATTTGCAGATTTTGTCGGTTAAACTTCTATTAAAATATTTTGATCTCGTGAGTAGTGGGAGTTTTTTGTGTAAACGTCCACACAAACGTGGCTTGCACGTATTAATTTCCTACAGATTATTCTAGGAGAGATTGAAATAAGATAGTCACAGAGTTGGCTAAATTGTGGTCACAGCTTAGGCGTTAACTTTGAGTACAACTCCCCATCGGAGTCCCTTCTCAAGGTTCACGTGGTCTAGATAAGGTCTGTTTATTGATCTCGTTTTGTCATAAGGTTAAGTTGACATGAGAACGGGTCAAAGGCTGGGTGCCTGGTCATGAGATGCGCCGTAAACGTCCACACGAACGTGGCTTACGTGTAATTCGATTGGGCTAACGGAGGTTTCAATAATATTGTTTTATCAAAAGGTTTCAATATTATTTGTTACGAAAAGATCATGCAGTAAAGTGGAACTTATGTGTGTTTTATGTTTGTTTTATTTCAGATATGACTGTTACTCCACTACTGAATGTGCTTACTGCAAAGCCGCTTACCGGTCCAAATTTTTTGGAATGGAAGCGCAACCTGGGATTTAACCTAGACGCTGAGGAGTATAAGTTTGTGCTTACTACTCCTGCTCCCGCAAACCCAACTGCTCGGTCTTCCGATGAGCAAAGGGAGGTTCACCGGAGGTGGCATAGGGCGAATAATATGGCGAAAGCCTACATGATGACCACTATGACCTCCAACCTTCAGCTGCAGCATCAGTCGATGCAGACTGCAACTGAAATTATAAAGAACCTTGAGGAGCTCTTTGGTGAATCGGATCGTTCAGCCCGTTTTGAGCTTATGAGGAAACTCATGGCTTCTAGAATGACGGAGGGTTCGTCTGTGCGCGAGCATGTGCTCGGGATGATTAATCATCTCAATGAGCTAGATCTGCTCGGTGGAGGTATCGAAAATGAGGCTAAGGTCGACATGATACTCCACTCTCTCCCCAAGAGTTATGAGAACTTCCGTCTCAACGCAGTGATGGGGAAGAAGAAGTTCACTTTGAACGAATTGCTCAATGAACTCGTTGCTGCTGAGGGAGTTATGGGGAAGAGTCCACAGGCATTGGCTACTGCCAAAGGCTCTCACTTTGCACCGAAAGGTGGGAAGAAGTGGAAAAAGCCAAGTGGCAAGAAAGGTCAAGGAAAAAGTGGGAGCAAGAATGTAGGCCCGACCGGTGGTGTTAAAAAGCCAAAGCCTAAGGGAAAGGGCAAATGCTACAAGTGTCAGAGAACTGGACATTGGAAGGTTGACTGTCCCTTGATGAAGAATGCTCAAGGTACGTCTCTAGCCTTAGTAACTGAAATGTGTTTAGTTTCGAGTACTACCCATTCGTGGGTGGTGGACTCGGGTGCAACTGATCATGTATGTTACACCTTGCAGGGGTCCCTGCTGAAAAGGGAGCTGAGTAGAGGTGAGCTGACCGTCTCCATGGGAAACGCAGCAACTGTTGATGTCGCTGCTAATTGGAGATGTTCATTTATCTTTTGAGGGTCATGTTTTAGTTTTGAGAGACGTACTATATGTTCCTGTTTTTCGTAAAAACTTAATTTCTACCCGCCAGTTATGGAAAGACGGGTATTCTGTTCTTTTGGATGATCGTGTTACATTCATGAAAGACGGAAAGATTTTTTTTTATAGTACAGCTGATTCTCTTTATACTATTACATGCACGTATGATTATTCTTCATCTGTTAATGCTTTAACTTCAAACCAAAAGAAGAGAAAGGCTTCTTCTCTTGAGAACCAAACTCTTCTTCGGCATCTAAGATTGGGTCACATCAATTTGTGTAGGATCCAAAGACTGATTTCTGATGGAACATTGGAGTCATTCCAAGTTGAGCCAATCTCAGTCTGCGAATCCTGCATAGAAGGCAAGATGACGACTCGGTCTTTCAAGGCCAAGGGGTATAGAGCCAAAGAAGTGTTAGAACTGGTTCATTCTGACTTGTGTGGACCTATGTCCACTCAAGCTCGTGGAGGGTACGAGTATTTTATCACTTTCATTGACGATTACTCAAGGTACGGATACATTTACTTGTTGCGCTACAAGTCTGAATGCTTTGACAAGTTTCAAACGTTCAAGGCGGAAGTAGAGACGCGACATGGTAAGAGTATCAAGTCATTGCGATCTGACCGCGGTGGCGAATACCTCATCAACGAGTTTAGAGAATACTTGTCAGTATCTGGGATTACATCTCAGTTGACTACACCGGGTACGCCCCAACAGAATGGTGTGGCAGAGAGAAGAAATCGAACACTTTTGGAGATGGTTTGATCCATGATGAGTTATGCTTCTTTACCTATTTCGTTCTGGGGATATGCCTTGGAAACAGCTGGTTACATTCTAAACTTAGTTCCTTCTAAGTCGGTGGTAAAGACCCCGTCCGAGCTGTGGTCCGGGCGCAAGCCTAGTCTTTCCCACATCCGAATTTGGGACAGTCCAGCACATGTGCTGAACAAAGATGCCGATAAGTTGAGTTATAGAATTGAAGTAAAGTTGTTTGTAGGATATCCTAAGGGAACGAAAGGTGGTTACTTTTACTGTCCTAAGGATCGGAAAGTCGTTATTAGCACTAACGCAAGATTCTTGGAAGAGGACTATGTAAATAACCACAAGCCAAGAAGCGAGATTGTACTCGAGGAAGTTAGAGGTGAGAGGACAACAAGTCAACAAACTCAGCCGATTGTGCAAGATGAAGTACCTCTGGTATCATCAGAATCTGCACCGGCTATCGATACTGAATCTTCTATAGTACCTCGTTGTAGTGGGAGAGTAACACAAGGCAAGTTACCCAGTTGATATGCGTTAGCCAATGAATCTTCGGATTCGGTAGATGACGGGCTTATCGAAGAAGACCCCTGGACCTATTCTGAGGCACTTGAAGATCCTAATGCTCTTGAATGGTATGAGTGTATGGTTTCGGAATTTGATTCCGTTACCACCATGGATGTATACGAGAAATGCGAGCTTCCAGAGGGCTGTGAAGCCATTGGTTGCAAGTGGGTATACAAGAGAAAAAGAGGACCAGACGGGAAGGTTACGGTCTTCAAAGCGAGACTAGTGGCGAAGGGTTACACCCAAAGAAAAGGAATCGATTACGATGAAACTTTTTCGCCAATAGCCATGCTTAAGTCTATTCGAGCTCTCTTGGCCATGGCTGCTCATATGAATCTAGAGGTATGGCAGATGGATGTCAAAACCGCATTCTTGAATGGGTATCTTGAGGAAGATCGTGACATCTATATGTTGCAGCCTGAGGGATTCATAAAAGAAGGAGAAGAGCATTTGGTATGGAAGCTTAAGAAGTCCATTTATGGACTTAAGCAAGCTTCTAGGTCATGGAACAAGCGTTTTGATGACGTTGTCAAAACCAAGGGTTTTGAGCAATGTGTCAATGACAGTTGTGTGTACCGAGTTTGTATCGATGGGAGTTTGGTATTCCTAATACTCTATGTCGACAATATACTTCTCATTAGCGATAATGTGAATGTATTATCGGGCATTAAGGAGTGGTTATCCCAATAGTTTCAAATGAAGAATTTGGGAGAGGCAGCGTATATTCTCGGAATAAAGGTTGGTCGAGATCGATCTAAGAGAATGTTAAGCTTGTCTTAAACAGCCTATATTGATACTGTGTTGTTGCGCTTCAGCATGCAGGATGCCAAGAAAGGTTTTCTACCTTTCAGACAAGGTGTCCCTCTATCTAAGGCAATGTGTCCTAAGACACCAAAGGAGATAGCGGACATGAAGAAGGTTCCTTATGCTTCGGCTATAGGTAGTCTCATGTATGCTATGCATTGTACCAGGCCCGATATCTGCTACGCCGTTGGTGTAGCGGCTCGATATCAAGCAAATCCTGGACAAGTTCATTGGACTGCTGTAAAGCACATACTCAAGTACCTTAAATGGACTAGCGAGTATGCGCTAGTTTACCAGTCCGGTGATCTGACTCCGGTAGGTTATGTAGACTCCGATTATCAAGCTGATAAGGACAAACGGAAGTCTACATCGGGCTATGTGTTTATATTTGGAGGTGGAGCCATTGTGTGGAGAAGTGTAAAGCAGAAATGCATTTCACTATCCACAATGGAAGCCGAGTATGTCGCTGCTTGTGAAGCTGCCAAAGAGGTTGTGTGGCTCAAGAACTTCCTAGCAGAACTTGATGTGATTCCTAGTTTGCCGAGGTGCATCACGATTTATTGTGATAATAAGGCTACAGTTTCGAATTGTAAGGAATCACGGTGTCATCAAGCTGCAAAGCACATTGATAGTAGATATCACTATATCCGGTAGCTCGTGAAGCATGGAGAAGTGGCAGTAGAGCATATTGCGGGAGTTGATAATCTGACTGATCCATTTACAAAGAGTCTACCTGCCTTGACGTTCAACAAGCATGTTGAAGGAGTTGGGGTACGCAACCTCCTAATACTAAATTCAACTTTAGTATAAGTGGGAGAAAGTGTAATAGATAGATGCATATTATCAGTATTATCTAATTGAACAGTTGCATATGTATACTAAAAGTTTGCTTTAGTATAAGTGGGAGAATTGAAGGGTTGTATACTGAAAGCAAGCCTTTTATGTTTGTATACATTTGATACCTTGTATCCATTGTTATTCTTCTATCTGAAATATTGTTATTGCATGATCATATTATAGTCCAATTATCTCATACCTAGATTATATGGTGTGTGGTTTATCACAGAAGATCTTATAATCGGTAAAGTTGAGATAGAAGTCGTGTTCACAGTTGAGACAACTTTGGACGAATTGTCGGTTTAGACTGTAGTATAAATGGAAAATAGTTTGTCTTGGCTATTTATTTATGCTAGTACATTTATGTATTGAATGGGTTACAGTGAGATGTATTCTTATATTCTGACTGATTAAGAATCAACATCTCGGAGACTTAAATCATCTTAACCTTAATTGAATTAATCGGTGTGAATGATTGATTGTCTATTGCTTTGATTTATCATGGGTGAGAGCTCTGTCTGCAGCTCAATATACTCGATATCTTGGGTGATAGCGATTGTTGTTTGGCACGCGATTGAATTGCAATAAGGATCCGTGTCCTGCTAATAACATGCTGATAATATCCTCTCGGGGAACTTAATAAGTTTATCGTATTAAACCCTGTAGGTGGCATTAGTTCCGATACGATAATAAGTTTAAGTGGTAGCACTCGAGATGTCGTTTATTATTAAATGACTGATTAATTAATTAATGGACCGTCAGAGGAATTAATTAATTAATGGATATTGAATTTCTTAAACGCGGAGATTAATTAAGTCAAATGCTAGCCCTGACTCACCTAACGAATGTAGTGGTAATTCAGTATTAATTTTCTAGTGGAATAAATTAATACTTGTGTCTCGATTTATATTCTTGGGCTGAATATGGAAATCGAGCACTGGGAGGCCAATACTTTATTCGAGCTAGTAGATCCTGTTTGGCCCAATTAAGGCCTAGCTCTCTATAGGGCCAGCCGTCTATTATTGATCTATTTAAGCCTTTGGGCTTTATTTGATGGATCTAGTTAGTGGGCTTATTATTTAGGTATTTAATTACCTAGTATAAATAATAAGGAGTCCACTAATTCTCCTCACTTGTCACTTACGTAAAAACAAAAGAGACAGAAATCTGGAGAGGAGAGAGTGGCGGTTGTCACCCATAGGAAGAGAGAACTCGAAGCTTGTAGCCACCCTACATCGAGTACTGCCGTGGGAAACAAACGGAAGATCAACTCTGTAGTCATTAATTTCTCAGTTCGTAGGTAAACGTTTCTAAACATCCTATGGACGTCGATTATTTCATAGGAGCATGTTTAGGCCTTGGATTTTGTATGTACTTGTTAGACATCCGAAATGGATCGTGGGCATACGAGCCGTATTTCAATATACGGTTCCTACAGTATGAACTCCTTGTGTGCGACAACAATCCTCTTCAGTTAGCCCAGGCTGCTGCTGTAGATGTCATCCAAAGATAGCAGACTTCCTCTTGCCTTTGACGATGATTCTGGGGAAGAAGGTCGTGCTGGTGGTATTGCATTCACTTTTGATTGTCATCTCAATCTTACTCTGTTGCCCAAGCTCCTGCACATCATGAACAAACCATACCTTCTACGAAAAAACTAACTAATCTAGGAATTCAATAAATAAAAAAGAAAGATAATACCAGATTGCCTCCTAGTCAGCGCCTTGGTTAACGTCGTAGGCACGACATGGGACTCATTTAGTGTTCCTCAAAGTCAAGGAGATCTAAAGCCTCCTTTTGACCAACATTGTTCCCATAGTATGAATCATTTTTCTTGATGATCCAGTCACGAGCTTTCTTCATCTTCTTCTTTTGAGGCCATGCTTGCATATCCAACTTCTTCATAGCATGGTCGGGTTGCTCCACACCTATATATCTCTTGGCCTTGCGAGAGATCTTCAATTCATTATCTTGAACAGACTCCTCTTGGGCAAAATCCTTGGTTCCGCCCTCTTGATCAAGATCATCAATACCAGTCTTTTGCTCAAGATCCTCCTTAGTTGGCACAATAATGTCAATGCACCTGACCATCTCAATATCATGGTGTTGCCTTCGTGTGTTGTAGGCATCGAACGTGACAACTTCTCCCGCAAACTCACATGATAATCTTCCTGTCTCACAATCGATCTTGGTCTTTCCCGACAGCCTTCTCGTGTCTAAGACATAAAAATCTGCAGGGAATATGAGATCCCCTACCTTGACGAAGACATCTTCTACGAGTCCATCAGGCCACACCGTTGACAAGTCCGCCAATTGAATCGCAACTTGAGTAGGAGTCAACGGTCCCATCATCATCTCATCGTACATTGACTTGAGCATGATGTTAATGGATGCGCCCACGTCAAGCATGGCTCTTGGAATATTAGTTGTTCCAATTGTGCACGGTATAGAGAACATACCCGGATCTCGACACTTCATGGGCGAGAACTGGTTCATTATTTCCGAGATGTTTGGTAACCGAAATGTAGTCGGCAGAGGTCGATTAATTTCCACCTTCTTCAAGCTCTGAAACATGTTGGGCATCTTCTGCTGCTCTTTATCTCGGGAAAGTCTAAGAGGATAGAAAGCATGTTGCCTATAGGTCGAGGCAGTAGTCCTCTTGCCCAGCACTTCTTCTCTTTCGGCGTTGAGTTCACCATTTAATTCCTCCGCATCAGCTGACTCCATGCTTACTTCAGTAATCTCCACAACTTCTTTCGTCGGCTCCCGATTGGTCTCTTCTTGGGCAAGAAGTCTCTCACTTTTGTCTCCACCAACTTTGCTAATGCTTGAGAGATATGTGATAGTGGACACCTCACGATCATCTCCTTAAACCTCTCATGATAGTCGTAGAGTGACTCATTAGCTCCCATCTTGATTGTGGCGATGGCCTTCCTTACACTTTGGATTCGGGCAACACGGAGGTACTTGTCAAGGAATTTCTTTTGCAAATGCTTCCATATTTCGATGCTCTCCTCGGGTATGGTATATAGCTACTCACGCGCCCCATCATGTAGAGAGAAAGAGAATGTAAGCAACCTCACATAGTTTGGAAACCGGTCTTGGGCATTAGCATTTTCACCCTGATTTTGGACAGGAGATTCAATGCTCCGAACAGTGCTACATGCCATCTCAAAGTCTTGAAGATACCGTAACGGATCCTCCCTGAAATGATTGCTGAACTTGGGTAAAATCTGGATCAATGATTACTTTAGTTCCCAATTTTCAGCGATCTTGGGCAACTTGATACTCGAAGTCATGATGCCCATGTTGTTGCCCGAGAACATCAACTCACGAATGGTCTTCTCCGTCATTCTTCTCGGGATCTTTCACTCTCTAGGTCAGAGTAAGGATCGTCCCGCTCAAATCTCTCTTTTTGAAGAGCAAACTATCTTGGAACCAATTTTTCGGCAACGGCGCCAATTTGACAAAGCCATCATTTAGCCTCGTGCAAATAATATTTATTTTCTCCTTTTGCCCAACAGACAAGTAGCCAGTAGCAAGTAGAGGTCGATCCCACGAGGAATTGGTGTAGTCTTCTCTTCGGTGTCACTAAAGTAGGGGAGTTTTTATGCTTACAAACTAACTCAACAACTGTAACTCAAAACTGAAATCTAAACAAGAAACTTATTAAATAACAAAAGTACTTGGATTGGATTTGAATTATTGATCCTAATTACTTCACTCGTTCATCGGTGCAAGAATATTCAATTACAATCTTTTATCACTTGATTTTAAGCAAAGATTAATTCATGCCCTAATGGTCATGAAGTCACAACATGAATACTCTAAGCCTTTATCTATCAGATTAAATAGATCTCGACCAGAAGGCAAGATCCCTTCTGTTGATCAACACAGTCACGAAGACACTTCAGCAATTGTATTGCCCAACATGCATTAAAAACAAGTCAGACCTAAGATAGCCAAGAGATAATACCGACTGCTCTCCAACACTAATTACCTTTTTGGGCACGAGAGATTCTCTCGAGTTGTATCCCCATATCTGTTATTGCCTTAATCTCAATATCTAATTGGTGTACAAGCAATTATCAATTTTGACCAAGAACTAATTATTAGACCTAAGTATTTCAGGAATAAAAATCATGCAACGAACTAAACCGATTAGACCTCACGAGTTCAAACAAAGTAATTAGATTCAAATCATCTACTCCAATCCAAGCAAAGGAATTTAGCTAGACATAACAATAAAAGAAAACACAAAGGAAATTGAAGTAAACATACTTGAATAAATTCTGAAAAGAAAACTGATCAACAGCGAAGTCAACAACGTAGGTCTTGGTCAACAACCAACAGCGGAAATCTAAAGTAAAATACTAAAAACTAATCTAATTTAAGAATTTTTGAAACTTAAATGCAAACTAACTAAGAACTAATAAAAGACAATATGAAAAGTGGTGGTCGTTGTCGTCCAAAGTCATCCATATTTATAGGCCAAGGAATTAGGGTTAGGTTAGAATCCTTGTCGGTTAAGGACTCTTTCCATCCTTATCCGTCTTTTTCCTTGTATAGATTGCTGGGGATTTATTTCCTTCTCATGGTAGATATCTCCTAGATCACGTTCAATTAGGATAAAGAAAGAAAAGTTTCCATCCTTATCCTCTTTCTTGTAGAGAAAGAAATCCATCTGTTACGCATGTTGCCCAAAAGCTTTCGCTCTATGCCTGCTACGTGTGTCTTGCCCATGATCCACTGTGATGTGTTTCTTGCCCCAACATCACATAAACAAGTTTTCTGCCCGTTTTTGCCCAACATCTATCCTGTAATGCCCTGCACATACTTTCTCGACTTTGTGTCCTCCCAAACACATATTAACTTGAAAAGACTCAAAACACAAGGCAAAAACACAAGAAAAATGAACACACATTTGGGTTCATCATCTTCGAATTCTTTGGAAATTATCTGAATCTTGAAATGGGAATCAGAACAATGTTGGAGTTCTCATATATGCATGTTGCTGTTGGATTTGTAATATATGTTGGAGTTCTTATATATGCATGTTGCTATTGGATTATGAAATATAATGGAATTCTTATATATGTATGTTGTTGTTGGATTTGTTATATATGTATGTCATTGTTGGACCTGGTATACATATACATCTCGATTATTTCATTTCATGTTATTGAAATCAGAAAACATTTTTCTGGAATCCTGCTGAGGAGGCGATGTATAAAGCAGTATGGCATAAGAGGGCTGCTATTAGATATAAGGACATTGTTAGCACAATGAAGACCGATTGGTTTAAATAAGGAATAGTGCCCGAGTACGATACTGAGGAGGAGTGGAAAGAGGGGAAAGCATATTGGGCACGTCCTGATGGACAATTGAAATCTTAAAAAGCGAAGCAGTCCAAATTATCGGAGCCCGATGGGCCTGAAACATGTATTATTAAGCACTTTGGAGGGTCGAGGAATACGCAGGAGCATATTAAAATTTTGGTAAATATTTAAGACAATTTATTTTGTTGTTGCTAGTATATTGCATTATTAAATTATTAATATTGTTAATATTAATATTAATTTTCATTCGACAGGCTAAAGAACTAAACGTAACTCAAGATAAGCTTGATTGGGAAGTCTTCTTGAAGATACACGCTAAACCTGATGGATCGTATACTTTTGCCAAGTCAAAGCACATTGCTGTATGTTATTCTGATTATTTTTACTACTTTTCATTCTTAGAATTATCACCATCTTAATGATTCACATATATTTGATTGTAGGAGAAAGTATACGAGATTGCAGCCATGAGAAGAACTCAGTCTCTATCAGATGAAGGAGAAGAAGAAGAAGTCGACATGAATAAAATTTAAATGGAGGTGGTTGAAGAGAACAACACCAAAGGAAGAATGTTCGGGGCTGGAGTTCGAGGAGCTACACGCATACGTGCTAGGAAACGTTCTGCCGGAGGCTCTTCTGCATCTTCACAAGCTAACACTGAGGCTATGACACAACAATTATCTCAATTAAAAATTGAGTTGGAGTCCGAGCGAGAGGAGCGCCTACAGCTGAAGGAGCAGATGGAGAGGCAGGTTGCCGAGCAAGCTCAGTTGAAGGAGCAGATGGCCATGATGATGCAATAGATGCAGAACTCTCAGGGAGGACCACATTAGTTTTTAATGCAAAACTGACTTTAGTTTCTAATGCAAAACTGACTTTTGTTTCCCACATTGCAAAACATGCATGTTTTAAGATATATACTTTGTTAATCCTGAATAGATTGTACATCGATACTGAAAACTTATTTTATGAGGATTTATTATTACATTTCTGAATTTGTCGGGCCATTTAAATCTATTTGTGTGCATTAGATTTGGGTGATCTGAATTGTATTAAAACAGGGGGATGATATGAATTGTATTGATACAGGGGGAAACACAAAAAACAACCTGCTACCAATTTTTAATATAGAAATCAACGACGGATTTACGACGGAATATTATGGATTTTTGAATTCAGAATTTAACGACGGAAATCAAATCCGTCGCCGTATAAGATAATCAACGACGGATAGATCTATCGCCGGCTGTTATAATCAATGAGGGACAGATCTGTCTTCGGCTGTTATAATCAACGACGGACAGATCCGTCGTTAGTTCGACGCTAAATCCCCAGGCGACCAAATCCGGCGAATACACTCGACGACGGATTTTACATCGTTGTCTGTCGTTAAATTCGGCGACGAAATGATATTCTGTCGCGGATCTGCTCGGCGACCAAGAAATTAACGTCATTTGCCATCTGTCGCTGGTCCGTCGCCGCTACCTACCGGCGACGCAAATCTGATATTCGACGACCGATCTTTCCATCGTTGATTCCACTGATTTTTGTAGTGTGTAATTCACTGCCGAGAAAGTCCGCGCCATCTTCATCCAAGCTAACCTGCACGTTTAGAAAACACATACAGAGCTGAGTACTTCGTACTCAGTGAACACATGCCAAAATCAATTTAAAGCTTGCTCATTAGATCTATATAATTGAACTTGTCTTGCCACTGCATCACAAGTGTTAGCACAGTTAAAAACATTTTACTTGTGAATGCAAATAACAATAGAGAGGTATGAATCAATCTACCACATCATCTCTATGTCGAGAAGTAGGCCTCATTCTCAAACACTGTGACTGGCCTAACCGAAGCAAGGCTCACAGTCACCTCACATAATTCAAATAACAACACGTGTGTTCGTGTCTCACACAGGATAATAACTCAAGTAGATGATAAACATACCATAACTCAAATAAAATGGCAAGTAAATTAATTTAAAAACTCACGTAATAATCATAAATAATAGCATTCAATAGTTCTCGGTTTATAAAGCCCACCTGACTGAGTAGGGTTAGTCGGGGTAGCTTCTTTCTTCTTTCTTCTACTTCTCGGTCCTGCTCGTTCTTTCAAGAATAGCATCTTATAAGGACTACTTACTCGAAAAACGAAACGAGTTCTAGCGCTCGGTTAAAGGACTTCTACTTGACTCAGATTCTTAACTTATCTCGGCTCGACTAACTCGATCTTTCTCGGTTTCTCGACTCTACCCAAGTACTAAACCAACAAACTCTCAGACTCAGACACTTAACTCGATAACATCAAACAAATTAAAACTTAAACATTTCACGAAAATCGAGAATTCACTATTCACGACATAAACATCGTATTTCTCGATTTCTCGAGTCAAACGAACTTAGAAAATTACGAAATTAATTCTCGGTTACTAAAATTACAAATCATTCACAGATAGGTAAATGACTGACTTCGATAAATAGACGGAATATTCTAGAAAAATTCAAGAAAATCAAATAAATTCACTTAAACACTCATAACATATCAGAATTTCATTAAAATCTCGATACAGTCTTTTACTGACTCATTACTGCTCGACTTTTAAACTTGGAAAATTTAAGTCTTCAGATTTTAACGAAAACAGTTTCGTTATACTTAAAATAAATAATGGAATTCAATTTTGAAATCAAATTCAAAATCCTAAATCTTAGGCAATTTTTCTCGGATTAAAGTCTACGTCACTTTTTCTCGTAAAACGTGCACATACTCGAAAAATTATCAAACTTGACAATTTAACTCGAAATAATTCTAATTAACCATTTACTCGATCAATTTCACTAAATTTTAGTTTTTAACTTACAAAATCATATTAATATTTACTGCCGAGGTTATCTATTAATATAGTCACTTTGAGTAGGTAGAAAACAATATTTTTCAAGAAACTTAATATTATCAAATTCTAGTCATTTTCATGTATTATGGACGATTTTGCTCTTACTTTTCACTTTTTCTCTTTTCTCTCGCATCATTTTATCTTTTTTCTTCTTTCTCTTTCTTCTCTTTTTTTCTTCTTTCTCCGTTATTGTTTCTCGGCGATTTCTTCTTCCTTGTTTTTCTCTCTTTTCTTTTCATCCGGATCAAACGCCACTTGAGTTGTATCACTGCCCCAAATCCCGAGGGACGGCAGAAGCCGGGGTGCGACTGGGGTTGGATTAAAGAAGCGGGGAAGAAGGGGGATGAAAGAATAAACATACATACATAACATCTTATCTTCTATGAACAAACTTTATTAACGAAAGAAAGAGTTATTCTCGAAAGATTACTCGACAAAGCATTTCAAAAGTGTCTAAGTTATATTACAAAACTTAGGCTACAGTGTTAATACACAACATCAAAAATAAGAGTTTAGAGTCTAGCAGCGGAATTGTGAACTATATACAAGGTCTTCCTTAATCCTTATTCAACTCTAACTCAACCAACGCCGCTTCGTCGCTTCAACCTGCACATTTAGAAAATATATGTAGGGCTAAGTACAAAAGTACTCAGTGGGCACATTGCCGAAAACATAATCGTAGGTGTAGATAAACAGGCATCTCATTTTATAGCGCATCGGGGTTTTCATTTAAAAGAGAGCCCGTGCCTATTAAACATTTTCATTTCATTCATAAAGTAGCTTGATCAAGCATTTTTCATAGATGTTACGTTCAAATCTTGACCAGTTATAATTCACCGTGGCTGGCTACCCTCAACAGGATACCACATACACCACAGGCTACAAGTGCACTAACTCTGGAAAGCCTCTTTTTGACTAACTCAGAGTCGATCGTTAGTTAACCCCTTTTGATTAACTCATAAGGTACAAGAGAACTCACATAAAACACAAAACAGTTCATGCCATGATTATCACTTTGAAAACACGATTATCAAAGCGATAAAGAAAAAGTTTTCGAGCATTGCTCATTTTATTTGATATATAGGAAAGCCCACCTTATAGATTACAGAACTATTAAATCGAGCTTCCGTTCTTCTGATCTTCCGTCCTTTCCTTACTGCTAACTTTCTCCTTCATCGTAAAATAATCATACTTTTGACTTGTTCGTACAAGATAATCGAATGCGGAAATTCGAATTAAGTGTTCGTTCTTTAGACATTTTAGGCATTTGCACGCTAACTAAACTCTTTTAGTTAAAAAGATACGAGACACGAATGCATCTCGTTTGACGCTCACTCGGTTCTGAACTTGACACTGAGGTCAGTAAGAAAAAGGCATTCGTTAACTCATAACGACCTTAAAGATTGAAAGAAACTAAGTTGAGAAGAATTCATCTTAAGAAACTACATTTTGAACATACACTGCACGAGGTCAGTAAGTCTGTCCAGAACAGGGGATTGCGAAACAGGGGTCGAATCTTATACCAAAAGAAAGGTACGGGTGTCTAGTTTACTCTCCAATTCGCGGATCTCGATTCCGATAAGCGAACTAAAAGATATTGCAGTTTTCGTGGAACGTCACAAAAAATGCCGAGTGAACCCTAATGCTCGATAAAATCGACGCACGCTTTTCTAGGTTCGATTCAAGCTTAAACACTTTTATTTTCGCACAAAAACTGACCCAAGGCAGTCACCTCGTATCAAAATATGTGATAGTTCCCTTTTCATTTCTCGTTTATAAACACAACGATCCAACCCTCGTCATTCAAACTAAACAATTACTAAACCATTTCAAGTCTCGTTCAATTTCCTAACTTCTTGTTTCTACTTCTCGATTATAGCTACAACTTATCTTTTCATAGCTCGGATGAACAAGTCGTCAACTACAAACTCGTTCCTTAATCATTAATAATCATCAATATCTAATTAGAATCATTAATCGACTTTTCTATCGTTACTTATTCTCGACGTTTCGTCTCTTACGAAAAATCCGACGTCGTTAGAATTCGTTCAAACTTTACAACATTATTCATTATCTATCAAGAATCATAAATACGCAATTCATATCCTCATATCATCATTTATTCCCGACTTATCGACCGCCGTTCGTCTCTTACGTAAAATTCTACATTCTCCGTTTTCATTCAAATTTTATGACAACGATTATCATCTATCAAACATCACTAACATGCAAATCATATTATCAAAAAGTTATCGAGCCTCAACTTATCACCACATCTTCGTCTCTTACACTTTTCGTTTTATTTTTAGAAAAATCTCAAATTAATATATATTCGTCCTCATACATCGTATAATTCATTTCCATCAAACAATCGAGCATATCCTAACATTTACTGACCTAAATCGAGCCTTGTTCGTCTCTTAGGTTTTGGATTTTATTTTTAGAAAAATCTAAAACAATTCATACTATCAATTAACATCATAAGAAACACTAATCTATCATCAATTCGACAAAGAAATCGAACACGAAAGAAAGCCCCAAAATCTGAAAAAATTTCGGTATTAATAGGGCTTAGGGTTCTTGATTTTTCCTTCATGATTTGATCCGTAGGACTCGATTCTAAGCATCCTAAAACATGTATCGATCAAGAAATCACATGCTAATCCATTCCCTAATTTTCGAAAAAAATAAAAGAGAGGGGAAAGGAGATTTGTTCGGATTAAACTAGAGACGAAGCTCTTACCTTTCGATATATGAAATCGGATTGGAATTTGATCGGTATATGCAAGAGTTATCGATCTTGGAAGAGCTTGGACTTGGTGCTTCAATGGAGGAAATTGGAGAAGAATGAGAGAGGAATAAGGTGGGGAGATGGCGGTAATGGTGGGATAAGGGGGAGGGGTGATGAGTCACAAGGGTGACTCATAAAGTGGAAAGAAATATCTAGCAAACATAGTGAGTCGTTAAGGAGGCGTTTGGCGAGAGAAAAATTATCGAAATAACTCATTTCCGGCTCTTAAACGCCGTTTTAAAAGTCGAGAAATACTTTTCTAGTTAGTTACGGAATTGACGGAATCTAATTCGTCCGTTAGATTGGAAATAATTTACGTACTCGGAAAACCTAAATCGTTTTTCAAAATCCGAGAAAAAGTCGGGACATCACAATCCAAAATTCGTCCGGAAAATTACAAAAATTAACTTTCTCCGGTGAACTTGTCTCGAAGAAAAAGTGAATGTAAATTCTGACAGAATTCGATTCCGAGTTTTCGGGCGAAAAACTTAACGGACGTGAAAACCCTAAATACAGTAGTCGTTCGTCCGATTTCTGGAAATTATTTTCAGAAACGGATTTCACCGTAAATCTTAGAATTTAATTTCATGATCTTAGGCGTGCAAAGCCATAATTATTATTAACTTTTATTTTTAAAGACTGTAGAAATAGTCTGGGGTATTACAAGTTGATTCTGTCGAAAAACGCGTTGTTTCCCACGAAGAACGCCTTGAATCTCGCCAGGACATCTTTAATATTGAGAGAGAAATCTTAGAGAATTTCTCTATTCAATTTTTGAGCTCTTGAATATGATTTTTAGGCGTGATTTGAAGTTGTATGGAGACCTCTATTTATAGGGAAAAATATGGTGGACTTGGTGGGCTTTTGGGCTCCATCATGGGCTTGAGGGATGAGGTGGCACGATCTCATTGGCTCTTAAATATTGATGTGTATCCTTTACTTGTTGCCAAAGAAATAGATATTTATCACCATATAAAGACATATTTATCAATTGAATAACTTACTTTAATATGAATATGATAAGATTCCATAATAAAATAAGATATTAAAATTAATAAAAATATCTAAAAAATTTCGATATCTACAAATGCCCCCTCAAGACTTGTTCATGGAAGACTTATCGTGAAGATGAATGAGTCTCGATAAATTTGAATTTATTAGAAAGTTTATACTCGTTTCAACAAGTTCTCGGATTTGATGGAAAGTTTTTACTCGCTTCAAGGAGTTTTGAATATGTTAGAAAGTTTATACTCATTTCAAGGAGTCTTGATTTTGGACTTGATTTTAGATAGTTTATGCTCGTATCAAGGAGCTTGATAGACTTGTAAACTTTTTATACTCGTGCTTAGGAGTTTATAGACCTTTTATACTTGTGTTAATGAGCTTTCACTTGATTTGGATTTGTAGACTTTTTATACCCGTGTCAATGAGTCTCCACTTAGGCAATTCATCAAAGAGTTTGATTATAGTTTTAAGGAGGGGTGCCGTACACAGTTTATACTCATGCGGGCCAAGAGTGACTATTTATTTAACCACTATATAGATGATGCATCTTAGACTTTTGGGCCACTTGGCCCTATTTTTTCCTATCTTTTTGTGTTTTTAGTGTCTGTATAGGGAATAAAGTAGTTGTTCGTGGGAAGAAAGCTCCGTCGGAGGCAAATAGAGTAAATATGGTTAGAATGAGCAGTATTAGAGTATTTCCAATCAGTTGCATGAATCTTATTCCCCCAGAAGAAGAACAGTACCCTGGTGTAAGGCCGATACGGTCTGCCAGAAGAGGGTGTTAACGGCCATCATCTCAGCTATAAAAGTCCAGAAAGTGTAGCTGGCAAAATGTTGGTTACCCCTAGTATTTGATAGCATTCCGCTCAAGAAACACTTTTACTTTCAGTTCATTTACAATTCCCGCACAAAACAATTTACAGCTTTCGTTTTAATTCCGTTGTGAAGAACAAATCCAAGGCAGGTTGCCTTAGGTATTATCTTAATTCAGTATTCCGTATTTTATGTTATTGATGTGTTTAATTACCTTAGTTAATATGTATTTCAATATGTGTGAGTAGTCCCCTTTGGTGAGATTTGGGTGAAGAGAAATGGTTAATTGTTGATATGTGAAATATTCGAGAGGCAGTTGTGCCTTCGGTTGGATCCAGTGGTTCCGGAAAGATCTGAGCAGAATTCATGGGCAGTCCTGACCTAACGGGTGATCTCCATTCGATTAGAGCTATACTATACCATGCAAAGGTCAGGGCATGACAGACAGCAATGTTCCGTATGCCAATGACCGAGTAGCTGAGCAGCGCCTTCAATGGAGTTGTAGATCTGGATGGCGAGGAACGGGCAAGGGGATACTGCGTCCTTCCTCGGTCTTGGGCTTCTCTAACAACTACCCATCAACTGTGACGAGGCATCAAGCCATGGTTATTGACCAAGGAACTCACCTTGCGCATCTTAGATATATCGATGACCGGTTGGACGCGTTACCGGAAATGTATATCCCGCGAGTTATGTCTACTCTGTAGGTGCGAAGCCAGGAAGCTTGGGAGAGAAGGTTGGTGAGGGTCATACTTGGAGAGATCGGGTATGACTACTATCTAAGGAGGAGTGAAGCAGGGCCTTGTGACCGGGGTGAAGCGTGAACTTCGGACCAAGTGACCATAAGGGATTCAACCATCCTAAGTGTGGAGTATAAACTCTTGAAACGCCCCAATGTCTTTGGGCCACGCCTTGAGCTTATGCAAAGCATGGACGGATCTTCAGTATGCCTATGACCGTATACACATATCAACAATAATCATGACCTGATCCCAAATCTTACCCTTTTTATATTTGATTATTTCCAAGTTAATTTGTGCAGATAAAACAGGATTGGATCGTGATAACCAAACTTGTGCACCTGAAGAGTAAAGTAGTTCATCACTCTCCGTGGGATTGACCCTAGCTTACAACTAAGACTAACCAGTCCGATTGTGGGCATAGGAGCGTGTAATGTCCGTCTGGGGCATACACAAGTATTTTGATCGTACCATACGACGAGTGCGTGTCAATAGACAAACTGGAGTATATGATAGTTTAACCACATAGATTTATCTTTTGGTGAAAAAGTTAGTAGTTTAACCACGTGCATTTTCATTGGTGGGTGTCTTTCACATTTTATACTTAAGTGGGCCAGGAGTAACATGCAGTTTAGGCTCATGCGTCATGGAGCGTTGTAGACAGTTTAGGCTCTTATCAAAGAGCATTTGAAGTTTTTCGTTTGAAGTGTTTAGATGGTTTTTACTCGCATCTAGGAGCTATGTAGATAGTTCAGGCTCTTATCAAGGAGCACTTGAAAAAGTTTAGATGGTTTTTGCTCGCATTGTTCGCTAATTTCTTTCACACCGCAAGTGCACAAGCTTAATTAAGCACAGGGAAGCAAGGTCGTATTCCACAGAGACTGTAATAACTCAACAAGTACTACTTTCAATCTTCATCCTCTATCTAGACTCGGAATTTTAATTTAGGTTTCTAATTAAACTAATCAAGAAAACAAAAAGCAAACAAAAAACAAACAAAATAAATTAAAGATTCAAATAAGATAAAGGTATCCTAAGGCTTCGATTTCAATGGAAAATTAAAATTCAAATCTCAATCAATCAATCAATTAACACTAGGACTTGACTCTTCTTAGACCAATCACAAAGATAGCTTAAACCTACTCCCATAGCGAATAAACTGTTGATCACATACAATGGTTTTCGTTCCCGACAAACATCATATGCATGCAACTCTAAAAAGATCCTAAGATTAATGCTCTCACACAAGGCTCGTCCCCTCCCAGTTATTTTGCAATGCGTGTCTTATATTCGAGTTAATGTATTAATCCTCATCTCTCGACTATTGAATTAACAAAACTAATTATGTTAAATAGGTGATCAATCAACTAGCATGCAAAACAATTCAAGAACATAAGAAAGAAGAGAAGGTCGTAATTGATTAATTGATTAAGAATCAAAGATTAACTATCCATTTACTCTCTAACCCTAGGATGAAATAAAATTAGCTACTCATAATTAAAGCAAACACATAATCAAAAGAAAAGGAATTCATAAACATTAAATAAGAAAAACCGTAGTCGAAACAAATCTCGTCTTGAACTCTTGAACAAGTCTTCAAAACTCCAAAAAGAAGCTAAACAAAAATAAAAACTAAGAACAATAATATATGGGTGTAAGATGGTGTCTCTTCTATGCAATAAAAGGAGTATTTGTAGCTAAAAACTAAAGACAAAACGTGTAGGAATTAAATCCTAACTAGGAAGGAAATTAGAATCAAATTAGGAAACTTTTTTGGCTGAACCGCCTCGTCATGCGGCCGCATGCACGACCGCATGCGAGACCGCATGGAAAGGCCGTGAAAACCCCGTTTTTTGAAGCAAAAATGCACCTCATGTGGTCCCATCATGCGGCTGCATGCCGGACTGCATAACAGCGCGCAATAATTTTCAATCGGCTCGTTCTCCCTCGTTTCAACTCCGATTTTGGATCTGTTTTCACCTACGAACTCTTATCGAGTTGAAATTTCATCCTATCATGCTCAATTTCCATAACTTTGAATTTAATTTTCTGCAAAATCAAACAAAGTATGAACGAGCATCATATTCCACAAATTAACAATAGCTAAGCACAAAACTAATTACAAACATGATTTCCCAATACAAATTGACATCAATTAAACTTATAAAGATGAGAGAATCCATGTTTAACACACATATAGGAGCTATGTAGATAGTTTAGGCTCTTATTAAGGAGCTTTAACTTCATGGATTCTACCAAGTGTTAGAAGATTGATTTGTAACATTTTCTTCGTCTTCACTTGTAGCTTCTTCATCACTAGGAACTTTCTTTAGGAGATTTGCCTCCATGGGTTCTCAATCGAAAGATCTTCAACTCCATTTGTGATTATGCTTAACTCCATATCATGAGCTCTTGTAGCCAATTCTTCAAAGGTATTTGGCTGAATTCCTTTAAGGATGTATCGAAGACTCCAATGCATGCCGTGAGTGCACACTCAATTGCAGAAGTTTCAGACAATCGATCTTTGCAATTTAAGCTTAAGTCTCTCTAATGATTGATGTAGTCGATGATGGGCTCTTTTTTCCATTGACTTGATTTTGTAAGCTCAACCATGCTCACCGTCCTTTGAATGCTGTAGAAGCAGTTGAGGAATTCTTTCTCCAATTGCTCCCAACTATCAATGGAATTTGGCTGGAAGTCAACATACCAATCAAAGGCATTGTCCTTCAAAGAACGTAGAACTGCTTCACCATGTGATCAACATAACTGCCAGCATCGTTGCAAGTCTCCACGAAGTGAGCTATATGTTGCTTTAGATTTCCTTTGCCATCAAATTGTTGAAACTTTGGAGGCTGATAGCCGATCGACATCTTCAAGCTTTCAATTCTTGGAGTGTTTGGCTTGCTATAAGTCTATGAAGATTTGGAGGTCCCTTCGAACTTGTCCTTGATTGTCTTCTTGATGAATGCTTTGAGTTGATCAACATGCATCGATCCATCGAAAGAGACTTCAGGCTCCTTAGTTGGAGATTTGTCACCATCTTTTGACTCCATGAAAAGCTCGACTTCTTGATCGTCCATTGCTTGTTGGCTTCTCATATCCAAAGTATCTGTCTTTTCCAGCTTTGCGAGTCGAACTTCTCGTTCTTCTAAGCATTAAGCAAGTCATTCAGTAAGCTTTGTCAACTTCGTGATTTGGTCCTCAAGAGTTGTAGACATCTTCCTTGGATTTGGTGAAGAGAAGAGATGAGAAGTAGAGATTGTCCCACTGGGCGTGCCAAAATCTGTGAACACAAATATGTATTTATTCAAATAAATAAAAGGTTGTATACAAATATAAGAATTTCAAATATATGCAGGTTCAATCTCTATTTGATCCTCTGATTCTTCTCTTCACTTTGACTTTCGAATAGTCTTCAAGCAGCCCTTGAGATTTGTTGTAGAAGTATGCCTCTTAGATCTCCTTGGAATTGATCTTCAAGCTTTGTAACGTTAACACGGATGACTTTCGCCTTGCTTCCGAAGTAAACGTTGAGCTTTAATCTTTGTGCTTGATGACGTTTAGTTGAACTTTGGACTTGATGGCGTTGACTTGAGCTTCAGGGTTGATGGTGTTGATGCAGAGGACGTTCGCCTTGTTTCTGAGGTAACGTTGAGCGTCGAGCTTTATAACGTTGACATGGAGGACTTGCACCTTGTTTCCGGATCAAATGCCACTTGAGTTGATTCCGCTGAAAAATACGTTGCTTCTCACGAAGAATGCCTTGAATCTCGTCGGGACACCTTGAATATTGAGAGAGAAATCTTAGAGAATTTCTCTATTCAATTCTTGAGTTCTTGAAGATAATTTTTAGGTGTGATTTGAAGTTGTGTGGAGACCCCTATTTATAGAAAAAAAATATGGTGGACTTGGTGGGCTTTTGGGCTCCATCATGGGCTTGAGGGATGAGGTGGCACGATCTCATTGGCTCTTAAATATTAATGTATATCCTTTACTTGTTGCCAATGAAATAGATATTTATCACCATATCAAGACATATTTATCAATTGAATAACTTACTTTAATACGAATTTCCTTCTTCAGTCCGACTGACTTCTTCTACTTGAAACCTACAAAGATAAAATCCCTACGCTCAAACGGTGAGCTCTAGCTAAGATTAGACTAAAGGTATTCATCTACTTGTTTGGGGTCAGTTGGGGTTTTGGTATCGTTCAAAACCTTTTACTAATTTTTACAAAAATTTCCCCCTTTTTGATGATACCAAAACCTTAAACTAACATCACCTAGATTTCCTAACTGATACCATAAACTGATACCAGTAAGACTAAAAGATAAACTCAATTCTTAGTTTATAAGAGGAAAGGGTTAGCACAAGAAAACAAATAACAAAAATAAAAAGATTGACCTCAAACTTGGACAACGAGATGGTTGTCATCAATTGAGATCAATAACTGAAGACCTTTAATAACCAGCAACTGTTATTATAGATAACAAATTTGGGAGAGATTACAGTTACAACTGAGTTCTTGCTAAACTACAGTGCTAACAATCTAACCTACTCTAGGGCCTTCGTCTTCTTCCCATCCACCTTCTTCTTTCTTCGAAGAAGGGTCTTTATCTACAGCAAGGCTGGAGGCTGAGGTCATCCTTTCTTTGACCTTTATCAACCTTTCCTTCAGCAGCCTTATCTGTCTTCATCAAGGCCAGCGACTGGACTTCTCCTCTTCAACCGTCTCTCCTTCAACCTTAATAACCGACAAAAAGTCTTTTTTCTCCATCTAGAAGGTCTTTGTCTTCAACTCCTTGACACGCACCGTCGTATGGTACGATCAAAATACTTGTGTATACCTCAGACGGACAGTACACGCTCCTATGCCCCAAACCGAACTAGTTAGTCTTATGGGTAAGTTAGGGTCGATCCCACGGAGAGTGAAGAACTACTTTACTCTTCATATGTTTGGTTGTCACAATCCAATCCTATTTATCTGCACAATAAACTAAAAGACAATCAAATATAAAAGGGGTAAGATTTGGGATAGGTCATGATTGTTGTTGATATGTGTATACAGTCATAGGCACACTAAAGATCCGTCCATGCTTCGCATAAACTCAAGGCGTGACCCAAAGATATTGGGGTGTTTCAAGAGTTTACACTCCACACTTGGGATGGTTGAATTCCTTGTGGTCACTTAGTCCGAAGGTCACGCTTCACCCTAGTCACAAGGTCGTGCTTCACTTCTCCTTAGATAATAGTCATACCCAATCCCTCCAACTATGACCCTTACCAACCTTCTCTTCCAAGCTTCCCGGCTCCGCACTTACAGAGTAGACATAACTCGTGGGATATCCATTTTCGGTAACACGTCCAACCGATCATCGATATATCTACGATGCATGAGGTGAGTCCGTTGGTCAATAATCAAGGCTTGATGCCTCATCACAGTTGATGGATAGCCATTAGAGAAGCACAAGACCGAGGAAAGACGTAGTATCCCCTTGCTCGTTCCTCACCTTCTAGATGTACAACACCATTGAGGGTGCTGCACAGCCACTCAGTCATGAGCATACTGAACATTGTTGTCTGTCTTGCTATGGCCTTTGCTTGACATGGTACAACCCAGACCGAGCGGAGATCACCCGCTAGGTCATGAATGCCCATGGATTTTGCCCAAATCTCTCTGGAACCAATGGATCCAACCGAAGGACAAATGTCTAACGAATATTTCACATATCAACAGGCAACCATTTCCCCCACCCAAATCTCACCAGAGGAATTACTCACACATATTGGAAAATATCTTAACACAAATGAATAAACACATCAATAACATAAAATACGAAATACTTGAATTAAGAAAATACCTAAGGTAAACCGTTTTGGATTTGTTCACGACAGAAATGAGAATGTGTTGAAAACGTAAATTGTTTGTGCAGAAAATGTAAAGGACTGAAATTAGAATTGTATCTTGGGCGGAACAACTATCAAATGCTAGGGTAACCAATATTTTGCCAGCCACACTTGCTGGACTTTTATAGTTGAGGTTGTGGCAGTCAATCTCCTCCTCCGGTAGACCATATCGACATGATTGATTGCTTTCCATATGTAGCTCGATCTTGATGGACGCTTGATTGATCTGTGACGCGACCGTCGTTTAGCTGCGGAAAAATACAATTTGTATTTTTTCTTGCCCACTTCCTAGGATCAGTTAGTCGGGTAAGTAAGGGTCGATCCTACGAGGAATTGATGCAATATTCTCTTGAAAGTATCTTATCACAGTGTTGATTTGGTCTATTTCTACTAATGCTTTGGGCAAAACAAAATAAAGTAAAAGCTGAAATAAAACAAGTAAATGATCAATAATAAAAGGCAATTTGGATTTAGGTTCGATTCAATGTGAATAAGTGTAACTCGATCATACCCACACACTTAAAGTCATACTTGTCCTCAAGTATGGTGCATGAATCGCCACAAAGACTCAAAACAGAAAAGACTCAAAACAGAAAAGACTCAAAAGACAAAGACTCAACAAAAACAAAAACAAAGGTTAGCTTGACCAGATCGATAGATCAGAATGAGCATAATCAATTCATATGAGCACAAGCAAGTAGAAACAGTCAACACAATAATTAATTAGGTCAAAAATGAACAATTGAGCAGAAGTTGTTCCTCACCACACTCTCACTCTTGTGTATAGGCTCGTGTTTACACTCAGGACATGTCATCTTGACCACACCATAGGCTTTCCTGTCTTCTAACTTCTCCACTCCTTAGACCATAGATAGATATTGTGTTTGAGTCTTGATCTCTTTACGTCCACTACTTTACTGTAAGCAAAGTGTGTGCGTAGGGAGGCCAAATGTTTGTAAAAAAGTTTGTTGAGTCCAAGGTTGAGGCCTCCATGAATGGACTTTGCTATAAGTAAAATGTGTGCGTGGGGTGTCTGTGCCGTGTGTTTTTATTTTAAGTTGTTGAGTTGATCAACATGGAGTTGTTGGGCAAGATGATATGATGATTTATGTGCTTAATTGCTGCTTGTTGAACAATGTTAAGTTTATGTATGTTAGAAGATGATTTGTATGATGGATTGAGTTGTGAGCATACCTTGTGAGGATTTGAGCTTAACCGAATTCATTCTTTGTGTGTGATTAAAGACATCTTGATTAGGAAGAACTAGAACTTGCTTGTACTTTGGTTTATAACCTCTAAGCTTAGATGATTTAGGTCATTCTTTCATTAGTCCATTGAGCATAAATTGACTACCTGATATCATTATCCTTTGATAAGCCCCTTTGAGCCGAATTTGTTTTTTCTATCACTTAAATATTGCCCCGTGAAAAAATTGATGTTTATCTCGTTGTGGGTACTTGAGCAATAAAAAGAAGAAAATGGCAGAAAAGAGGTGAAGGGGGTACATTTTAGGCATAAATAAATTTTGTGTTGATAGTTGGGTTATGCCCAATTAAAGTCTAAAAAATGAAGGAATAAAAGGGAACAAAAAAGAAAAGAAAAAAATCATAAGTTCCCTAAAAAGATTAAAGCTTAAGCCTGGAAAAGTTAAGGCAAGAAATTAAGAAGAAGTTGGGGACCCCTGCTGCCCGTTTAAAAGGCCCTTAGCCATGATCTAAATACTTCCTTCCCATTACCTTAAGCTTAAAAACCTTAAAAAGACCTAATGATGAGTTTTGAGGTTTAGAATAAGAGCTTTAGATTTAAAAGGCAGGCAAGCCTATGGTGACACCGAAGTCAAGATGATCCATGAGAGTAAAAAAAATATACCTAAACACAAGAGTGATGAGTGTGGAGAGGATATCCTAGAAGCTCACAATTCTGTCTTGACTTGTTTGATGGCATTGCATTTTCTTTTCCCTTCACTTGCAGAATGATTTTAGAGATGTTATATTGTTCTGATTAACTCTCCAGTGTTGATTATGTTTGGAGTCTTTTGTTTTGCTCTTCTGTTTGTGTCTTGGGCAAGTTGTTTGTGCACACTTGAGGTCAAGTGTGGGTTAAGTGTATGCGCATGATGAGTCCATATCTTGTGTCTATTAAGTGTCTATTTTAGGTAGATTAGATCGAGTCTTTGTGTGTGTTTTGTTTAATTTTAGAGTCTTGGAGGACATATTTTAGGCAAGAGGTGGTCTATTGTCTTGCAGGTGGAAATTGGGCAATACAGGGAAGGAAAGCTTCATTTCTGAAAGCAGGTTGGGCAGAGCGAAATTGGTCAAGACAGGCGGAGTGCTTTGGTCAGCTGGCGAGTTTCTCTCCTAGGTCTAGAAGGATAAAGAAAAGATGATCTAACTTAAATATCTTTCCTTATCCGACTAGATTTAGAATCCACAAGGGATCTCTTGGAGATAGATGTGACTTGCCATGTTGGGGTCATGCTTATCAAGTATTACTTGCATTCCAAGGTAGATCGTGGATTCCTTCCATGTTAAGGATCGGGGGCCCAAACCCTAAGTGCTTGCCTATAAATATTGAAGCCTAGCTGCTGCGAAAGGAGGCCGACTTTATGCTTTCATTCCTTGTTTATATTGAGAGATTGTGAGGAGAAGAACAAGTCCTACGGGCAACGTTTTATTTGTGTTTTTGTTCATATTGATTTCCATCGGCACTTTTAGCTGGATTTATTGTCACGCACTTCGTAAGTTTTAATATAGTTTTTATTATGAGTTTCTCAATTTATTATGTTCGTGATTTTACTTTCATGTCTAGCTAAGTTTTAATACTTGATCTGGGCAAGATAGTTAAGTGATTACCTAGGCTTGAGAGGTCTAATTTGTGTTAGATAATTCCATGCATGTGTTCCCGATATGTTAATAAACTTGCTTCAATATGGTATAATACGATTAAGAGATTAATAGGTCATTAATTGCTTAGGAATATTAGATCACCAATCAATTGGGAAGTAGGAGTGTTTTCCATAACTTATCTCAATTCAGATCGATTGACATTAGAGAAAGGTGTCTACCCTATTGGGCTAGACGTGATGTGTAATATCCTGAGCTTTTATAAGTCTTTGAGTGCGTTTTAAATTCGTTTCTATATTTAATTAACGTGCCTTGAGTGATAAAAATTTTCAAGGAAGAAATTTTCTTGAAAATGACCAAAATGCCCTTGTGTACTTAAATGTGATGATTCTCATTCCAATTATTCGAATTGAGTATGTGATGCATTGATTGAGTTTATTTATATGAGAATGAGCATGAGTATAAATTTTGGAGAATTCTGAGAACTTTCACTTTTGACGATTAGTGCTGATAAGCCGAGAAATCACTAATCACCGACGAACTCTGAATTTAGCATAATTAGTGTCTTTTGAATCTAAAATTAATTCTAAGACCCCTGAGATATGTTAGAAGCTCATCCGAGATCACATGAGAGAATTTTAAGAATTTAGTTCTTACTGGAATAATTAACCAATTGATTTTTTTGGTTTTTCTTCGTTACATGGAATCTTAACCTAAAAATTAGATATTCGGATTCCTTGATTTATTTCATGAGATATGAGATAGAGTTGAGGTGTTTTTAATGTCGGAAACGAGTCGAGAAGAGTTTAGAGCCGTTTTTAGTCTAAACGGAATAATACGGATATATTCTACCGGAAAACTTTTTCATCTGGAGAAAATTTTACCAGTTAAAGTGGAAAATATCTCTCTCCTTCTCTCTCTCTCTCTCCCACCGACATACACACTCTCTCTCTCCCTAATCTCTCTCCCTAGATTACCGATTTTCTACTCTGTGAGAATCTCATAATTACATTCACTTAATCTATCTATTTTCATTCATTTCTATCCTAACTAATGAGACAAGAGCCAAGTTCATTCATCTATCATTCATCTCTCATCTCTCTCAACTCTCTCTCTCCACCGTGTTCATCAAAGAAAAAGAAAGTAAAAACCTCTCTCTTCTCTCCCTCTCAATGCCGCCACACACACATATACACATAGAGATGCAAAATCTTCATTGAAGATCAAGAGATCAAGCTTCCAACTCCAATAAGATCATCATCATCTTTAGTTCATCAAATTCTAATTTAAGAGGTAATTGATTCTTCGAGTTTCGAGTTTAAATTCCAACACAAAATCATCTCTATTTTTCCTATTATTTTCGGCATCTTTTGCCCTAGTGAGGTGATTAATTATTGTTATATTTTTCTTGAGGTTCAAGATGAGATCCTCCATGAATCCAAGCTAGAGATTTGAGCTCTCAATCCCTTCATTTTCGGTTCAAGCATCTTCAAGAGGAGGAGTTGATTTAAATCATTTAAAGTATGATTATTCATTTGATTACTTGTATATATGTAATCCCTAAGCTGTCACAGCCCCAAATCCCGAGGGACGGCAAAGCCGGGGTACGACTAGGGGTTGGATTAAAGAACTGGGGAAGAAGGGGGATAAATGAATAAATCACCTTAACTGACAATAAACGATTGATATCTATGAACTGACTTTATTTAATAAAAGAGAGTCGACCTCTAAGGAACGCTCGAAAAAGTTGTTCTAAAAAAGAAACTAAGTTCAAAGGATGAGACTTAGACCAAAAGTTATACATTAACGAGAACTAGTTGCAGCGGAAAACGTAGAACTGAAACACTGATCTTCTTTCCTATAACAACTCTACTCAACCTCCGCCGCTTCTGTCACTCAACCTACACATTTTATAAAACATATGCAGGGCTAGGTACATAAAGCACTTAGTAGGCACATTGCCGAAAACATCTCATAAGAGTATAGATTAATCAGGCATCTTTAACAGTAACGCAACGGGGTTTTCTTTTAAAGGCCCGTGCTTACTAATGCGTCTTCGACTTTTGGACCATTTGGCCCTATTTTTCATGTCTTTTTGTGTCATTAGTGTCTGTCCAGGGGAATGAAACTATTGTTCGAAGGAAGAAAGGTCAATCCAAGTCAAACAGAGGAAAGGTGGTCAGAATGAGCAGAACTGGAGTGAATTCAGTCGGTTGCAAGGACTACGCAAAGGAGTATGCAGAGCAGGAGATGAATTGAAGCAAGAGACGAGGTTGAAAGAAGGATTCCATATGAACCCTGAAGCTAAGTTGTTGTTCATCATTCGCATTCGTGGTATTAACGCAATGCACCCAACAACAAAGAAGATCTTGCAACTGCCTTGCCTACGAAGAATCAAATCATGAAACATGCAACTAATTTGACCACTACAGAAATCGCCAGTCAGTCACCAGAGCTCAAGAAGGAAAGCCGCGTGGAAGAAGATTCGCACAATATCTACCAAGCATCTATGGAAGGAAGGATTTGGAGGTCAGCACATTACCCTAAATAATCAATCAATCGGAGATTGCCAATCATCAATCCATTCAATCACAGATAATCAGAATCTCGCTCAACATGGAAAGTGCCAATCATGCCAATTCAATCCACCTGCTGAGGGTTTTGCTCGCTGCCATTGCTACTATAAAAAGTCCAGCCGGAGCGGCTGGCACAATGTTGGGTTAATCTATCATTCTCTAGTTCTTAGTCCGAAGGAAAAAACACTTTTACTCTCAGTTCTATATTTTTTGTTCAAAACAGTTTATCTGCTTTGATTTACATTCCGCTGTGAAGAACAAATCCAAGGCTGTTTGCCTTAGGTACTTTTAATTCAAGTATTTCGTATTTCTTTTCATTCATGTGTTATATTTCGCTTATCATTATATATTTAATTATGTGTGAGTAATCTACTTGGTGAGATTTGGGTCTGGAAAATGATTGACTGTTGATATGTGAAACATTCGTGAGGCACTTGTGCCATCGGTTGAGTCCAGTAGTTCCGGATAGATCTGAGCAGAACTCATGGGCAGTCCTGACCTAACGGGTGATCTTTGTTCGGTTGGAGCTGTACCATGTCAAGCAAAGGCAGGGCATGATAGACGGCGACGTTCGATGTGCCCATGACCGAGTAGCTAAGCAGCACCTGGCATGGTGCTGTAAATCTGGATGGTGAGGAATGGACAATGGGATACTACGTCCTTCTTCAGTCTTGGGCTTCTCTAACAATCACCCATCAACTGTGACGAGGCATCAAGCCATGGTTATCGACCAAAGGACTCATCTCGCGTATCGTAAGCATATCGATGACCGGTTGGACGTAGTACCGAAAATGGATATCCCACGAGTTATGTCTACTCTGTAGGTGCGGACATTAGAAGTTTGGAAGAGAAGGTTGGTGAGGGTCATACTTGGAGAGATCGGGTATGACTACTATCTAAGGAGGAGTGAAGCACGGCATTGTGACCGGGGTAAAGCGTGACCTTCAGACCAAGATGACAACAAGGGATTCAACCATCCCAAGTTTAGAGTATGAACTCTTGAAACGCTCCAATGTCTTTGGGCCACGCCTTGAGTTTGTATGAAGCATGGACGGATCTTCAGTGTGCCCATGACCGAATTAACATATCAACAATGATCATAACCTACCCCAAATCTTACCCCCCACCCTCTTTAATATTTGATTTCCGTTTAGTTTATTGTGCAGATATACAGATTGAGACCGTGACAACTCGATTTGTATACTGAAGAGTAAGGTGGTTCATCACTCTCCGTGGGATCGACCCTAGCTTACCGCTAAGACTAACCAGTCCGGTAGTGGGCATAGGAGCGTGTACTGTCCGTCTGGGGCATACATAGGTATTTTGAACGTACCACACGATGGGTGCGTGTCAAAATTGGCGCCGTTGCCGGGGAGTGACGCGCAACAATTTTACTCTTCTCATTCCATCTTCCACTACTAGTGCATGCGTGGAACTCGTCGAGTACAGAGAGCATTAATCTTTGATCCAGATATTGAACGAACTGAACGACGACTACGCACACTTGCACGAATAGCGAGACGCGACGCTATGGGTGAACAACTACAGCCGCTGCAGACCCTCAAGCAGTTGGCTTACCCAACTAATTTGAATCTCAGGCCGAACAGGATCACCTTACCAACGAATCCCTTCGCACCTGAACGGTTTGACTTGAAACCTGCATTAATACAGGTCTTACCAAAATTTAATGGATATCCAGGAGACAACCCGCATACCCATCTCCAGGACTTCGAAATGACAGTGATGCATCAGTCCAATGAGAATCAGCAAGAGTATGTGAAACTGGTTCTTTTTCCATTCTCATTGGTGGACAGAGCAAGGAGATGGCTGTACAATCTACCTCAAGAAAGCGTTACCACTTGGGCAGAAATGCAGCAGAGTTTCTTGGAAGAGTTTTTCCCAGCCACAAAAGTTGAAAGGATGCGATGGGACATCCGAAACATTAAACAGGATGGGTTGGAGACTTTTTATGAGTACTGGACTCGCTTCAAACAGTTGTTAAGCAACTGTCCTCATCACCAGATCACTCCAAAAGATCAAGTGGAAAGCTTCGTAAAGGGCATGCGGAGGAGTGATCGAGGACTGGTATTGGCTGCATGTAATGGATCGTTACTGAGCAAAACACCTCAAGAGATTTTCAAACTCTTGGGAACAATGGCAGAATAATCCAAAGATGATGGACATGAAAGGAGCAGAGAGATACCAGAGAAAGGAGAGGAAAAAGATAAACTGACAAATCTGGAAATGGAGATGAAGGAAATAAAGACACTGCTGAGTGGTCTGACCATACAGAAGAAGGTTAGACAGTGTGGCCTATGCGATGCAGTGGGGCATCAATCTGAAAATTGCCCCAACTTTGGTGAAGATATAATGGACGTAAATGCCATGGGGGGAAATGAAGGATTTCAGAGGAAGCATGACCCGTTTTCAAATACGTACAACAGAGGATGGAGGGATCATCCTAACTTTAGATGGAAACAGGATGGTCAACCACAATAGAACGGTACAGGTCTACCGAGATCATCTCAATCATTTGCCCAGCACCAACAGCAAGGACAATATCAGGGAGGCCCACCACAACAACAACACTATCAACCACAGCAGCAGCAGGTGTATCAACCGCCTCATCAGAGGAGAGCACCATGGGAAGAGGCCATGGAGAGTATGGCTAAGGAAAGTGAAAAGTTCCGCAATGAAATCCGAGCTGGTATGAATCAAACCAACGTGCAGATTGGTCATTTGGCGAAGGCGCTGGCGAAAGTAGAAGAGAATACAGGGAAGCTCCCACCTCAAGGGATCAACCATAAAGAACAGGCACAAGTGATAATCACAGAGGTGGATGATGAGCAAGCTGAAAAAATTTTGGTGGAGACAGAAGTTAACCGGCAAAGAGAGGAGGGAACCAGCAACAAAATTACAAGAGAAATAAATGGTGATGAGCAGACTGAACCCCCTTATCCGGGTAGACTTCGACAGAAAACCAGAGAGAAAGAAGCCAATGATATGATGAAGATCTTTCGAAAACTAGAACTTAGCCTACCCCTACTGGACGAGATTAAGCAAATTCCAAAGTATGCCAAGTTCCTTAAAGATCTCTGCTCGAGAAAGGTGAAGATTGATGAAGATGTTCGATATATTATGGGAGAGAGTGTGTCAGCCATTATACAACAGAAACTGCCACCAAAGAAGAAAGATCCGGGGATGTTTACTATCCCTTGCAACATCGCAGGCAGGAACATGGACAAAGCCATGATGGACTTGGGGGCATTTATAAACGTTATGCCGCTAGCAGTTTTCAACAGGCTTAACTTGGGGGAACTACGGAACACCCGAGTTGTCATACAATTAGCAGACAGGTCAAACGCATATCCAGAAGGTGTTATCGAAGATGTGCTGATCAAAGTAGCTGATTTTTCCTGCTGACTTCTACGTGCTGGATACCGGTTCAGAAGCAAAGGAGAACTCCATTCTGCTGGGCAGACCATTCATGATAACTGCAGGGACTAAACTGGACATGAAGACTGGAATTCTATCGTGTGAATTTGATGGCGTGGTGGAAGAATTCAACATTTATGAAGCCATGAGAAGGAAACCTGAACTACAGTCTGTAGAAATGATTGACATATTCGAACCATTGGTACAAGAGCAAAACCTGGAATTCAGCTCAAGCGACACTACAGAAAGGGTGATACAAGCCGGACTGACCGATCGAGATATCGTGCAAACAGAGGACCTCGAGATGAAGGAGGCCATCATGGAATTGTACTCTTTAAAGGAAAGCACTTTGGAAGCAGCAGTGGAGGTTGACAGGAAGATTAAAGATATTATCTTGGAAGTGTACTCCATCGGAGGATCGGGATAGGGCAAACCGGAGTTGCTCTCTCAGTATGGGCAACACGAGAAACTGATGCCCTCGATTGTGAAAGCCCCAGTCTTAGAGTTAAAGAAGCTGCCAAAACACTTGCAAATGCTTACTTGGGACCGGAGGAAACTCTTCCAGTAATTATCAGTTCTGATCTAACCATGGTGCAGGAAGAAAGACTAATCATAGTATTGAGAGAGAACAAGGAAGCCATTGGTTGGACCCTGGCAGATATAAAGGGTATCAGTCCAACAGAGTGTATGCACCATATATACTTGGAAGAATAAATCCTGTCATGAAAGAGGTGGTACTTAAGGAGATTCTAAAGCTTTTGGAGTTGGGCATAATTTACCCTATATCCGACAGCCAATGGGTCAGCCCGGTTCACATCGTACCGAAGAAATCTGGAATACAGGTTGTGGAGAATGACAAAGGCGAGCTTGTTCCAACAAGGCTACAAACTGGGTGGAGAGTCTGTATAGACTATCGGAAGCTGAACATGGTCACACGGAATGACCATTTTCCATTACCCTTTATCGATCAAATGCTGGAACGACTAGCTGGTAATGCCTATTACTGTTTCCTGGATGGATATTCAGGATATATGCAGAAATTCGTAGCTCAAGAAGATCAAGAAAAGACCACGTTCACTTGCGTGTACGGGACTTTCGCATACCGAAGAATGTCATTTGGTCTTTGTAATACACCTGGAACCTTCCAACGGTGCATGATGAGCATTTTTTCAGATTTATTGGAAAATTGCATAGAGGTGTTTATGGATGATTTCACGGTGTATGGTGATTCGTTCGACATATGCCTTAATCATTTGGAGCTAGTATTGAAAAGATGCGTGGAGAAAAGCCTGGTACTCAATTATGAAAAATGCCATTTTATGGTAAAGAAAGGCATCGTACTGGGCCATGTCATATCGGAGAGGGGGATTGAAGTGGACAAGGTAAAAATTGATTCCATTGCCAAGTTGCCGTATCCAACTACGGTCAAGCACATACGGGCATTCCTTGGCCACGCAGGATTCTACCGCAGATTCATAAAGGATTTCGCAAAAGTTGCTCAACCCATGACCCGTTTGTTACAACAAGATGTACAGTTCGACTTTGATGACGACTGTAAGGAGGCATTTCTGAATCTACGGGATAGATTGGTATCAGCCCCTATTATTCAACCACCAGATTGGGAGATACCATTCGAAATCATGTGTGATGCCAGCAATTACGCGGTTGGAGCAGTACTGGGCCAAAAGAAAGGTAAGGAAAGCCACGTTATATACTACGCCTCGAAGACTTTGAATCCAACTCAGTGTAGCTACACCACATTGAGAAGGAATTGTTGGCAGTGGTTTTTGCAATCGAGAAATTTAGATCATACCTTCTGGACACAAAAGCGATCATTTACACCGATCACGCTGCTTTGAAATACCTCATGGCGAAGAAAGAATCAAAACCACGACTTATCTGGTGGATATTGCTGCTCAAAGAGTTCGACTTAGAAATAAGAGATAAGAAGGGAACAGCCAACCTAGTAGCTGATCATCTAAGCAGGCTACAAATGGGAAAGGATGATGGCGAACCAATAGAAGATGCTTTTCCGGATGAGAGGTTGTACGCCGTACAAGATCATATGGAGATGGAGACTCTGTATGCCCTAACCGAGAAGGAGCCCTGGTTTGCAGACATAGCAAATTATCTTTTCACTAAGGAAGTGCCACCAGGGAAGACCAAGTTCGAGAGACAGAAATTGGTAACACAGGCTCGCTCTTATTTTTGGGAAGCACCGCATTTATGGAAGATTGGCACAGATCAAATCATACGGAGGTACGTTCCGGAGATTGAACATGCTCAGATATTGGAGATGTGCCATAGCACAACATGCAGTGGCCATTTCGGTGGAAGAAGAACAGCGCAAAGAATATTGGATAGTAGATTCTATTGGCCCACAATCTTTGTTGATGCCAAGAAATGGGTAGAGGGCTCCCCGAAGTGTCAGATGGTAGGGGGTATCACCGCAAGAGATGAAATGCCTCAAATGCCTATTATGCCTGTGGAAATCTTCGATGTATGGGGAATCGACTTTATGGGACCACTCCCTAAGTCAGGAAATTATGAATACATTTTGGTGGCAGTCAATTACGTATCCAAATGGGTCGAGGCAAAGGCTATAACCAGTAATGATGCTCATACGGTGGCAGAATTTTTGAGAGAGCAGGTGTTTAATAGATTTGGAGTTCCAAAAATCCTCATCAGTGACCAATGATCTCATTTCTGCAATGCCACCATTAGAGCACTCACCAAAAGAATGGGGGTGAAACATAAAGTCACGACTGCATATCACCCTCAGGCCAATGGGCAGGCTGAAATTTCTAACAGGGAAATCAAGGGCATATTGGAGAAGGTGGTTCATCCCAATCGTAAAGATTGGAGCAATTACCTGGGAGATGCGTTATGGGCATACCTCACTGCCTATAAGACTCCAATTGGCATGTCACCATTCAGGCTTGTGTTCGGAAAAAGATGCCATTTACCAGTAGAAGTGGAACACAACGCTTACTGGGCGATCAAGAGAATCAACTTCAGTATGACTAGGGCCGGAGAAGAAAGGAAGTTGCAAATGAATGAATTGGAGGAACTTCGGTTGGAGTCATATGACAATGCAGTTTTGTACAAGGAAAGAACGAGGAGAATCCACGATGCAAAGCTTAGGAAGAAGGAATTTTGGTCTGGCCAAAAGGTGTTGTTATTCAACTCTCGATTTAAGTTGATGAGTGGGAAGCTTAGATCAAAATGGGGAGGACCTTACATCGTGAAGGAGTTATTCCCAAATGGAAGTGTCGAAGTTTATGATTTGAATGGAAAGGATACTTTTGTGGTGAACGGTCATCGCTTGAAACCGTACTTCGATTATTCAGAGTTGAAGAAGACCAAGGAGAAATGTTCTTTACTGGATCCTATTTATCAGTAAGGGCCAAAGCTAGAAGTCGAGCTCAAGACATTAAACAAGAGCGCTGACTGGGAGGCAACCCAGGAGTGGTCCTCAGTAAGACCACAACCGCTTTCCCTTAATTAGTTATTGAAGAGTTATTTTGAGTTAAGTGAGTATTGGGCTCAGTCAGAACTGGAGAATGTGGGCCAAGGTGTTTTTAGAGTCTATTTTGAGATTCGAACCCACTTTGCGATGCAAAGTGTGTAGGTGGAGGTCCAAGGTGAATTGTGAACCCACTTTGTGATGCAAAGTGTGTAGGTGGCAGATCGGTGTGTGGAATGGGGATGGTCTAACCAGGAAATGACGTGGAGGCGCATCTGACAAGGACGGCTGGATATAATTGCGGTGCTTGGGATTTCGCACGAAATTTGAATTTCAAATTTGGTAATGATTTTATTCCCTTGATTGTTTCGACTTCCCATAACTGTCACCTCACCATTCCATCAGCACAGCCTCCATAACCGCCATACACTCAGCCACTTTCTCCACTTCGCCATAACCATCGTCCATAAATCTGCCATTTAAACACGCAGACCCAGTTCTCACTCCACATACCTTCACCAGCCTTCGCCGTCTTTCTGAAAACCCCAAAGTTCCAACCATCACCATGGTCAGGATCAAGAAAGCCGCACACAAAAGAACGAACAAAAGTGTCGCCACCTCCGGCAGTACTCAAACCAAAGGCCCAGCAGCTACAAAATCTGTACCGGTGGGGGAGAAGAGAAAAACGCGCAGCACCACTTCCGAGGAAACTCCTGTGCACAGTTCAGAAAAGACCACACCTACTCGGGGGGTGGAAGAAGAGGAACGGGAGAAGATTCCCTCGCCGGAGAAGCAACCCACCGGAGAAGGAGGAGCTGCGGGTGACCAAGAGCAGGTACAGGTCGAGGAAGAACCAGATGTGCAACCGCCTAGGAAGAAAGAGAAGAAGAAGCCTGCGGTCAAGGACACCATTACTGCAGCAGCAGCGAAGAAAAAGACCGCCGGAAAGAAAGCAGCTAGTCCTCCACCGAAGGAGCCTACTCCAGACCCCAGTTCTTCCCGCTCCCAATCTCACTCAAAGGAGGGTGGTCAGACCACTTCTGACCACGAAGAGAAGGAACAAGAAGGCGAGCAAGGGCGAGAGCCAGTGGGAGAGGAGGAGACAGAAAAAAGCATTCCCGTGCGGGCCCAGGAAGATGTCACCCCGCAGAGCAAGGAGAAAGGGGTGAGAGCAAAGAGGAAGCTCGAAACCTCGAAACCCCCTTTATCGCAGAAGTCCAAACAGAGCAAATTAGGGGGAAAGGTTGGTACTACGAGCACGGTGAGGAGGATTACAGCTAAGGAAAAGAGGAAGGCAAAGGAAGGAGAAAAAGAAGGAGAAGCAAAGGAAATCAAAGAGGAAGAAATAGAGAGAGTGGAGATCATCGACAGCTCTAACTCGGGAGAGATTCAAGCACCTGTGAAGTCTACACCCAGTGTCACCACCACAAAATCAGGAACCAAGAGGAAAGGCGTACTACGACCTGCATCATCTGGAGCAACCATACCGCGAGACAGCCAGCAGCATGCCATCCTGCAAAACAGGGAGATCCTCCCTTGGTATTACCTGTTGACAGAAAGCTTGGAAGCATTTGGAATCAAAGAGAAGGTGGAGGGATACTTCAAGGGTATCGGCTGGGGAAAGGTTTAGGAATGGAACTACCAAGCGTTCAAGAAGCTGTCGGAGGAATTCATGGGGACAGTGGAGTTCAAACCCAGCGGCAAATACGGTATCGAGACTCCGGGCACCCTACGCTTTCAACTGCGGGGAAGGATATTCCCTCTCTCCATCAATGAGTTGAACATTCAACTCGGAGAACTCAAGCCGCGGGAGGTGTATAAGGATGAGTATAAGGAGGCAGAGACGGTGGCCTCAGATGAATGGAAGTCTCATATTGACCACTACTGGTCAATCATCTCCACCAGGAATCGCTATGTGAAGAACAGCAGCAAGTCCAATGAAATTAGAGATCCAGCGCTACAGATTTGCCACAAGTGGCTGGCTTACAACCTCTACGGGCGTTTGGAGTGGTCCAATATGGTGACTCAACAGGAGCTGTTCATTTTATGGTGCATGATGGAGAAGAAACGGGTGAACTTCGGGTTCATAGCAGCGCAGCAGTTTTAGTTCGGCGTGACCCACCACAACAAACACCTCTCACTCTGTCCTTTGGCGACGATTCTTGCAAAGAATCTCACCAATTTCCACTTGGAGAAGCCAGATGATCTCGCAGTTGCTGATACAAGATTTCTGGACCAAGGGCGCTTCGTGAGATGGAGGATTGTTGAGGTGGACGAGCATGGAAATTACTCTCTGGTCCACCCAGAAGGCACAGCAGGCAGAGCAGAGCCGGGCAAGGCGAATGAGCAGGCGGTTCCGCGCCGCTCAAACAGTGAGATGGTGGCTATACTGGCAGAACTGAAAGAGCTACGTGCAGAAGTGGCAATACTGAGGGCAGAGATGACGGCAATCAATACGAGCATGAAGAAAGGCTTTGAGGCGTTGATGGCAAAAGCGGACGGAGAGAAGGAGGATGCCTCCGACCAGAATGAATAAGTTTCCTTTCCCCTATCTGTAGTTTAGGTTTTATTTTTTCTTTTTTGTTCTTTTCATTTCTGACTTTTATGTTTTGTGTCAGCTGGAGTGTAGTGTAAAGTAAATCTGTGAGTCTGTGTGTGCGCATGATATATGGATTAGGGGAATGTGTGCATGTTGTTTGGTTTGACTGGTTTGAATGGTATGCTGAGCAACATTGCATGTATAGCAGTAGAGGGAATACATAAGTCCATACCTGTGAGGATTGAGTCTATTTATTTCTATCTTCTGTGTGTTCGTGCTGCTTAGTAATCCTAGAACTTGTTAGTGGATTTTAGCTGGTGGTGTAGATTAAAGGATAAGGGCAGTTATTCATGATTAGAAGCCCTAGAATTATCTAGCTGAGCATGATAAACCATTGCTAACCACTTTGAGCCAAAGCGCTTTTTCTTTCATAAGCCATTGTAATGATATTTGATTAAGAGTGTGTCTCCCACACTACACAAGATAAGAAGGGTACGTAGATGCTCTAAGTGGAAGGGGTAACAAAAGGGGTAGTCAGAGTTTAAGAAGAAGGCATAAATGAAAAGAATGGAAATTCTATGTGTGATCAAAGATCAATACATGCCTAAGGAAGAAATCAACCCCAAAGAAAGAAAGGAGTATGAGGATTAGTGGGAGCACTTATATTGAAAGGGCAGTTCATGTGACTGGAATCAGGTTTAAACCCACTGTCCAAAAATCCTTACCCTGCTCCGTATGCCCCATTACAACCAAATTAAGACCCTTTGATAAACTGCACCAGACTAACTGATAGCCATAAATCCTCCAACAAGCTAATAGGAAAGCTAATGCAGCATGAAATGAGAGTAAACACTAGCCATACACATGAGTGTGTGAGGAAGACTGCTAATGTAATCATGTGATGTATTTGCTTAATGGGTTTGTGGAATGTTAATTTGGAGGATACATGCATGCACAAACTGATCCATTTGATTGCGCATTTTCGTGTCTTGAAGTTTTATTTCTTTTTCATTCATCTCTCTTCTTGGTGTCTTTGTGAATCCACCAACAAACTTGAGGGAAAGTATAGTTTAAGTGTGTAGGTGTGATGCATCTTCGACTTTTGGGCCATTTGGCCCTATTTTTCATGTCTTTTTGTGTCATTAGTGTCTGTCCAGGGGAAGGAAACTATTGTTCGAAAGAAGAAAGCTCAGTCCAAGTCAAACAGATGAAAGATGGTCAGAATGAGCAGAACTGGAGTTAATTCAGTCGGTTGCAAGGAGTATGCAGAGCAGAAGATGAATTGAAACAAGAGACGAGGTTGAAAGGAGGATTCCATGAGAACCCTGAAGCTAAGTTGTTGTTCATCATTCGCATTCGTGGTATTAACGCAATGCACCCAACAACAAAGAAGATCTTGCAACTACCTTGCCTATGAAGAATCAAATCATGAAACATGCAACCAATTTGACCACTACAGAAATCGCCAGTCAGTCACCAGAGCTCAAGAAGGAAAGCCGCGTGGAAGAAGATTCGCACAATATCTGCCAAGCATCTATGGAAGGAAGGATTTGGAGGTCACCACATTATTCTAAATAATCAATCAATCGGAGATTGCCAATCATCAATCCATTCAATCACAGATAATCAGAATCTCGCTCAACATGGAAAGTGCCAATCATGCCGATTCAATCCACCCGCTGAGGGTTTTGCTCGCTGCCATTGCTACTATAAAAGTCCAGTCGGAGCGGCTGGCACAATGTTGGGTTAATCTATCATTCTCCAGTTCTTAGTCCGAAGGAAAAAAACACTTTTACTCTCAGTTCTATATTTTCTATTCAAAACAGTTTATCTGCTTTGATTTACATTCCGCTGTGAAGAACAAATCCAAGGCTGTTTGCCTTAGGTACTTTTAATTCAAGTATTTCGTATTTCTTTTCATTCATGTGTTATATTTCGCTTATCATTATATATTTAATTATGTGTGAGTAATCTACTTGGTGAGATTTGGGTATGGGAAATGATTGACTGTTGATATGTGAAACATTCGTGAGGCACTTGTGCCATCGGTTGAGTCTAGTAGTTCCGGATAGATCTGAGCAGAACTCATGGGCAGTCCTGACCTAACGGGTGATCTCTGTTTGGTTGGAGCTGTACCATGTCGAGCAAAGGCAGGGCATGACAGACGGCGACGTTCGATGTGCCCATGACCGAGTAGCTAAGCAGCACCTGGCATGGTGCTGTAAATCTGGATGGTGAGGAATGAACAATGGGATACTGCGTCCTTCTTCAGTCTTGGGCTTCTCTAACAATCACCCATCAACTGTGACGAGGCATCAAGCCATGATTATCAACCAAAGGACTCATCTCGCGTATCGTAGGCATATCGATGACCGGTTGGACGTAGTACCGGAAATGGATATCCCGCGAGTTATGTCTACTCTGTAGGTGCGGACATGGGAAGTTTGGAAGAGAAGGTTGGTGAGGGTCATACTTGGAGAGATCGGGTATGACTACTATCTAAGGAGGAGTGAAGCACGGCCTTGTGACTGGGGTGAAGCGTGACCTTCGGACCAAGACGTCAACAAGGGATTCAACCATCCCAAGTGTGGAGTATGAACTCTTGAAACGCCCCAATGTCTTTGGGCCACGCCTTGAGTTTGTATGAAGCATGGGCGGATCTTCAGTGTGCCTATGACCGAATTAACATATCAACAATGATCATAACCTACCCCAAATCTTACCCCCCCCCCCTTTAATATTTGATTTCCGTTTAGTTTATTGTGCAGATATACAGATTGAGACCGTGACAACTCGATTTGTACACTGAAGAGTAAGGTGGTTCATCACTCTCCGTGGGATCGACCCTAGCTTACCGCTAAGACTAACCAGTCCGGTGGTGGGCATAGGAGCGTGTACTGTCCGTCTGGGGCATACACAGGTATTTTGATCGTACCACATGACGGGTGCGTGTCACTTACTAAACATTTTCTCTTTTCTTAAACACTTTGCGCAAAGATTTTTCTGTTGTTACATTCATCTTGTCCTTTTCAACACCCGGGAAGAAGCCTTTTCTTCTTCCGCGTACGTTCCTCACCGTGGCTGGCTACCCCTCAACAGAGTACCACACAAAATGGCTACCGTGTACACTAACCCTAGAAAGCACCCTTTTGGCTAACACAGAGTCCGATCGATTAGTTAGCACCCTTTTGGCTAACTCAGAAGTCAGCACCCTTCTGGCTTGACTTAATAATGGCACAAGAGAACTCACATAAAACAAAGTATTTCATGTCATGATAATCACTTTAAAACACGGTTATAAAGCGATAAGTAAACATTTTCAAGCATTGCTCATTTGATTTTGATATATAGAAAAGCCCACCTTAACCGTTTACAGAACAAATTTTAACCTTCTGTCTTCCGTCCTGTCTTCAACTCCAACTTCCTCCTTTTATTGCAATTAATTAAACTTTAGTAATCGATCAAGACGATTAAAAAATAAAAGAAAATCAAATTCGGTTAAGACTTTTAGGCCTTTGCACTTTTACTACATTCTTTTGATTAACGAATAAACGAGACTCGAACATATCTCATTTAGAAACTAACTCGGTTCCTTACTCGACACTTAGGTTAGTTAACAACGGAAGTCAATAACTCATAACGACTTAGAAGTTCTCAAAGAACTAAGTTAAAAAGAATTCAACTTGAGAAAATAGTTTTACGAAAGTTTCTCCACAAGGCAGTAACTCTGGAGTTCATACAGTACAGATTTCTGCGAAATAGGGGATGAATTTGGTACCAAACGAAAGCTACGGATGTCTAGTTTACTGTCCAATTTACGGATCTCGATTTCGTTAAGCGAGCTAAATGTTAGGACAGTTTCCGTAAAGGGTCGCAAAACAGTCCGCGGTAACCCTAATGCTCGATAAAACTCGACGCACGATTCCCTAGGTTCGATCAATGCTATACAACCTTTAAGCTCACGAAATTATTAACAAATTACAGTCATGACACTTGTTCCCTTTTCGGGAACACCTCCACGTCTCTTGATTAAACAAACGACGAGCATTTCCTCGTCTTTTTCAACTATCCAATTACTAAACCAAATTCAAATTCTAATTCGATTTCAATCTTCTAACTTCTATATTCATTTCTCGGGTGGAATCATCACCAACTACAATCTTGTTTATTAATCGACAACAAACACTAATATCAAATTAGTTTCCTCATTCGACTTTCCTATCGACAATTAAACTCGATTACTCGTCTCTTACCAAAAACTCGACTTTCTTAGAATTCGTTCAAATTTTTCAATTACGTTCATTAACTACTAAGATTAGCAAATATTCAAACCATAAACCTATATCATTATCCATACTAAACTTATCGACGATTCTTCATCTCTTACGATTTCTATTTCATTTTTAGAAAAATCTAATTAAATTATATGTTCATTTACAAGCTTACCACTTATCAATTATATCATCACATCATCAAAATCATAACAATTTCTCATCCAATTATCCACTTCTTCTTCTCTTACAACCTTGTTCTTATTTTAGAAAATTCCTAATTAATTCATATGTTTATTATTTATCTCAAGCAATCATATTCTACAATCTACACATCTAATATTCAAAAAATTAAGACTTAAAACATTAAATCCTATAATCCCCTAATTTTCGGTTATAACAACAAATAAGGAGGATGAATTTTCACTTGATTCTAACCACGGGAATTCATTCCTATGCATTAATTAACCAAGAAATAAACTTAAAACATCATTCCTTCATCTCTTATAATTTTCGAAAATAACAAGAATTAAAAGAATGGAATTTTGCTTGGATAGAAATGAAGCTAAGATCATTACCTTCACGATTATGTAATCGGAAACGAAATCGATCGATAAACAAGAAAGCTTTGAGAATCGAAAGCTTAAGAAAATGAAGAACACACTTGGAGATGGTGAAGAACTTGAAGAACAAGAGAGAGAAGAGAGAAATGAGGTGTTATGTTTAGATAATATCTCATAAAGTAGAATAAAAAATCTAACAAGGTGAGTCATGCCCATAGGTGGCGGTTTGGATAGGATTTTAAGTCGAAAATATCGCGTTTTACGGATCTAATACGACGTATATAAATCGAGAAATTAATTTCCTAGACGGTTACGTTTTTTATGAAATCTAATTCGACCATTAGATTAGAAATAAATCTCTTACTCGGAAAGCATAATTCGTTTTCCAAAATCCGATGAAAAGTCGGGATTTAGACAGTCCAAATTTCGCCCGGAAAAATAATAAAAACTGACTTTCTCCGGTAGACTCGTATCGCAGAAAAAGTGAATGTAAAGTCTGACGGTTTTTCGATCGGAGTTTTCGAACGAAAATCCTAATACAGTAGTCGTTCAACTGACTTCTGGAATTTATTTTCAGAAACGGATTTCACCGTTAGTCTTAGAATTGAAAATCCTTAACTTAGGCGTGCAAAGCCTTAATTAATAATTAAATTTTTATTTTAGCGACGAAAGAAAATATCTAGGGTATTACATAAGCTCTAAAGGAAGAAATATGCATGCTTTAATTTATGCTTAGGCAAACTAGGATGTGAGATGAGATAATTGATGTGAGGAATTGGTTAGGAAATCAAACCCTAAGAGATTATCTAGAAATTAAAAAGAAAATAATAATCCTATTAAAAAATGATGAAAACCGAAATTAGAGAAAAGGAGGAATAAAATTGATTTCCATAATTTTTTGATGATTTATTGCATATATGATTATGATTGGAATGATAATTTATGCATGAGAAAAATGAAGAAAATTATTTATCCTATTTCTATGTGGGAGCCGAGAATTATGAGTTTTTTGAGAAATATTTAGGTTGATTTATTTTTGATGATTCAATGATGTTATGAGCATGATATGAGTATGGGGTTATGAATGATTTAATTTATTATGTTGATTATGTGAGAAAAATCGATATTTATGAGTTATGGAGGAAAGTAGTTTTTTTTATGATTTTTGGTAGTTTTGATGATATGATGATATGAATGTGTTTGTGTTTGATTTAGAGTATTAGATGTTCAATAGGAATTTTTGAGATGAAGAAAATGAAATTTTAAGCATCAAAATGCTTCCAAAATCGATGAAGGTGAATTTTTGAATGCCTAGTGTGTGTTCTAGGTGTTCTTGGTGAGAAATATGAAGATTTGAAGATTAATAAAATTAATCTTAAAATAAATTAAATTAGTTATTAAAATAACTAAAAATTCAAAAATTATAAGAATAAAATTAAATAGAAAATAATAAAAAAATTATTAAATTAATTTTGAGGTATGGAATTGAGTAAAAACAAAGAAAAATACTTCTTTGTTAAGTAATTAGAATTTAAGAGAAAAAAATTAAGTGAGTTTAATAATAGAGATTAAAAAGAAATAATAATTCTAGTTGAGAATAAAAAGAGGAGTTAGAGTTAAGAAAAAAAATAAATTGAAAGGTTGAGTATAAAGTCTAAGACGAGTTAGTCGAGGTTAAGTCGTTCAATTGAACGAGAATTGAAAAAGAATTAATCTTAAGTTAAATAGAATCTCTTTTAAGAAGAGAAAATTATTTGTAGAATCGAGCATAAGAAGTTAATGAAGAGTTAAGTCGAGTTGAGTTCGTTTACTCGTTTAATTGCGAGATTAATCAAAGAGATTTGAAATGAAAAATAAAAATAAAAAAATAATAAATAGAACTAGAATTAAATAAATTAAAGAAATAATTTCTTAATGAAATAAGAAAATTTAAGTATGCGATTAAGAGTTAAGTTTGAGCTTAAGCAATTAAATAATGCTATTAGGAAATATAGCTTAATAAAATGAAGTCTCGAGTTGAAAATTTAATGATGATGTTTAAATACGAGAATCGAGTTTAAAGAATCACAAATATTCATTCGTTTCTTAATAATATGTTGAGTGATAAATGATTTCTTGATAATACTTGAGTAAGAATAATCGAGTTTGGTTTTCAAATAATTTTGAATATGAGATAAGACGATGAAGTTATCGAGTGTTGAGTTTTAAATTTAAAAGTCGAGTTATAATCGAGAAAACAAATTTCTATTAAATAAAGAAAATAAGAGTTTAATTGAGAATAAGAAAGAAAGTTTATTAATATAAGATAAGATAATTACGAGTATGTGTACGTAGTTGAGGAAAGACGACGTATTTTGAAATAACGTTGTGTTTGAGTCGAGAAATATTAAATGACTATTTGAGTTTAAATTCAAAATTCTTATTGATTGAATTCTTGTTTGACTTATTAAGATTGACGAGATTGTTTTAATGCTTATTTTGAAGAAAATATTTTCCGAGAATAAATCGAGCAGTGTCGAGTTAGCTGTTAATTATATTTGATATTTAAATCGTGTTGAATTTATTATGCTTGATTGAACCTATGTGTTTAAGTGATATGTTCATATTCCCTTTATGATGACATGACTTGCTCAATTGTTGAGAATGCTTATATGTTACATGATTGATTTGAGATGACGATAGTTGAATTGAGTATTCGAGTAAGAATTTGAGCAGCGTAATCGAGATGAATAATATTTCTTTAATTAGTAAGAGATGCTAAAGTAATGATGATTTAGAAACGAGGATATGAGATGAAGTTATTTAGTAACCAAGTAAAGTCGATAACCGAGAACGAGAAAGTCGAGAAAGGATATTGATTTAGAAAAGATAAAGATAGAGAGACTCGAGTCAAGTAAGAGTCCTTCAGCCGAAACCAAAATCTACTTTACGTCTTACGCGTCGAGAGTCTTATTCTTTATTCGATATCAAATTGTGAAGGACCGAGCGGGACGGAAAAGTAGCAAGGACGTTCAAAAGAGTAAGCCGCCTAGTTAGAATCTTTGGAAGTCAGGTGAGCTTTTCTAAAATTAAAACTCCGATGAATGCTATTATTGCTTATTGAGTATTACTATTTGAGTTTTTAAATTCAATTGACTAGCCGTTTTTATGTGAGTTGGTATGCTTTATCATCTGCTTGAGATATTATTGCCCTGTGAAAGACAGGAGCCCACGTGTGGTATTTGAATTGTTTGAGATGATTGTCTGCTTTACTTCAGTTTAGCCGGTCCTAGTGTTTGAAAAAGAGGCCTACTTCTCGACACAGAGATGAGGTGTAGATGATTCATACATGTATGTTCATAATATGTTTGACAGCGCTATCGTTTCAAGAAAAATAAAATGTTTTTGCATACACAAGTAAACGTTTTTTATTGCATTAATACTTGTGATGCTACGGCAAGGCAAGTTCAATTGTATAGCTCTAAGAGCAACTTTTCAAATGTTTTAGCATGTGTTCACTGAGTACGAAGTACTCAGCCCTGCATGTATTTCTAAACGTGCAGGTTAGCATAGCAGGATGTGAATGGCGTGGACGGCTTGGTGGTGTGTTCTTTTGGTTGAGTCGAAAGTTGGCTGGCAATTACATGTCTTCATACGTGTAGTTGTTGGGAATTGAGTCGATTTCTCCGCCGCAGTATTACATGATGTTTCTTTTGTTATGTTTTGAATAGCACTCTGATACTTTGTTTAAATTCACAAGCGATGTGCTCGATACAATTTACCGCTTTTCTTAATTCTCGTTTCATGTGAACTTGACATACTTATTCCTTTTGAATTTAATATGTAAATTATCTATGCTCGTTTGGTGTTTTATCTATGACTTGGAAGCATGCCTTATTTGTTATCGCTTTCAGTCAATAATCCCTTGATTCCCCGAGCATGAACCCTTATGTGAGTTGGGTTAGTATGTGGTTTAGTAGTGTTAGTGTCATTCGTCGCACCTCGGGAGTCGGGGTGTGACATGATGATTCTTTGTTGGGCCTTTCTAGTGATTAATGCTCCTTGGGCAAGTAACTGAACGATGACTCCGATAGAGGTATTGCCCAAGGTAGGGAGTCGGCGGAGTGTCGCCAACTAAGTAAGGATAGGTCAGGGAAGGGTTTGTTGAGAGCGTAACGAGTAAAAAGGGATCTCAGCATTCAAGTCCAATAACCAACGACGCATGCATGTAATGAAGATATTTGCACCAATGACCAAGCAAGTGTTTTCACTTAACAATGTCTTAGTCCAGATCAAGTCATTTTTATTATTGATCAAGTTATCTGTTTTCTTTTCAGTGTTTATTTAAGTTCTCATATTGGGCAAGAGAGTCCCAGTGACCAAGATAGCAACACCAAACTTTCTTTACAGGTGGAGGAGGTTTCAAGAGATAGTGACAATCAACTCCTTGTGGATCGACCCTGTACTTACTTGCTAACTATATAGTTGTAAGGATAGGCTATAAATTCATTTTGAGAGCGTGAACGACAGCCCCGTCATGGACGTAGGAGGTCAATCTCTGAACTACATTAAAATACTGTGTACTTCACTTTCTACATTTACATTCAGTAACTGACCCAGCATATTGCATACAAACTGCACTAACTTTGGGAACTTGACCTTCCCCGTTTTCATAAAAGGTTTCAGTTATAATAACAAGTTTAAATTCCACCAACTTCTGCATACGCTAAACTCTTTGAAACCTCAGTTAGGCATCTCAACTTAAACCTCAGCTGCGCACTCAGCTGAGCCATCAGATGTGCACCTAACTATGCGATCAGCTCCAACTGAGCAACTCAATTGTAAAGCAGCTCCAATTGACTTTTCCTGTTGTCGAACAAACTAACCTGAGTAGATTAACTCAGTGAAAAGATTTTGAAAAGTAACAAAAATTGCTACTGGTGTATTCCCTCCCCCCCCCCCCCATACACCACTTACTTGTTACCGGGACCATTAAAAACTACTTGCTTCAACTTATTTTGTTGACTCTTAGACTCACCACAGCAATGGTCTCGTCGACGGGCTCGAGACAGCCGCGTCGATGAGACACCACGATGCAGGAGGCCCCCGCTCGAGATGGTCTCGCCGTATCGAGACTGCCTCGATCCAGCACGTGTGGGACACATGCTAGCGTAAAAGAAAAAAAATTAGCGCGTGCAATGCACACGCCTAATGGAATTTGTTTTAAAACCCATAGCCGTTCGACAACGGCTAAAAAATGGTCAATTTTTTTTTTATAATCTCATCTATAAATACCCCATTTCTTCACACCATTTTCTCCACACCAAATTCATCTTCTTTCTCTAGTTTTCTCTCTATTTTTTTTTAAATGTCTTACTCGCCGGAATCCTCAATCAGCTACTTTTCTCATGGCACCGAGGATGAGATTATGTTGATGGTCACGAACCTCCAAGCTGCTGCCGCTCGACTCTTCGCCGCCAAGAAAAAAAGAAGGGAAAGAGGATGGTGGTACACCGTGATTGGGAGGCGACATTAGGGCAATTAATAAAAGAAACTTGGACTGAATTTCGAATCAATGAACATTAATACTTTTCACTTGATCATGGGCACAATGATATTCAACCGCACACCTTTACTATTCAGTTTAAAGGATAAATTAATTCATGCCTTATGGTTAAGAAGTCACGGCTAAGAATGTTTTACCCTTATATCTATCGCTTTAAATTCGAGTATGCCATAGACACTCTAAACAAAACTCCTCTCTGGATCAACACACCCATGAAGACCCTTCAGCAAGTGTATTGCCCAAGAGGCATTTATATCTTTTAGACCTAAATCAGCTAAGAGATGCCCAAGACATCGACTGCTCTCCAATACTTATTATCTATTCGAGCACAATAGACACTCTCGTGTTGACCTCGATTCTATTGGTGATCTAGACGCCTTAATGTATTGGTGATCAAGCAATTAGTTACCTTGCTCAAATCTAATATTAAGCCCTAAGTACTTCGGGAATAAAAGAACACAATTTAGTTTAAACACTTAGGCCTCACGAGTGATCGAAGTATTTATTATTCACATCATCTAATCCATTCCAAGTATAAGAAATTAGCTAGACATAAATTCAAACATAATCAAAGAAATTAAGTAAAACATAATTAGAACTAGAATAAGAACTATATTACCATGTACAAATGTAAATCGTCTTGCCCAGAATGCCAACAGAAAACTAAAACAATAATATAGCAGAAATTTTGCCCGTAGGACTTGTTTTTCTCCTCGCAAAACTCTCTCAAGAACAGAATTAAAACTATTCTAGGGTTGCACGATGATTTAGCAGAGAGCAAGAAGCCATATATATGGCCTTAAGGTTAGGTTAAGTCGGTCTGCTTCATGGGCTGGACTCCTTCCTTACTTGGCCTTATTTCCTTCTTTAGCTTGGCATCGGTGGCATCGGATTTCCTTACTTGTTGATTACAGCTTCAATCGGTCTCTTCATGATAAGGATGGAAGTTTCCTTCCTTATCCTCTTTCTTGGCGCTCAAGACTCATCCGTTGCCCTCTGCTTCATCCTTCTGTCTTGGTCATATCAGCTTCAGTCTTACCCTCAACGCGCACTAGTTTGGGTACTCTACTGCTTTGGCAATAAGATTATGGGTAGGTACTCCTTCACCCGTAGCTTTGCTTAAGATATGTCTCTTTATTTGCCCAATGCTAGAAAAGCAGTTTTTCACACCAAATTATGCCTACAATTGCACTTGTTTTGCCCTGCACCCACTTCCTCCTACTTGTATCCTCCCAGACACATAAAGACTCGAAAAAGATATAAAAGACACAACAAAAAGACACGATAAATGAACACAAATTTGGGTTCATCACACCCATAGAGTTTAATCACTCTTGTCCTCAAGGGTGTAGTTGCAACTCGCCCAAGACTCAAAACACGTAAAAACAAAACTAAACACAAACTCATCATAAGTTCAGCATATTATGGTCATTGGTCAAAGAAAGCAATCATATATATAGATCAAGTAATGCCATCAAATAGATCAAGATAGAATCAATGAGCAAAGTAGGATATTCCTCACAGCACTCTTCTCTCAAGTGTATTGGGCTAAATGTTTACGCTCGTGACCAATATTAACTTGACTTTCCATAGGCTATTCTGTCTTCTACATTCTCATAATCTAAACACTTATCAATAGGTCTTTTATTGGGTTACAATGGGGCTCAAGGCATAAGGTAAGGAATATTTAGGAACTGGCTATGGTCAATACAAACTCAGTTTTGGGCAAAGTCTGCTCCAGATTCTTCATCCCTATTCCAATAGCTTTGGGCCTTAGCACACACTTATTTTTTTAGGACCTTTATTTGCAAATATTTTTTTTTCTATTTTTTTTTTTCTTTTTCTCTTTTTCAAAGTCCTTTAAACAACACCTCTATAATTCTAGGCATGCTAAGCATCCTACTAAAGTCAGGTGTTCTGCCCATGATAATATACCCCTTGCCCTCCATTCATCCCTTATTCTTTTCTTAAACCTGAGTTCTCATGACCGGAATGGCTATAATCTCCAGGCTCATTTTAAGTGAATAGAAAGAATTTATTTCAAGCTCGAGGGGCTAAACAAAGGATAAACATAAGGGTAAGACTTTTTAGGCTCTGAGCTAAATGAACAAAAATATGCCTAAATCATCTAAGTGCGTTGATCAAGTAAGTTAAGCTTCAAAGAGAATGCAGGCAAGTTCTAGATTATCAAGTCTCATGGTCATATCTCACACCAGAAAAGAAATCATACTGCATATAATATGTACAGTAAATAAAAGCTCAAATCCTCTCAAGGTAGCTCATAGATTCATTCTGTCCTACCTATCCACATAAGACATACTCAATCATAGCATAAATCATACTTGACCTTGACCTAAACCCTAAATATGCTGATCAACAAACTCCAATAGACAAACATTTAAACACAAAGATGACCCCCACTCACACACTTTGCTTTAGGCAAAGTGATTAAGGTGATGGTCAAGACACTAACACAAAACAGACTTTAATAAATAACAAGAGCCCACCCACACAATTTGCTTTGGGCAAAGTGGGTAGAGTCATGACCAACAAACACAAACTTGAGAAGGAAATTCGAATGCCTTCACCACACCATTTGCATAGCAAATTGTGGGTGAAGGCAATACTTTAAACCTTCTCGACCAACATACACACAAATTTAAAAACAAACAAGACTTAAACAAAAATTAAAAACCTAATCTACAACATAAACTGGGAGGAACAAACTAAGAGGAAGATTATGGTGTGTACCTGAAATTCTGGTGGGCAAAGTAGGCACGTTGTCCGTCGAGTAATTTCTTCAGTATCTTCTCCATCCGCTCCATCCTGGGCGCATCCTCCTCAACTTCGGACATGGCAGCAGCAACTTTTCCTCGGGTAATGGCAGGCTTCATCTCTTTGGCAGCTTTGACCTCAACCTCCTTTCCCTTGGGTAGATAGTCAATGAATACTATCTTGCCCATGGGGTCTTCTCTGATGTCTTTCATCCGCTTCAAGGCCTCGAAGTCGAGGTGCTCTTCTTTCATCGGCTTGAGGTGAGAAAGCTTGTCCATTAAATCCATCTCTTAGACATAGAGTGTGATCCAATGCCCACAAGAGTAGTGATGCCCAGGCTTTGTAATGACTGACTTGATGTGCTCCTCATTTTATGTGTCATTCACTATTGACTCTCTCTACCCACTTTATTTCACTTTAATAACTCCACTAAATATACTTTTTCTCCCTAATTATTTTGTAATATCCCGGATATTTCTTCCGTCGCTAAAATAAAAAGTTGTTAATTAATTAAGGCTTTGCACGCCTAAGTTAAAGAATCTCAGTTTTAAGACTAATGGTGAAATCCGTTTCTGAAAATAAATTCCAGAAGTCGTTCAACCGACTACTGTATTAGGGTTGTAATACCCCGAAAATTCTTTACGTTCTAAAAAATTTAAAGTTAATAATAAAAATGGCTTTGCACGCCTAAGTTTACGATTTTGAATTCTAAGACTAACGGTCAAATCCGTTTCCGAAAATAAATTACGGAAGTCAGCTAGACGACTACTGTATTTAGGGTTAACGCGTACGAAAAATTTTTAGTTCTGGAGCTCAGAACGGAAAACCGTCTGATTTTTACATTCACGAAATCGCGATACGAACTCGCCCGAGAAAGTTCGTTTTTATAATTTTCCGGACGAAACTCGGACTGTGTCGTCCCGAGTTTTTGTCGAATTTAAAATTTTAAATATTATTTTCCGATCAAGTTTAATACGTTAAAATTTTTTGGACGAATCGGATTGTGACGATTTTGTGCCGAGCTACGTTTTTCGTCGTTCGATTTCCGTAACATCGTATCGCGTCGGAAAAGCGCGTAATTCCTCTCCCATTTCCTCTCATGACCGACATTACACTCTCTCACCAAGCTAGATATTTCATTTTATATAGTTTCTAACTTAATGACTTACTACTCTTAGATATTATTTTTACTTTACACCTATTAACCTAAGTATTAGATATTATCACAAGTTAGTCATCCTCACTCATCTCCTCCCCCCCAAAACCGAACCACACACACACTTGCATACACTCTCTCTTTTCTTCATTTCCTCCATTGAAGAGTTATAGTTCTTGGACAAGAAAAATCACACAAGTCTCCAATCCTCCATCAAAGTCTATTTCTTCCTTTGTTAATCCTCAAGGTAATCCTCTCCTCTCTAATTCTATCCATCCAAAATCCATTTCTTTTTATTTTTCTTTGGATCGAGATTTATGGGATGATGGAACTAGATGTTTGATCTTCGATTAGTGAAATTAGATGTGTTTGGATATGAATACTAGGATTGAAATTGGAAGAAAATCATGAACCCTAATTACTAGGGAATACCGAAAATTTAGGGCTTTAGTGTGGGTTGTTTGAATTCTTAAATTGATGGTATGATATTGCTTAGGAAGTGTTCGATTAGTGATTAGAACAAAGAAAAATCGAAACCCCTATGTTTTGATTGAAACCGAGTTCTAGGGCTAGGGTTTTGATTTGGGAATTTTTGTTTAATGTGCAATTGGACTTGTAATTGTTTGGTTGATAATATAGTAGTATGATTAAGAGATAAATGGTGTTAATTGATGAAGAAAAACACCCTCTTTATTTATGTGATAATACCGAAAATTTTGAGAAATTTAGGGCTTTTCATGTAGTTGATTTAGATGATGTTTTGTTGATGAAATAATGTTGTAATTAATATTAATTGATGTTATGGATTTAATTGGAATTTTCTAAAAATAAATTGTGAGTCGTAAGAGACAAATAAGTCAATTTAAGTTGAGATGTAGTAATGATATGAAGTGATGATATGCATGAAAATGAATCTCGTTAGATGTTGTTTGATGACGTAAAATTTGAGCGAAATCCGACAACTTTTAAAATCTCGTAAGAGACGAGCAATTAGTCGTAATTAATAACCGAGAAGTCGAATAAGAATTTTAGCTTGATAATATTGTTTATGATGGACTAAGGTATAACTTTTTAGTTGACGACATGAGCTTTCGAGCTATTACAATATGAGTTATAGTGATAGTCGAGAACTAGAAACGAGGAATTGTTAATTACTTTGGTTTAGTACTTGATAGTTGAAAGCCGACGTTTAGAACGCCGTGCTATTGGACGAGTTTTGAAAAGGAGTTCATCACGTACGGGGGTACGTGTTGACTGCCTTGAGAGTCAAGTTTCATGAGAAATCGAATACGAGAACTTAGAACGAACCTAAGAAGTTATACGTCGATTCTATCGAGCAACTAGGGTTAGCGCGGCAGTTTTGCGACCCTTGCCGGAAACTGTAATATCTTTTAGCTCGTTTATCGGATTTGCGATCCGTAAATTGGAGCGTAAACTAGACATCCCAAGCTTTCAAACGGTATAGGGTTCATTCCCTGTTTCCAGTTCCCCTGTTCTGGGCAGTCCCCAGAGTTACTGCCTTGCGCAGTGATTTTTCAGAATTCATTCTTCTAAGTTGTTTCGTTCGCAACTTAGTTTCTTTCGATCGTTTAAGCCGTAATAACTTGACGACTATCTTCCTACTGACCTCAGTGTCAAGTATGGAGCCTTGAGTGTTAAATGAGACGAGTTTGTATCTCGTATCCGTTAAAGTAAAGAAATTTAGTTAAGCGTGAAAATGCCTAAATCATCTAAAGAACTAAAACTTAATTTCCTAAGTTGATTTCCTTTCCAACTTAGTTCCTTTTGATCTTTTAAGTCGTATTGAGCTAACGACTACCCTCTCTACTGACCTAAGAGTCGAGTATGAGACTTTTCGAGTTCTAAACGAGATTTGTTCGAGTCTCGTTCCCGTTTAACTAAAATGAAACTAGTAAGCGTACAATTGCCTAAAGAAATGAAACGACTAAAACCTATTTCGATTTTCAATGATCGATTATCTTTTACGACCCGATTTTTAAGTGTTATTATTTTACGATGAAGGAGGAAGCCAGCAGTAAGGAAAGGACGGAAGATCAGAAGATCGGAAGCTCATACTTAGTAGTTCTGTATCACGAAGGTGGGCTTTTATATATGAAATAAAATGAGCATTGCTCGAAAACCCTTTTCTTTATCGCTTTGATATCTGTGTTTTCAAAGTGATAATTATGGCATGACCTGTTTTATGTTTTATGTGAGTTCTCTTGTACCTATCTGAGTTAACATTCGTGTTTTCCAGATTTAGAGTTAATCTAAATAGGTTAACTAACGATCGGCTCTGAGTTAGCTGCTAAGTGCTTTCCAGATTTAGTGCACTTTGTAACCTGTGGTGTATGTGATACCCTGTTGAGGGGTACCAGCCACGGTGAATGAGAATTGGTCAAGATTTGAACGTAGCATACCAGAAAAATACTCAGCCAGTAAATTGTGAAAATCAGTCAGAAAATGTTTAGTAGACACGGGCCCCTTTTAATAAAACCCCCGATGTGCTACAAATTATGAAATGCCAAATTATCTATACCTATGATTATGTTTTCGGCATCGTGCCCACTAAGTACTTTTGTACTTAGCCCTGCATTGTTTTCTAAATGTGCAGGTTGAAGCGACGATAGCGGCGGTGGTTGAAGTTGAGTTGAGAAGATAGGATGTTTTAGCTTATGACTTACTTCCGCTGCAAAACTCTAGTCTTTTGAGATTATGTACTTTTTGAACAAATCACTGTAGTATAAGTTTGTATTCGTGAACTTAGTTACTATCGTGTACTTTTATCGAGTAATCCTTCGCGATTAACTCTTCCTTTATATTAGTAAAGTCTTGTTCATTGAATGTATGTTGTCTTTTATGTATGTTTAGTCAGTTAGCCCCCTTCTTCCCCGCTTCTTTAATCCAACCCCAGTCGCACCCCGGCTTCTGCTATCCCTCGGGATTTGGGGCTGTGACAAGGGTTTTCGCGTCCGATAGAATTTTCGTTCGAGAACTCAGATCGAAAAACTATCTAACTTTACATTCACTTATTCTGCGATACGAGTCTTCTGGTAAAAGTCAGTTTTATTTATTTTTCCGGGCGAAATTTGGACTGTCATGTCTCAACTTTTCTTTGGATTTCGGAAATCTAATTATGCTTTCCGACTAAGTAAATTATTTCCAATCTAATGATCGAATTAGTTTTCACCGGAAACGTAACCGTCTAAGAAATTAATTAATCGATTTCAATACGCAGTATTAGACCCGTAATCGAGATATTTTAGGATAAAAATCCCTCTTAAAACCGCCACCTACACCCTTAGTCATCCTTCTTGATATTTTTTCTACTTTATGAAATAAATATCAACATAACACCTCACATTTCCCTCTCTCTTCCCTCTCATAATCGCCCTCCCCCCCCCCCTCAAACTCTCTCTTCTCTCTCTTGTTCTTCATCTTCAAGTGTGTTCATCAAGTTCTTCAAGCATTCAAAGTTCCATAACTTATTCATCTACCAATCGATTTCAATTCCGATTACATATTTGGAAAGGTGAGAGCCTTCTCTTCATTACTATCCGAACAAAATTCCATTCCTTCACTTCTTGAAATTTTCGAAATTAGTATGAGAGGAAGAAGATGATGTTCTAAGTTTATGACTTGATTATGTATGCTTAGGAATGGATTTCCATGGTTAGAATCAACTAGAAATCATCTTCCTTATTTATATTGTAATAACTGAAAATTTAGAGCGATAGGGTTTGATGTTTTAAATTTAGGATTTTAGATGATTGGTTGGTGGATTATCACTCTAGGTATTGATATATTGATGTATGAATTGTTTTGGAATTTTCTAAAAATAAAAATGAAAATGTAAGAGATGAAGAAGCATGATTTTGATTAAGTAGATCTTATGATTTGATGATATGATTTGATATATATGATGTAGGAAGCATGAAGTTCAACATATATTTAATTTAGATTTTTCTCAAAATAAAAACGAAATCGTTGGAGACGAAGAATCGTCGATAGAATTAGTTTTGATGTTGATATGGATTTATGGTTTGCATATTAGTTAATCTATGTAGTTAATGATGATAATTGGAAAGTTTGAACGAAATCTAAGAATGTCGAACTTTTCATAAGAAACGAAGAGTCGAGAATAATCGTCGATAGGAAAATCGAACAAGAAAACTAATTGAATATTAGTGATTGTTAGTATGATAGGTTAGTTGTTGAATTAATTGAGAATTAACTAACAACTTTGGAGAATCGAGTTCTTAGACTGATATAAATGACGTGGATTAGTTAAGTAATGGTTTATGATGATGTTAATGCGTTAAGATGTTCATTACTAAGTAAGAAGATGATAGAAACTAATTTGATTTGAATTGAATTAGTAAAACTTCAAGAATCGAAGAAAGTAAGTAGGTACGTAAAAGAAGAATAAGGAATCGAGACTTTATATGTTGATTGATTTGAGTTCGTAGTTGATTAATAAGTAGGAATGAAGTTGATGAAGATTTCATATAGGTTATGAAATAAAAAATAGAAGTTGAATATTAAAATTCAATTGAATTTGAAATGGAATTTGTTAAATAATTGGTTAGTTGAAAAGACGAGAAAGTGCTCGTCATTTTGTTAATCGAGAAACGTGAAGGTGTTCACATTAAATGATTGTGTGTGTTTACTGTTATATGATATAAATTTCATGCACATAAAGGTTTTATAGCATTGATCGAACCTAGGGAATAGTGCGTCGAGTTTTATGAGCGATTAGGGTTTCTCGGCAGTTTTGCGACCTTTCACGGAAACGGTCATAACTCTTAGCTCGTTTAACGAAATTGAGATCCGTAAATTGGAAAGTAAACTAGACATCCGTGTCTTTCTTTTGGTACCAAGAACATCCCCTGTTTCGAAGTATTCTATTCTGTAGAGGCTCCTGACTTACTGCCTTGTGCAGAAAATGTCCAAAACTCATTTTCTTAAATTGAATTCTTTTCGACTTAATTCTTTAAGAAATTTTAAGTCGTTAAGAGTTATCGACTTCCATCCTTAACTAATCTAAATGTCGAGTGAGGAACCGAGTTAGTTCTAAATGACATGTGTTCGAGTCTCGTTTCTTCGTTAATCAAAAGAGATTAGTTAAAGTGCAAATGCTTAAAAGACTTAACCGAATTCAAATTACTTTTTCTTTAAATCATCTAGACCGATTTACTAAAGCATGTTTGATTGCGATAGAAGGAGGAAGTCGCAATTAGAAGAAAGAACGGAAGACCTAAGACAGAAGTTCGTGTTTGTTCTGTAAATGGTTAAGGTGGGCTTTTTCTATATATCAAATAAAATGAGCGATGCTCGAAAATGTTTACTTACTGCTTTGATAAGTGTGTTTACAAATTGATTATCAGTGCATAAAAGATTTGTTTTATGTGAGTTCTTTTGTGCCTTTCTGAGTTAGCCAAAGGGGCTTAACTAATCGATCGGACTCTGAGTTAACCGGAAGGATTTTCCAGAGCTAGTGTACACGGTAGCCGGTGTGTGTGGTACTCTGTTGAGGGGTAGCCAGCCACGGTGAATAGAACGTATGCGGAAGAAGTTAACTCTTCCCCGGAGTTGAAACAGAAGTTGGGCAAGTTGAACGTAACAACAGTCAGAAAATGCTCGGCCGAGTGATTTATGAGAAAAGAAAATGTTTAGTAAGCACGGGCCTTTGATGAAAAACCCTGATGCATTACTTTTTGAGATACTTGATTAATCTATACTCTTTTTCGGCACTGTGCCCACTAAGTATGTTTATACTTAGCCATGCATGTATTTATAAATGTGCAGGTTAAGTGACGGAAGCGGCGGAGGTTGAGTTGAGTTGTACATAGGAAAGAAGAACTATGTTTCAGTCTACGTTATTCCGCTGCAAAACTATTTCATTTTGATGTATAACTTTTTGGTCTAAGTTTCGTACTTTAAACATTAGTCTACTCTGATAACAAACTTCATCTAGTGATCCTTCGAGATCGACTCTCTTTTGTTAATGAAATCGGTTTATAGATATCATCTTGTTTAATATTATTAGTTAAGGCATCTATTCAGTTAGTTATTCCCTCTTCTTCCCTGCTTCTTTAATCCAACCCCAAGTCGCACCCCGGCTTTGCCGTCCCTCGGGATTTGGGGTTGTGACATATTTTCTCCTTAATTTTCGTGCCCAAAAAAACTAGGACAAGTCAAGCGGGACGGAGGGAGTATGTTTTAGGGGAGTTGAGTTGATATTGAAATGCAGAGTGTGAGATTGTTTCCCTTCTCGTGGTGTTTTTCTTGCATTCATGCATGAATCAACAAGTTAACTCTTATCGTACGTATTCCAATATACATTAATTATTATCGGAGTTCGTATATTTTATCATAATTGAATATATTTCACGCTTCTCCCTATATCAATGAGGTGCGGTGACGGGTAAAGGAATTGATTGAAAGAAGAAGTTGATGAGAGAGAAAGAGATAAAGTTGATGGCTGGTTGAAAAAAGAGGGAGGAGAGATAAGGATATAGTTAGTTGGGCCTTTTGATTTAGGCTTGAATAGTTAAGTAGGAGAAAAGAAATGGGCAAAGTTGGTTTAAAATAAACATGTGGGTCGATTTTTATGTTGCACGGGCCCTTGATTTAATTCAGAAATGGGACAAATTTAGATATTCTTTTGCTTTGAATATTAGCTGCTAGGAAATATGTCTCATTATTACTTACTAGTATCTCCCGTGCAAATGCAAGGAGATATTTAATAAATTAAAAGAGTAAGCGATAAAGGTGACTACAATTAATTAATTTTTCACATCTACCGTGCATAATATACATCTCCCACCAATTTGTTCATTCCATTTGCGACAAAAAAATTTGGGAAAAAAAAATTAGAAGACACCATATAATGAAGGTTCCAAAGACAATTACAATAAAGTGAACCAAAAAGGGTAGAAGTGAATTATTTTTTGTATTCCTCTATCCGTAGAAAAAAAATAGGAGAGTAAAAGTGCCACAATTTCAACACTTGTGATTAGGAAGTTATTAACTATAGGAGAATCCACAATAGTAGCACCAAGGTGTCTCTATTTCAAGTGGACTCTGGATAGAGACAACTACCTGCAATGGGTTGTCTCTATCCTGTTTTAATAGAATTAGTTTTAAAAATTGATTTTAGATTAATTTAAAAAAAATCAAAAATTATAATAATTTTAAAAAAGGAAATATTACATTAATAAAAAATAAAAATTACATAATTTAGAAAAATTACTTTAATTAAAAAAGTTACTCCTTCCGTCCCACCAGACTTGTCTTGTATTCTTTTTTGGGTTGTCCCGTTATTCTTGTCCTGTTTTCTTTTTTGAAAATAATTAGGAGACAATTAATTTGTTAAACAATCCACTTTACACATTTCATCATGCTTTTCCACCTCATTTTCTGTGCCATTCACTATTCTCCTTCTCTCTCCACTCACTTTATTCCACTTTATTTCACTATTCACTCTCTCTCTCTCTCTGCCCACTTTATTTTACTTTATCACTTTATTCCACTATTCACTCTTTCTCTACCCACTTTATTTTACTTTAAAAACTCCACTAAACATACTTTTTACTCTTAATTATTTTCTCCTTAAATCCCGCGTCCAAAAGAAACAGGACAAACCTGGTGGGACGGAGGGAGTAATATTTATCAGAAAATAAAAAATAAGGTAATTAAGAAACAAATTAGCCCACGAATAATTGAAGACAAAAATAGCCCACAAACATGAATTGAAGCCTACAACTTAGCCCACTCTAATTGGAACCCTCAAAATAATATAAAATCCACAAAATTAGCCAAACCTAATTGAAGCCCTTAAAATAATACTCTCTCCGTCCCCACTTAGTATGGTATGGAGACCGTGCATATATTTTAAGAAAAATAGATAAATATTTGGTAGTAGAGTAATATTTTAAGTGGAGGAAGAGATCCATTTAGGATGTGTTGTTAATTTCTTAGTACATGAAACTTTATAGGAGCAAATATATTGAACTTTTAATTGTAAAAGGTAAAATATGTCCTAAAAAGAAACACCATACTAAGTTAGGATGGATATAAAAGGAAAGTAGTCATACTAATTCGGGACGGAGGGAGTAAAACACAGAGCGTGAAAGCGCTGCTCTTCTTCTTCCTTGCTCTCCTCATCCGCCTGCAACATCTTTTCCATCCATGTATGTCTTTTTCTATTATTTTACCCTTACTTCTTAATAATCATGCCCAAACAGTAAGGGACATTTTCGGATATGCTTTTAGTAACATTACGTATTGATCCTGTTAGATTTGAGCATGCAGCTCAATCAAGTTGGCTAATTTATGTATAAGTTGATCAGACTGAAAAGTTGCAAGATGTGCTAACATAGAATGGAGTTTCTGTTCTTCAGTCTGAGCTAGAGTTTTATGGAACATGTTGGAACAGATTCGAAAGATTCTTTCCATACTTGAGCGGATTTTGCGGAGATCTTTTTCTTATCCAGTATTGATGCGGAGAAGATCATATCTGGCGAAGATATTGTCTGTTCCACAAGATAAGCCTCCAAAGGAAGTTTCTATCTACAAGGAAACTAGGGCAAATCTTTGAAGATCTTATTTAGGGTTTCTCAAGACCTATATAAGTGGACTTTAACATCTTTTTGGAGGCTGCCGATTCCATAGCTATTTTCATTGTTCATAGCTAGTATACTTGCGTGAGTGAGTATTTTTCATATTGTACTTGAGAGTGTTATTTCATATAAAACACTTGATAGAGAGGTGAGCGTTGGGTTGTGACTCAAGCTTAGATTGTTCGAGTGCGTCTTGAACATTCATTGGTTCACGTGGGTTGGGAAGTGTGTGAGTTAGGAGACTTCATATGGTTGACGAACTATATGTGTGAGAGTCTGTAACTACAACTTACAATAGTGGATTGGTTCTCTCTTGGGCAGGAAGGCCCCCCTAGATGTAGGTTGATTAACCGAACTGGGTTACCACGTTTTGTGTGTTTTTGGTATTAGCATACTTATTGCTTTCTGTGCTAATCTCTGTGCTAAGTTTTGCGGCAACAAAATTCAATTTATATGCTTAAGTTGTTGGGTTAAATATTTCAATTGGTACCGGAGCGGTACACTGACTTCGCAGGTGTTGATCCAGGGACAACCGCAAATCTCTGTTACTGCATCTGACCCACAATGACTATTATTGGTCATGCTATGATGAAACCCCCATTGCTAGATGGGAAGAACTATGGCTACTGGAAAGTGAGAATCATGTCTCACATAAGATCCATTGATGAAGTTGCATGGTACGCGGTAGAAGAAGAAAGGAAACCTCCAGTCAAAGTAGATTCCACAGATCTCAAAATACGAAAGGAGTGGAACGATGAAGAGATCAAATGGTCAGGGATGAATCAAAAGGCCCTGAATGCAATTCAATCGGCTGTGAGTGTTGAGATCTTTGCTTTAATCTCCACTTGCACATCTGCCAAGAAAGTGTGGGACATTCTTGAGACAGCCTTCAAAAGAAACAAGAAGGTGAAAGGTCAGAGGCTCCAACAACTGACTTCTCAGTTTGAAAATTTGAGAATGGAGGAGACTGAAAATATTGGTGAGTTTCAGTCAAGACTGCTAGCTCTTGCCAACGAAAGCTTTCATCTAGGAGAGGAAATCCCCAATGAGAAGCTTGTCAGGAAGGTTCTTCGATCCCTTCCAAACAGATTTGAATATAAGGTGACTGCCATAGAGGAAGCTAAAGATGTCTCTGAACTCAAACTGGATGAGTTGATAAGCTCCCTAAGGACGTTTGAAATGGAAAAACAGAACAAGAGTTCTGAGAAAAGAAAGGGAGTTGCCTTTGCAGCTCACAACTGAAATCCTGATCCAGCTTCTGAGCCTTCAAGCAAAACCAGTGGAGATGAAGTTTTGGCTCTCCTCATCAAAAATTATGACAAGATATTCAAAAGGCCCATGAAAAGGAGTTCCAGCAGCAACTCGTCTAGAAAGGAATCCTCCAACCTCTCCTCAAGAAATAAAGGGGTGAAATCACGCACTGAAAAATCTGGTCCAAAATGCTTCGAATGTGATGGTTATGGTCACTTCCAGAATGAATGTCCTTGCTTCCTCAAACGTGAAAACAGATCCTATGTCGCCACACATAGTGATGAGGAAAATGATGATAGTGGCAGCGAGAAAGAGTCAAATGTTGTAGCTCACATAGCAGTTTTATCTGAAGCTTCAGAACAATCTCCACTTGAGCCAGAAGAGGTGGATGAAGAAAGTGATGAAGAAGAAGTGGACAAGGATACTTTAGTAAAGATCTATGAAGATCTTAAAGCTAAATGTGAGGAGGTTGGAGGTGCCAACAAAGAACTCAATTCCAATATCAAGAAACTGGAAGAGGAAAACAAGATTGTCAAATCTCAGCTAGTTGATGTATGTCAAGAAAAGGATAAGTTAAAAGCTCTCAACAATGTGTTGCTTCTGGATAACTCAAATCTCAAAGAAGATACTGTGTTCAAAACAAATGAACTCATTCATGTCAACAAGGTTGTTAGAATGATGACCAATAGTACTGCTCAACTTGATCAAATTCTTAAGGCTGGTCAACCAAATACAAGCAAAGCTGGCTTAGGTTATCAAGGGAATAAGGCGTGGAAACCAGTGAATACAGGAACCAAGACATCATTCGTTCCTGAGAAGGAAAAGCTAGCTGAAGGAACTTCTAACAACAAGAAGCAAGAGGAGGAGATTCCAATACAAGCTGTCAAAAAGAACCGTCGTAAAAAGCAACAACATCAGCGACTAGCTCGGAAACCTCCTACTGCTTCACAGAGACAGAGTCAAGTGTTCAACAATCAAGGATATAATAGTTATTACTCTCCAGTATGCCATTACTGTAAAAGACCAGGACATATCAGACCTAATTGCAGATTTTACATGGCAGATCGAAGAAGAACCATGAATCACAACACTAGAAGGCCAGGAAACGGAAGAAATTACATGGCTTATGTATCTCTGACAACTCTATGGGCAAGAGCTCAAAGTTCTTGAAGGAAGTTAAGAAAAACTTTAATGATACCGTGACTTTTGGTGATGGATCACAACTAAACATCATTGGCAGAGAAACGCTAGATGTTCCAGGTTTTCCTCCCTTGAAGGATGTATTCCTGGTGGACAGAATGAAGGCCAATTTGATAAGCATCGGGCAGCTATGTGATCAAGACTTGGATGTGAGGTTCACCTCTTCTCACTGTATTGTCATGAAGAATGGAGAGAATTATTTGATCGGGGATAGATCAGTGGATCGATGTTATCTCGCCAGAGTTCAGTCAGTGTGTCTCCGCGCCAGCTCATCCGTCACAGAAATTTGGCATCAGAAACTGGGACACTCCAGCTTCAGAAATATGAAGAAACTGATTAAAGTCGAAGTTGCAAGAGATCTTCCCTCCATGCATATTTTTGAAGGAAATGTATGTGGTCCATGTCAAGTTGGAAAACAAGTGCATATCGGTCATAAAAAGGTGCAAAATATTACCACTTCCAAAGTTATGGATTTAATGCACATGGATCTCATGGGTCCCATGCCAACTGAAAGTATAGCTAAAAAGAAGTATATTCTAGTTTGTGTGGATGATTTTTCAAGATTTACTTGGGTCGAATTCCTGCATGATAAAAGCGAGGCATTCGATTATTTTAAAGTCCTCTGCTTAAAATTAGAAGTAGAAAAAGAAACTCCTTTAAAGCGCATAAGAAGTGATCATGGAAAGGAGTTTGAAAAGGGACCTTTCGAGGAATTCTGCAATGAAAAAGGAATTGTTCATGAATTCTCTGCCCCCATAACTCCACAACAAAATGGAGTTGTAGAAAGGAAGAATCGCACACTTCAAGAGATGATGCGAACGATGATGAGTGCTCAAGACATTGCTGAATGGTTTTGGGCTGAGACAGTGAATACTGCATGCTACATTGTAAATAGAGTCTATATTCGACCCAAGATGGACAAGACTGCCTATGAATTATGGAAAGGCAGAAAATCCAGTTTCAAGCATTTTCATATCTTTGGAACGATTTGCTACGTTCTAAATGACAGGATTCAAAGAAAGAAGCTTGATGATAAAGGAGTTGAGGCAATCTTCTTGGGGTATTCTAGAAATAGCAGGGCTTTCAGAGTATTCAACAAAACCACAAAGACCGTGATGGAGTCGATTAATGTTGTATTCACTGATGATAATGTTATGTCTGCTGAACAGGATGAAGACGATCAGCTGGAGTCATCCATGCCACCTACTGAGCCAGATACACGTAATAATCTGGAGCAATCTGATCCATCTGTAGCAGCAGCTGAGGAGGGGAATTCAAATCCACAACCTGCCTCAGATGATTCCAATCAAGGTAGTGCTCTTGTCTCTTCGACACAGAATGCTATTGTTCCCCTCACTCTGCCGAGAAAAGTCTCAAAGGATCACCCCATCTCCAATGTCCTTGGTGATCCTAGAGGTGGACGAACGACACGCAATGTTAAACGAGATTATGCTAAAATGGTGGCCCATCTCGCCTATGTTTGTTATGTTTCGACTATTCTTCCAAAGAATGTCAAGGAAGCCTTGCAGATTGAAGAATGGATCGCATCTATGCAAGAAGAACTTATTCAGCTTGTTCGATGCAATGTGTGAGAATTGGTCCCTCGTCCCATTGATGTGCTGGTTATTGGGACCAAGTGGATATTTCGCAACAAGGCCAATGAAGAAGATGTGATTACTCGGAACAAATCACGTCTTGTGGCTTAGGGATACTCACAGGAAGAAGGCATTGATTTCGAAGATTCATTTGCTCCTGTGACAAGATTAGAAGCTGTCAGATTACTATTGGGTGGCCTGCTATTTGAACTTCAAACTGTATCAAATAGACGTCAAGAGTGCATTTCTCAATGGCATTCTTCATGAAGACGTGTATGTGGAGCAACCACCAGGGTTTATTGATCCAAACCATCCTGACCATGTATACAAGCTCAACAAAGCTTTATATGGCCTCAAGCAAGCTCCAAGGGCGTGGTATGAGACCCTGTCCAAATATCTCATATCCAAAGGATACACACAAGGCGGATCCGACAAGACTCTTTTCTACAAAAGAGACAGCAAAGGTATAATCCTCATTCAAATATATGTTGATGACATCATATTTGGGTCCGTGTCGCAGGAACTGATCCAGGAATTTGTGGATCACATGACCACTGAATTCGATATGAGCTTATTTGCCGAATTGCATTATCATCTGGGACTTCAAATTAAGCAATCCGAGGAGGGGATATTTATATCTCAATCGAAGTATGCCAGAGGCTTGGTCAAAAAATTTAGCCTTGAGAATGCTAAGATTCGAAGGACACCAATGGGGACTTCAGTCAAATTAAGCAAAGATAAGGATGCAACATCAGTAGATCAATCCTTATATAGAAGCATGATTGGCAGTTTACTGTACCTAACTGCAAGTAGACCGGACATCAGTTACAGTGTTGGTGTCTGTGCCAGATTTCAAGCTGATCCAAAGGAGAGTCACTTGGCCGCTGTAAAAAAGTATTATCAAGTATGTAAAGGGCACGAGTGATTATGGTATTTGGTATGCAAAGGACAGTACTACGTCTCTTGTTGGGTTTAGTGATACAGATTGGGCAAGTAGTCCTGATGATAGAAAGAGCACATCGGGAGGATGCTTCTTCTTGGGCAACAATCTTGTTGGATGGCACAGCAAGAAACAAGTGAGCATCTCACTATCCTCAACTGAAGCAGAGTATATTGCAGCTGGATCAGCATGTACTCAACTTATGTGGATGACACAAATGCTGGAAGATTATGAAGTTGAAGCAAAGGGATTCACTCTCTACTGTGATAACAAGAGTGCCATTGACATATCCAAAAACCCAGTCCACCATTCGAACACCAAACATATAGACATTCGTCATCATTTCATAAGAGAGTTGGTTGAAGACAAAACTCTTAATTTAGAGTTTGTAACTACGGAGAAACAATTGGCCGATGTATATACTAAGGCTCTAGATGGTTCAAGATTTGAATCCTTGAGAATTCAATGGCCTTGTGAATTTGTTCCCTCTGATTTATTTTCAGAGGGAGACCCTCCGCTTAGGGTTCTAGATGGCAAGCATGGTGTAAGGTGGATTTCTTTGGTATTCTGGTTTTCTATTTTTTATTTTTTTTTGAATTTTGTTATTGAATCTGTCCCAGATGGCGAAGCTCAGTGTGTGGAACAGATTTTTAAATCTGGACAACGGTATGGTGACGTCATAAAGCTGCAACGGTCATCTCATGCAGAGCCTCTGCGTATTCCGGCTCTCCTTTCTGCAAAATTGAATTTTTCCGGCCGTTGTGATATATGTGAATTCAAATAATGATGTTTATCCCATTCCTATTTTCAAGGGATTTGATTTTACCCCTTAAGAGAAAAGATATATCCTTTCATATATATATTTCCAATTCGTCTTTCTCTCTTTGGATAATCTATCCATGGCGTCTCAACGATCATCGCAGTCTCCAGCCTCTCAACAATTCTCCGATGACTCTCATGGTGGACACACGTTCGTTCTCGATCTTAAACCACCTTCCGCTTCTCATCCAAAGCCGAGGAGGAAATTGGTGCTTTATGACGAAACTTCGGAAGCTTCACCGAAACCTTCTCCGGTGAAAACACTGTCACTCACGGTGGCTGCCGACTCGGAGAAAGAAGCAGAGACGGTGGGAGAAGAGACCTTGAACTCTCCTCTTATTAAATTCAAGGAAAGAGCAATCGCGAAGGACAAAGCAAGGAGGACTCGACGTGGTGATACTCCCTACCCCACGCCTCGAAAGGAAGGATCTTTATTCCGAAAACCCGCCACATCCACTGGCGAGTCGCAAAAAGAAACATCCTCTATCAACAAGGATGGAAGAGATCAAGAGGAGGAGCCTCAGAAAGATGATGCTGATCAACAGAGGAATGTCTCTGTTCCTGCTGCTGCTGCTGCGAAGAAGAAGGCAGCCAAAACTGCTGTGGCAAAGAAGAAGGCAGATGTAAATAGTGCCCCCAAGAAGAAACCTGCAAAGGAAGGCGAAAAGAAAAAGCCCACCAAGGAAACAGAGAAGAAGAAGCTGGCTGAAAAGCCAACGAAGAAGACGACGGTCAAGAAGACCGCACAAAAGAAAAGGGGAGACTATCAATGAGCCCAACCCTGCCATGCATACACGGGCTCAGTTGAGGAAACAGGCTGAAGAAGCTGGAGCTGCCTTGGAGAAAGGAAAAGGGAAGATGTACAAGGCTCAAGGTAAGAGAAAGAGAGATCAAGAACCAGCACTTGAGGAGCCTATTGACATTGACTCTGGCTCTGATAATGCCTTTCACAGCGATGCTGGAAACTCAAGGCATGATTCACCTAAGTCTGTCGGTGATGCTTCGAAGGCACCAAGAATTCGCAATCCTATCGTGGTGGATGCCTTGAAATTCAAATCTGATGAGCACCAAGAAAGATAGGGCACGGTGCTGCAAAAGAAGTTTGTTGTGGAGAAATTTGTGAAGCCTCAATCTTTGGAGGCTACTGGATTGCTGAAGTTGCTTAAGGATGCAAGGTGGGATCAGACTATCCTTCCAGTGCGACGGTTCATGCCATCAATCGTCTTGGAGTTCTATTGCAATCTCTCCAAGAGCATCAAGAATTCTACCACCAGTAAGTGCTTCAAAGCTTATGTGAGAGGTCAATACATTGATTTTTCTCCGGGTATTATAAATGCTTTTGTGAATTGTGATGACTATGATGATGAGGATGTGGAAATCTCTATTGATGAGGTTGCTAAGGCTTTAACTGGTGGGTTTTATCGACGATGGCCTACCAACAGTGATAGTATAAGTGGGATTCATCTCACTATGAAATTTGTTGTGTTGCATAAAATTGCTATGTTCAATTGGCTTCCCTCCGGTCACACCTCTACGGTGGGAAAACATCTTGCTACAATTCTGTACAAGATTGGGCAATTCAAGAATTTCAATTTCGGAAAAATTGTGTTTGAGCATGTGACAAACCATGCGGAGGAGTTGGAGAAGGAAAGATGCTTGGGATATCTGGGCTTGATCTTTGGGATAATTCAATCCCAAATGCCTGAGGTGGTTCGTGATGGTGAAATCTGGGCCAAGGATCCAAGCCCCTTCATCTTCAACAACAAGTTGTTCAATGAGGTGCATCACTTTCGTGATATTGAAGGTCCAGTCCAGAAGCTGAAGACTCGATACAAGGCAACTGTGCCAATTACTGAGCTTCTCCCTGCTCGAGTACATGCCTTGTCTGCCAGAATGCATCGTGAACTGACCAGAGAACACAGGTCTTTGGACAAAATCATCAAGTCTCTTCAGATGAGACAAGCCTCCATAGCATCACTGCTGTATGATGCTTCTGCTCCAGTTTCTGAGGTTGGTGAGCCTTCTGGAATGAAGGTTGCTGAGGCTGAGCAAGACTATGACCCTCATGCCCAGTTTGATGATGAGCTTGAGAAAATGCAGAAAGAAGTGGAGGATTTTGATGATTGTGCAGAAGAAGAAGAGGTTGAAGAAGAGGATGAGGAGGAAGAAGACTCAGCTGCTAACAGCTTGGAGCGCAATGCAAAGTGTCACAAGAAGGATGGATCCAAATCTCCTTCTATTTAGCTGCTCCCGTTGATCATCTATCCCTCATTTTGTCATTTTGGCATTCATGTGAGACAAAAAGGGGGAGTAGTAGCTGTTTTTGGTTTTCTCTGGATTTCTGTTTTTGGTTTCTCTGGATTTCTATGATGTTAATATGTTGTCGTTTCCGCTGCTATAAGGAGTTTCCATCTCCTTTAATAAAATGAAGTTATTTTGAAGTTTTCTATTGTTTGTGTTAAGGGAGTTAATTTCCAAGCAATTCCCCAAGTTCAGTTTGAGGGGGAGTTATGTTTTTGGAAGCTAGTTCGTAGTCTCAAGGTCAGTTTAAGGGGGAGCTTCCACACCATCTTTATTTATGCTTGTTATGTTTGATGCTAAGCTTGAAGATGATTAATACTCTGATTTTTTATTGAATGCTTAGATTATGGTTTTGTCTACATAAATGCCAAAGGAGGAGATTGTTAGATTCGACCATGCAGCTCAATCAAGTTGGCTAATTTATGTATAAGTTGATCAGACTGAAAAGTTGCAAGATGTGCTAACACAGAATGGAGTTTCTGTTCTTCAGTCTGAACTAGAGTTTTGTGGAACAGGTTGGAACAGATTCGAAAGATTCTTTCCATACTTGATCAGATTTTGCGGAGATCTTTTCCTTATCCAGTATTGACGCGGAGAAGATCATATCTGGCGAAGATATTGTCTGTTCCACAAGATAAGCCTCCAAAGCAAGTTTCTATCTACAAAGAAACTAGGGCAAATCTTTGAAGATCTTATTTAGGGTTTCTCAAGACCTATATAAGTGGACTTCAACATCTTTTTGGAGGCTGCCGATTCCATAGCTATTTTCATTGTTCATAGCTAGTATACTTACGTGAGTGAGTATTTTTCATATTGTACTTGAGAGTGTTGTTTCATATAAAACACTTGATAGAGAGGTGAGCGTTGGGTTGCGACTCAAGCTTAGATTGTTCCAGTACATCTTGAACATTCGTTGGTTCAAGTGGGTTGGGAAGTGTGTGAGTTAGGAGACTTCATATAGTTGACGAACTATATGTGTGAGAGTCTGTAACTACAACTTACAATATTGGATTGATTCTCTCTTGGGCAGGAAGGCCCCCCAGACATAAGTTGATTAACCGAACTGGGTTACCACGTTTTGTGTATTTTTGGTATTAGCATACTTATTGCTTTCTGTGCTAATCTCTGTGCTAAGTTTTTTGGCAACAAAATTCAATTTATATGCTTAAGTTGTTGGGTTAAATATTTCAGATCCTTAATATTTTCCGAAAAGAGTTTGATTTTCATTTACATAGAAATTTTACATATATATATATATATATATATATATATATATATATATATATATATACTTACAAAATCACCAATATATAAGTCAGAATCACCAAAATCCATCTTTATCCACACCAACACATATGCTAGCTTCATGTGAACTCCACATGTCACATACTATGCAATATGCATGTAACATAAGAATTGTTGCACAATTTTCCCCCTTCACGGTTCTTCATTAAAAATAAATAAATAAAGCAACCGCCTTTCTATACCACATTCTTGGTTAAGTTCCCTAACATGCATAATTGTATATAGAGCTACACTTTCACGCAACTGGTTACATACAATGCAATCGGTTTTTACCCGTCAACCTGACCCGCCCCAGAAACCCGACCCGCACCGTTCTTCATTAAAAAAAATGAGCTACACTTCCACGCAACCGGTTACATACAATGCAATCGGTTTTTACCCGTCAACCCAACCCGCATAGAGCTACACTTCCACGCAACCGGTTACATACAATGCAATCGGTTTTTACCCGTCAACCTGACCCGCCCCTGAAACCCGACCCGCACCGTTCTTCATTAAAAAAAAATGAGCTACACTTCTATGCAACCGGTTACATACAATGCAATCGGTTTTTACCCGTCAACCCGACCCGCCCCAGAAACTCGACCCGCACCGTTCTTCATTAAAAAAAAATTGCAGGTCTGCTCCTAGTGGGTTTCGAGCCCGCACCTACAGTGCATATATGCACTAACATGAAAGTTGTTACCATTAGGCTAAAGCAGACTTTATTACTTTCTAACTAGCGAGTTTAATTTAGATGCATAACGTTTAATTATTTTCAGCAATATTTCTATTCTTTTTTTCGTTTTTTCATTTCTTTTTTTAATTTCTCATTTTCATTATATTGTGTGTCCTACCACCTATTATTCAACTTATTTATTTTCAGTTTTTTTTAAATTATTTATTCTTCATGTTTTCTTTTTTCTTTAAGTATTTTTTATTAAAAAAAAATTACTTTGCTTGATGACAATATTTACTTTTATTAACCACAACGTGTACTTTTAGTTATTTGATTAAGTAATTATTGTCGTGACTAAAATAATTATTGATATGAAGTAAAGTAATGTTTCAAAATTATTACTTTTTTCCACAATGATTGTTACTTTTATTCACGGCAACATGTACATTAAGTTATTTTTTTAAGTAATTATTGTCATAATGAAAAGTAATCATTGATATAAAGAGAGGTAATGTTTCACAAATATTACTTTTCTTCACGATAATAATTACTTTTGTTCTCAATAACGTGTACTTTTGGTGATTCGGTTAAGTAATTATTATCGTGATAAAACGTAATTATAGAAACGCCCTAAGACTTCCGCCCCAACCAACTCGGCCAACATAGACGGTTATGTATTATTTACTGATAATAATATTTATTATTAGGTTGCGGCAGTTTTTTCTTTTTTTTTAAAGGCGCGGGTTTGGATCGGTCGGGTCAAGTTGGGAGCGGGTCAACACCGGTTGCATACTACGCAATCGGTTGTAGGGAAGTTTTTGTGTTGTATATATAGTAGAATAAAATATGAGAGAACTTCTTCAAGAAACTTAGTTATCACTAAGTAAAAGTAAGAATGAATATTTCTTTAGTGATAAACTATCAAAATCTAATTATACGCTTTTAAGTTGAATTTTATTAACTTAATGCAGACCTATGATAATGGAAGCTGATGGGGTGCCTTTTTCTTTTCCCTATACGCTCTGCTTCAACAAAAAACAAACAAAACTGTGCAACGTCGGCTCATGTAAAAAATATTCTTGTCCACGTATACAATCATTCCACAATGAAGATGTTTGTAAAACTATTCTCAAACTTCAACCAATAACCAAAAATAACGACAACTAATTAAAACAGAAACTCGGACAGATGTTCATGAAAAGGCTTAAGTAGAGCAACAACACAGGTCACTAGAGATCCATATCAGACATCCATTTCCATCTCAAAATCTCCACAAAAATAATCCAAATGCGATCTACGTTTACTGACATATATTTGAAGAAGACATGTAGAGATTCTCCGAATATGGGAAATAATGAAGTAAAGAACTTACATTCTGGTGTGTAAAGTCAGTCATTTGTCTGAAGCCGTTCTGACGAGAATTATATATGAAGTAGTGTTTTAAACCCTCAAAATTCGTTGTCATAAAAACAACTTCATCTTCCTGGCTCAAACATACCAAATCTGTCGGTTGATCATACCATAGAAATGCCTCATCATTTTTCTCCATGCTGATCAACTTCCTCCAGCAACATCTCTTCTCGAAGCTTCCATTCTTCTCCATCACCCACAGCTCAAGCCTTTGACGACGTTTACTCAATACGCACACGCGCCCGCATACTGCCTGCAGTGTAACCCCAAGGAAGCCTACATGTTTAGGGTGTGGGAACTTTTGCAACTCCCCTTGTCTTGCATCAAAACACACAATCTCATCATTGCACCGACCGTAGAAGCATCCATCGACAGAGGCTCCATAGATATGACTTACATGGCAAGGCAAATCAATCATCTTCCCCCAACTCTCGCTCTTGCACGAATACACCGTGTAACAATCTTTATAAACAAACACTATCTTGTAATCGTCAGTTGTTGAATCATGGTAGATTTGGCACAGCTCAAGATCAAGAGTGGGGTCTGGCCCACTAATCATGATATGTTTTCTGATGGATGGATTCCACAGCATGTAGTGATGGGATGACACACCTTTTAGAAGAATTAGGCCATCGCAAAAGCTTATTGGGGTGACTGGGAAGACGGCCTCTTCGAATTGATATGGGAAAACTGATTCTGTTTGGAATTCTCCAGCTTCCAATCCCATCAAATATACTGTATAACATGCAGACATGTCTGCATTTTGTGGGAGATTCCTCGACCAGATGAGGAACTTGTTCTCATTCTCCCGCACTTTGGAACGGTGCATGCGATAAGTTCTCGTAAATCGAGGATCGGAGATGATGGATTGCCATGATTTGGATACGGATTTAAACTTAACCACAGACTTGACGGGAGATCTTGAGAGGATAACTTTGATTATGTCGTCTGGAATATCAATTGATTTCTCTGTTCTACGGCGGCGGAGGGCCGGTGATGATAACGTCATAGTGATCGATGTTTATATACTACATTAATTATTTTATGTTATTCCATCTTGAATTCTTGACCAGACAGAAATTATTGGACTAAATCACAGATCGAGATGTAAATTTTTCTGAATCTCCTTCGTCTGTCTTCTTTAGGGTTTTGAATCTTAAAAATATGTATTTCTTAATTAGATGGACTGGGCTGTAATATTGGGCCGATTTATATACTCTATCTTGGGCCCAAAGTGTGACGAGTATTTGTTGAATGACGTAATAAATATAAAATGTACATGTAATATTTCATTAGAAGCACAAAAACTTGCCTGAGACTTGCCACACGCCATGCCACCGCGCATGGGGTGCGTGGGATGCACGTGCTGTAATATATATATATATATATATATATATATATATATATTACTTTTTTTTGATTTTTTTTTAATTTCTGTTTCGATTTTCTGAATTTAAGTTTTCTTTTTTCAATTTTTTTTTCAATTCTTTTTAATTCCACATTTTTTCTCCCTTTTTTTTGTTTGTCTCTTCATTTTTTGTTTGCCTCTTTATTTTTTTGTTTGCCGCTTTTTCTTTGGTCAAGATTGTTTGCCGAAAAAGGTCAAATTGTTGCCCGACAATTATCTTTATATTAGTAATTGAAGCCAAGGTGAAGCCGTAAAATCGGAACTGAAGGCGGAGACGAAAAAAAAAACGAAAATTAAAAAAAAATCGAAAAAAAAATGACCGGGTCAAAGGTCAAACTCGGGTTGACTTGGTCAACCCGACCCGAACCCAGTCGCACAGCAGGTGCAACAGGTCGCACACAAGACCTTCTCCATTAGAAGTTTAGGCGAGAAATATATGATTTTTTTAAATGTGTAAAAATTTTTTAATAGTAGATAGCATAACGTATGACGAGAAATTGGGGATGACCTAAAGTGGGCAATCTCAGGTTCAATCCTCACTAACATCTCTATAGGTCGAACATGTCACACTTGTACTTGAAAAGTGTGATTTATCTGTCTTATGTGGTTTATAGGCTACTGCATAAGGACGGGGTTTCCAGGAATTCAAAAAAAAAAAAAAGAAAGAAATTGTCTATAACATTGTACTTCTTTATTGTTTGTATCAAGGGGCGTTTTTTTAAACAAAAGAGAAATAAAAAACACCTAACTGTAGTTTAACTTTTTACAATATATTAGAAGTTCACAAAAATCATGTTAAACTTATAAATTCAGAAAAAACTTTGCGACAATTAATCCTTAAAAAACTGCTCACTCAATAAACCCAAGCTATTAAAGAAATGACATGTACAAATACCAACAAAATTAAAACCGTAACATAATTCATGGAAGATTAAAGTAGGCAAGTAGATATGCAACACCACAACTCGCTATAGTCATCAATTTTCTTCCGAAAAAAATCTGCATAAAAAAACTACACATCCAACAAATATTTGACGAAGGCATGTCGAGATTATCCTAATATGGGAAATATTGACCGCAATCATATCATCTTCCCAAAGAACAGATCCTCTTTATGGTGAAGTCAGTCTCTTTGAAGTTGCAGTTTCCATGAGGATTATATTTGAAAGCTTATATTTATTATATTCAGTTTTTGGAACCCTTTCTCATAAAACAACATCAACTTTATTGGTCAAGTATACCGGTGTCAAGTTCCATATAAGTGACTCCTTCTCTATGCTAATTAACTTCCTCCAAGACTTGATCGAAATATATATGTCAATCCACTTGTCGAGGAACATTTTTATGTTTGTGCATGGTCTACAATCTCTCAAGAGTATAATGCACTAAATATTCTTAGCCAAGTTTTTGATATAGTAGGCAAGGGGGGTATGGGAAATTTGAGTGAATATGAATTAGGAGAAAAATTGTACAAATACTTATAAGCAAGAGATATTTTATTGTAATGGAAATGGTAGCAGAGCAGTAATAACTACTAGGCTATCAAACTTAGCTTCTCAATTTAACAACTCCAATAGCCTTGATGAGATGAAATTTTTGGATGAGGCTAATAGTTGGAACTTGTTTTCCAAAACTGTGTTTCGGGGAAGAAATTTGCCCTATTGAGTTGGAGGATATTTGAAAGAAGATTGTGGAAGGTTGTAAAGGACTTCCATTGCCGTGATCCGTGGACTCTTAGCGAAGACTGGACAAACACGAGAGAATTGGAAAATGATTGAAGAAAATTAGAATTCAATTGTGAATTTGGAGTATAATGAAAGTTGCTTGGATATATTATTCATGAGTTATAATAATTTGCCAGTTTATTTAAAGCTGTGTTTTCTCGATATGGGAGTGTTTCTAGAAGATGGTGAGATTTCACTCATTTTCCTCATCAAACAATGGGTTGCTGAGAGATTTGTAAAACCATTTCTCGGGAAAAGTCTGGAGGAGGAAGCACAAGAGTATATAGAAGAGATTGTTGATAGAAACCTAAAAACGCAACAAATATGGAACACTAAAATATCAAAATGCATGATATATTGATATACTTATCTTTGAAAGAAGCTCGAAAATCGAAGTTTCTGTGTGCGGTGGGAGAGCATAGCATTCTACAAGGCATAAATTCTCAACGCCGTATTGCAAGCACGTTATCAGGAAAGCCTCCAACTCAACTGCTCCTTCATTTTCTGGAATCTGCAACACATGTCCGTTCTTTGATATGGAAATTTCCAGATACTTTAGCATGTATATATATGATTTTAGATTGTTGAGACTATATATGAATTTGGAGGAGGAAGAAAGTAGTGAAAAGCATGAGTATATTTTACTTAGGCTAGTTAACTTGCGTTTCTATTATTTCCCGAGATGTTGGATTTTTTTCCCGAAATTCTTTCTTCGATCTCCTTTAATTCTCTGGAATTATGGTATTTGGATGATAAATAAGATTAAGTTTTTGAGATTTGAAATATGCCTCAACTTAAGCATGTGATGGCCTATGATGGAGCACTTCATCTCCCTGATCCTCCGAGTGGTGATAATGATATGCATATGGAATCAAATGAAGTCGTAGTCTTGAAAAATCTACAGATGCTTTACGTAGTCATGAACCTTAACTTTAGTGACGGGGTGCTTATATTCTTCAAGTTCTCAAACTCAAATGGAAGTCCTTCATTGGATCTGAGTGGGAAATATTTGAAGGCCATTTTTTTATTCTCTAAGGTGATGGCCGGTACGATGGAATGGAACGATAATCGAATGGTCATTAGTGTCTCTATTCCTAATTCCACAGTTGGTTTATTTCTTTCATAAGTGTTGTGGCCTAAAATGTTCAGGTCTCTCATCCTAGCTTGTTAGCATATAATGCTAGATAGCTCATCAATTATCTGCTAGCGAGGAGAGCTTATATTGTAGAGAGCTCATGAGTAAACATCTGAGCTCCAATTTCTGATGGTCTCAATGAAGGTCTCATTTGTCCAAACATTGTCAGATGGTATAAAGATACTTTATCTGCAAGAATATGGACTTAACAGATTGTACACAGCTGTATCAACGAATAAGATAAACACATATGTAAAGTAAGTAACTGAATCTTGTTTAATTTACTGTTACATCCCTAAGAGGAGGTATAAATATCATCACATCTCACATTATGTAACAAGATACTCACAATTCGCGCACACCACATACTCACGCACTCTATTTTCCTCATTTTCTTCCCATTCTGACTTGACCGTTGGAGGGGGTTCGCCGGAAAACCTCCGGACCCTTTCTCTTTGCAGGATCTGAGGAAGTGTACCCGCTGATTCCAAGTCCTTATTTCTCTCTCTGGCGAGATTTGGGTAAGTGAGCAGAGAATCAATATTTTCCTGGTGTGTCATTTGTAGAGGTAGAATGTTGGGTCAGTTTTTGGACTCAACATCTAGCGCCGTTTGTGGCAAATGAAGTTTCGCCTTGGAACTTCTTCCTAGAGTGTTTTCCCTATTAATCTTGTTATGTGTTTTTCTCAACGAAGTAGGGCGACACTCGAACCTAGAAAGTGAGGGGTCCCCAACTTGTTATAAGTAACTTTGTGAAAAACATTGTTAAAACACAAAAACAACGGAGTCGAATGTCTTGTGGAACAACTGGTTTTTATTTTTCTTTTAGAATTTTACTATTTTCGAGTAAGAAGAATTATGATTTTAATTGCCGGAATGTCTTAAGAAATGTTGCTCCTCTGCACAAATTCTTGTTTTAAACTTTTATTTCATACTTTCACAAAAGTTAGTTAAAGGTGTGACGTTTTGAAGGGAGTCTTTTCTGTTAAGAATTAACGAGAAACTGAATGGTTTCAAAGTATGAACCATGGTTATCCTCATGACATACGAAGTTCAAAGGTAGAAGGATGTGAGGTCCTCAGAGCAGGTCTCACATAGCCTTAGATACAGCTAGGATGGTAATACTAGGAAGGGGAACATGTTGTATCGTGTTCCCTGAATTTCCTAAATTCCCAGTAGGACCTAATGATGGTTCTTCAGAAAGTGTAGTGTTGAACACTCACTATAGTTTCAATATTTCTTTGTGGCTATTATCTGACAGCTGATGACTTTGAATTGTAGTCATGGAGAGCATATCGGTCCGAGACCGAGAGCCCCCGTCTGAAGGGGTTGTACGTGATGATAGCTCTTTCAGAGGATCATATTGAAGAGAAGAATCGCAATGTAGCGAAAGTGGCACCACAAAATCCTACAACACCTCAGAAAGATGGGGCTTCTAAGTCCGTGAGCCCTCAAAAAGAGGGAGGTCCCAAAAGCGTAGGAGGATCAAGGGGGGAACTCCAAACTCCTGTGGAGCAAAATGTTACTTATGCGTTGTCGATAGATCAACTCAGTGGTATGGTGAATCAGGCCATGTCTAAAGCCAAAGGGAAAATCTAAAGAGGTACAAAAAATATCCTGTATGACCTTAGTAATAATGAAAAGCGAATGAAGAGGCTTGAGCCTTGTTCGCGTGAAAATAACTATTCATGAATTGAATATTTTTATGATTGCTGACAGGGGGACCTGCAGAAGAAAATTAGTACGAAAGCGAGGGATACGAGAGCCCTCAGACTGAATCTGAGAATGGTTAGTAGTAAATAAGTGAAAGAAATGGACATTCGTAATAGTCTTGACTGACTAATTCATTAGCAAAGTAATGATTAATTATTTATACATTGGTTCCTTTTGTTGCGGAAATGTGCAGAAGACGAAGGAAGGATCGTAAAATTTCGAGATGAAGCTGCTACTGCAGAAATCTCAGCTCTCAAGCAGCAGTTGAAAGACCTCCAAAAGAAGGTCTCCTCACCAAAGAAATCACCGAAGAAGCCTATCAAAGCGAGTAGTAATCAGTCCCCTTTTTCTAAAGATATCAGAGATGATCATGTCACACCCTGACTTTCGAGGTGCGACTTATGAAACAACAACACAACCTAATCAACTAACAATCAACTCAAATACGGGGGACATGCTCGGGGAAACATAAATGAAGAGCAATACAATCGAATAAGGCTTTCAAAGACATAATGAAACAATAACCGAGCATTGCAAAATCACATTTCAACAAGGGTACGATCAGTTTTTCAAGTTAATGAGATTAAGAATTCAACAAGCATTCAAAAATCTTCGAGCACATCGCTCGGAATCAAAAACAACAAGTATCAGAGTATATGTATCAACAGACATCAATTCAAAAGAGTTGCAGCGGAAACTTGCATCAAAACCCAACATTCGCACGTATGAAGACGTGCAAATGCCAGTCCGACATTCGACTCGACTCAACCAAAAACACCACACCACCAAGTATCCATGCCATCACCATCCTGTCAACCTGCACATTTAGAAATACACGCAGGGCTGAGTACTTCGTACTCAGTGAACACAAGCCAAAACATTTGGAAAAAGATGCTTTTAAAAGCTATATCAATTGAACTTGTCTTGCCGAAACATCACAAGTACTTAAGCAACTTAAAACAGTTTTACTTGTGCATGCTAAAACATTTTCTTTTAAATAGACTGCGCAGTCAAACATAACATATATCAATAGTATGCATCATCTGTCACCAATAATCTCACTGTGCCGAGAAGTAGGCCTCCTTCTCGAACACTGTGATCGGCCTAGCCGAAACAAGGCTCACAGTCACCTCAACATTCAACATACCACACGTGGGTTTCCTGCCTTTCACAGGATAATAACAGTCTCAAACAAACAGATGATAACACATACCAAACTCAATAAAAACGGCAAGTCAATCGCATTTTAAAAATCACATAATAATACTCATTAGTATAATAACATTCATCGATAGTTTTGGTTCAGAAAAGCCCACCTGACTTCCGAAGATTCTAGCTAGGGGGTTTAAGGGCTATTGTCCTCGCTTATCGTTCCGTCCGGCTTGATCCTTCACAGATTGACATCGATAAAGAAAATATAAGATATTACGCAAGACGGATAAAAGGCGTTGGTCTCGACTGAAGGACTTCTACTTGAGTCGTTTCTCTCTACGCTTTATCTTTTCTAAAAGATCTCGCATTCTCGTTTTTAAACCATTAACTCTACTCGACGATTGGTTAGTACTACTAACCAATGTCTTAGTACTTCTCGCTTTAATTATGAAACGTTGCTTATCTAAATTCTATTACTCGAGTTTTCTTTTATAACCTTAATCAATTCTCGATTTCAATTAACAACTCAACAGCTCAATCATTTTGCATACAAATAACTCAGTAATTCTTCACGTCATCAAATCATATCATTTACTCAAACATATTAATTCAATTGCATAATAATTCCAAATAAATCAAACACATTTCAAGACACATTAACATTTATTCAATTGATATTTTAGCACTTAATTCCATTAAGAATTCTTTTTATAAAAACTCAGCAATATAATTTATCTTTTCTCGACTTATAAACCACGCTTTTCCAAATTCGTTATCTTATGAGGCATATTAAAAACTTTTACTCGATTAATAAAATTTCTCTTTAATTTTTATTAATTTCTTATGAAATAGGAATTTCTTTTACATTTTGAACTCGATTCTCATTTCTTAATTCAACTATTATTTTTCTAATTATTATCTCGGCAATTCTTCTCGATTTATTCTCAATCTACACGGTTTGACAAACAACTTATTTAATCAACTTTAATTAATTACTTTCAAAATCATTACTCGATATCTTATTCCATTATTTTCTTGATTAAATTATACGAGTACTCAACTCGTCTAACATCTTTTTCTCGACTCGATTAAATCTTATTTTCATTTCCTTATTATTTTATTCTTTTTAACTCGATTTTTTCTCGACTCTTATTTATTTAATTAATAAATTCCTTTTCTTCTTTGTTCTTAACTTAAGACCAATTTCTTAATTAACATTTTCCTTTACTTTTCAATTAGCTTTTATAAAAACTAGTTTATCTTATTATTTTATAAAATTTCTTTTTGATTTAATTTAATCAAAATTCAAATCTTCAAGTCTTATTTCAAGAACACTTAGAACATTTAAAACACTTACTAGATATATTTTTCTATACATTTTTCAACTCTTAACATTTTTAAAGCTTTTAAAACTTCTAATCTTTTATCACAAAAATTCCTATCTTCATCTATGATTCAAACTAACACTTTAACACACATTATATCATCAAAATCATCAAATCTTCTAAATCATCATAAATTATTTTCTTTAAAAACTTACATGCAATTTGTTTTTCTTACACTTAACAACATACAAGATTAAATCAACATATCATATAATAATTTCATGATCAAAACATCACTTAAATCATCAACAAAATCAACAAAATAATTTCTTCTTTTTCCTTAAAAACTCAAGGCATTTATGCTCTTTTTAGGGCAATTAGTTTTTCAATTTTTCAAGCATATACCACCATTCTAAACATGATAAAAATCATAAATCAAGCATCAAGATATCAATAACTCAAGAAATTCATATTTTCGTATTTTCTCTATAATTTTCGGTATTAACAAAAATTTAGGGTTTTTAATTTCTTTTTCTTCTCTTAATTCATCGATTAAATCCTAGTGTTCGATTCTTCTAACGATTTCTTCTCTCTTAATCTTTACATCGATAACCTAAGTTTGCCTAAACATAAAATAAATACCATGCATGCATGTTTTCTTTCTTTTAGGACTTAGAGATACATATATACAATAATCAAATGAATTAACATACTTTGAAAATTAAAATTTGATCTTCTCTTCTTGGCTTCTTGGGATCGAATTGAAGGGGGATTAGGGCTTCAACTTTAGCTTGGATGTATGGAAGAACTCCTCTTGAATCCTCAAGAAAAATATAAAGAATAATTAATCATCCATCTAGGGCTTCATAGCCGAAAAATACAAGGAAAATAAGGATGATTATTGAATTTTAATACTCAAGAACTTGATGAATTTATACCTTTTTCTTGAAGGTATAGATGAACTAGATGAAGGATGATGATCTTCACTTAATCTCCATGGATTTTGAGCTTGGATGCTAAGCTTGCATGGAAGAAACTTCAAGTGTGTGTGATGTGTGTGTATTGCCGAGAGGGAGAGAGTAGGGAGAGAAGGAGAGTTTTTCTTCTTGATTTCTTGCAAGTTTTCGAAAGAGAGAGAGAGAGGTATAGCTTGAATGAAGGAAATTTCCTTTTGTATGGAGAGAGAGAGAGATAGAATGCATGCATTTGATGTCCAACAAAGAGAATAAAAATGATGACAATTAGTGTTGGAAATTGGTGTGATTAAGTGTGATAGATAGTTTGATGTGATTGCATTTGCATGCAATCTCTTGTTAAGATTTTGGTGAAGACATCATGATTAAAGCTACCTAGGGACTTGGAGAGAGATTTAGGGAGAGAGATAGAGAGAGAGGTGGCGGTGAGAGGGAGAGAGATGAGCGACACTTGTCTCGTTGTTTCGTTACGGGTGTTAATTACCCGGTCGTAAAGGTTTTCCGGATAAAACGATCCGTATTATTTCATTTATGTTATAAACAGGTCCAATCTCTCTTCATCTCGTTTCCGACACTAAAACATCTCAAATCTAATTCTCAAAAGATTAACGATTCCGATCATCTAGTTTTTAGGTCTTAAAAGAAATTAGTCGGCTTATTAATCCGCTTATTAATCCTTTAAAGAATAAATCCTCGCAACTCTTCTCAAATTATCTCAGATAAGTTTTTTCTTATCTCAATGACCTTAGAATTAATTCTAGGTTCAAAGATCTTATTTCAACTCTATTCTAAGTTCATCGGCGCATAGTAATTTCTCAATTATTAATATTATTCTTTTTCAATCAAAAATCTTCGGGGTTGATCGGAAAATTATACTCGTATTCATTCTCATATAAGCAAACTCAATAAATACATCACATTATCATTTCAAGAAATAGAACAGATAATTTCACGTAAAAACACATAAGGCATTCCAGTCGTTTTACTCATTTCTCTTTATATAGAAAAGAAAATTTTTATTCCTCAAATCTCGCCATTTAAACTTACTTGGTTAATTTATACGCTCTCTAATGTTATAGAAGTTCGGGGTATTACAGATCAGCTGCCTCCGAATTTTAAGACGTTGACACTGGAGTATGATGGTTCTACAAACCCACATGAGCATATAATAAGATTTGAGAATGGAGCAATGCTGCACCAGTATACCGGAGGAGTAAAATGCAGAGTTTTCCTCACAACTCTGTCAAGGATAGCTCAGCAGTGATTTTTTCAGCTACCACCGAATAGCATAAGCTCGTTTAATGAGTTCAAATCTATGTTCTTACACCAATTTTCCAGTGCCAAGAGACACGTTAAGACGTCCTCCTCACTTATGGCTCTAAGATAAGGACCCTCGGAGAGCTTGCGCCAGTACATGGGGCATTTCAATGCTGAAGCACTACAAGTGCCCTTGGCTTCTGATGATGTGAAGGTGCAGGCGTTGATTCAGGGATTAGCTCCAGGCTTATTCTTCAATTTCCTAAACAAGAGACCTCATGCGTACTTTGAGGAGTTACTGCAGAGAGCTAACAAATATGTCAATTTGGAAGAAGCTCAAGAAGCTAGGAGAGCTAAGGAGGAGTCTCCCAAGCCTAAAAAAGAGACCTCAGAAAGAAGGTCAGCTCCGGGAGCAAAAAGCGATCGAGATAAAGGGGGATTCAAGCCTATAGGAGCTCCTGAAAGGTTTGACAGATATACGCCTCTTAATGCATCTTTGGTCGAAGTCATGGGGGCAGCTGCCAAGTCCCCTCATTTTAAGTTCCCAAGCACGTACAAGAAAGCTCTCCGTAACCTAAGATCTGACTTCTACTGCAAATATCATAATGATTACAGTCATGATACAAATTCATGCAGGCATTTGAAAGATGCCAGTGAGCGGTTGTTGAAAAAGAATGATACGTTGCTCCAATTCGTCAAGAAAGAAAGGGAGAAAAATTATAAAAGAAAACAGCCAGAACCGAAAAAACTGGAGCAAAGGGAAAGAGCCTCTCCCATAAGAGAGGATCCCCCACAGAAGAGAGGAAATGTCAACATGATTATGGGAGGTAACATCATGGGGGACTCAGGTAGAGCTCGTAAAGCCCATGTGAGAGCTTCTATAGCTTGTGTAAGCAAAGAAGTGCAGGAATTAGCAGGAGAGGTGGGCATGGAGATCGACATTGTTGATTCTTTTCCGGGAGAAGAAAGCAAGAAAACATGTGTCACTTTTGGACCTAATGACGTGGTCAGCATGGAACCCCATAGTGATGCACTGGTCATTAGTGCAGAGATAGCTAATTAGAGGGTAGCCCAAATCTTTGTAGATACGGGCAGCGCAGCTAACGTACTCTTCTGGGATTGTTTTAAGAAGATGCAAATTAATGCAGAGCTGACACCAGTGAACACGGTCTCTGTATGGCTTTGCTGGAGGGGAGATTCAGCCTAAAGGAGAGGTAGCTCTCCAGGTTACTCTGGGTAGTGGTGAGGCATCAAATAGGCGAATGGTGAAGTTCTTAGTGGTAGACACGATTTTGGGGAGGCCAGCCCTGAATGACTTTCAAGTGGTGGTCTCAACCTACCATATGAAAATGAAGTTTCCAGCACAGCGAGAAGGATTGGTAGGAGAGGTCATAGGAGACCAAGAGGTATCGAAGGAGTCTTACGTGAAATCCATTAAGCAAGCCAGGCAAAGTGCAAAAAGAGCTCAGGTGACAGAGAGTCATCCCCAAAGTGAAGCAGGGGACGTGGAAGATATGGAAGAAGATATGAGATCTCGCATGCAACCTGTAGAGGAAGAATTGATGATGGTGGAACTTTACCCGGAAAAGACGGGGTTTTCCACAAAATTGGGTAAATCAATGACCCAGGAGCAGCAAGAAGCTATAATAGAGTGCTTAAAGAAGAATGCTGACTTGTTCGCATTTTGCCCTGAAGACATGGTAGGAATAGATCCAAGCGTAGTTGTGCATCGGCTAAATGTGGATCCTAAGGCAAAGCTGGTAAAACAGAAGAAGAGGTCATTTGGGCCTTACATGTATATATAATGTATGTATATTGTTTAACTACATATATTTATAATATTTATAATAAATAAATACATATATATAAAGAAGTTAGAAAATTTGAGGGGGGCGGCCGCCACCACCTGCCACCCCCTAGCTCTGTCTCTGTAGCTAGGGGCATGGGGTTCCGTAACATATAACAATATTGCTTGGAATATCAATTAATTTTTTTTTAGTTTTTTTACTATCTTATACTTATATTTTTTTTTCTTTTATAACAAATATCTTGATGCGTTAATTTAAATTATGTACGATATCAATTATTGATGTTCTGATATGTGTGTTGAATAAAAGTTAAATTCGATAAGGACATGCATTAAGATATTAATTACATGACGTATACAAAAAAAAATCAATAATGTTAGGATTGTGTTTCTTATTTCCATTCAAGAAGAACTTAGCTGATTATTGCCTTGGGAGAATGGTTAATTGACTTAATTCAATAAAAGAAAACAGTACCACTATAAAGATTGCCGCCAACTTGTGTGTTAATCAAATAATGAAGGTTAGTAAGATCTAGTAGGAAGGAGTTTAAAATATTTAACATGTGAGTGGGCTGCCAATTTATGAAATAGTGCCCCAACACGTTATGGTTTGGCCTTATTGAAAATTGAAAATTGAAAATATGAATTAATAGGATTATATGGGTATAATGTATTGAGAGAGAGAGAGAGAGAGAGAGATTTGCATAACAAATTCTTTAACTGATTTAGCTTACATTAGTGACTACTACTAATTAATTCGCTATTAAAATTTAGGCAAAAATGCAAAAATATACCTGACCTTTTGCCAAATTCTGGTTTAATTACAAACCCTTTAATTTTTGCAACAAAAATATCCATCTTTCAATTTTTCTTAATCTTCGTTCGGATTCACTTTGGGGGAAAATTGACGATGACATGTTCACTTCATAATGATGTGGCATCCTAAACGACATCGTTTGATTTAAAAAAAATCAAATTACATAACATTTGTTAAGGCCACATCATCATCATCCCTTCACCACTCCTCTCTCTCTCTCTCTCTCTAATAGAGTCAAACCGCCATCTCTGCCACTCCTCCAGCTCGGCCACGATCTTTCCAACCACTGGCTATAGGATACCCTCCGATCCCTATCTCCGCCTCCTCATCGTCATCACCAACCTCATGTTCATTGCCTCCGTCTACATTCACCATATCCATCCTATCTCCGACGCTCCGATTTCTCTCTCTAGCTTCGAGGTCGTCCTCTTAGCTCTCTTAGCCCGATTATGGTCTGTCTTCTCAATTTCTCATTTCAATTTTGTGCTTAATATTGTATTTTAAGTTATTGCGTGGGAATTTGGGCAAAAAAATTAGGGGAAGATTGATTTTTGTGAAATAGTTTGGTTTGTGTGAAGTCGGGTTGCTACAAACTGCCTGCTGCGAGTTGGAGAGAAAGAGTGGGAGTAACTCCTGGACGATGCCGAAAGCGGGTCCGGCGTTACCCGACCCTGATTGCAAGACGTAGAGCAACAAGGAAGAGAAGAAGTGCTTCAACTGCGAAGCGTGTAAGAGGGCAGTGCTTGATAACATTTTTTTCTGTTATAGAGAGAGTGGTGAAGGGGATGATGAGGTGGCCAGTGATATGTAATTTGATTTTTCTATTCTTTAATTCTTAAAATCAAAACAACGTCGTTTAAGATGCTACATCATTATAAATGGGACATGTGTCATCGTTAATTTTTCTCCCAAATTGAATCAGGACAAAAATTAAGAAAAATTGAAAGATGGATACTTTTTTCGCGAAAATTAAAAGATTTGTAATTAAACCAGAATTTGATAAAAAGTTGGGTAGTTTTTTACATTTTTGCCTAGAATTTATATTTTGAATGCCCCTCAAAAAAGAAGAATTTATATTCTGAATGAAAATTTAGTCATTGGTAAATAACATATATTGATATATAATTAAAATTAACTAAACCAAAATTAAAACTTCATTAGATATTAATAAATATAATCAATTAAAAAACAAAAATTTGAACGGGTCGCAAGTGAGTGCGGCCCAAAACAATATAACCCCGAATCAATTGGGCCACGGCCATACATTAGTGTGCCTTTTAGCTACTTTCAACTTTGTATCATCGAACATGTCTTTTCACGTGCATTCTGTATAAATACTTCGAATGAGTCTAATCGAGCTTGGCATGGTAAGTTCGAGTTTGATTCATTTATTTATGAGTCAGAGTTTGAATTCTATGGGCCAGTTTTGTATCCATATACACTTCTATATCAGATATCAGGTATGAGTATGAGATTGGAAACGAGACAAAAGAGATGGTAGGGTGCTTTTCTAGGAAAATGAAAAATATGAGTGATATATTATCAGAAATTAATGTATCAAAATGTTGAAAATAAGTATATCAAGATATCAAATATATCAATTTGATACTTATATGATGATACATCAAATACGAGATATAAATATGATCATATGGGTCATATCACATACTCATATATATATTTATGAATATCAAAAGACCCCTAACTATCTAACATTTTGAGTCTTACTAATTTACCAAATTTAAACGAATTTTTGTAGGTTAAGTACAGTATATATTAATAACTGAAGTAAATTATTTTTTTATATATAAAAAGATATTCCCTCTATCACGCTCAATTTTCTGTCTTTTATTCTTTCTCTGTGACAATAAATTCAAATGTGTGGGAATTTTAGTGTCTATAATCATCAACTCACAACCAACTTAAAAGAAAAATAAAAATGAATAATTACAAGAAAATGTTATACAATCAAGGTCACTTAGCCCAAATTGAGTATCTTAATTTGGGAATTTAAAAAAATTAGGAACTAAATTGTTGCAACATCTAACTGGACTTTTGATAAATCTAATTAGTTTATGGGTAATTTTAAACACCGCCGCCATTTTACTTATTATAGCCCCTTATTTAAAACTATAATAAAAATAATAACAAATGCACTATTTTATCCTTCCAGCCCCAAATTAATATTGTATTGTTATTTGTCTAATAACCTCCAAATTAAATTAAAATTGTGCCAAGGCAAAGAAAAAAGGTAAAAGAGGTAAAGTATTTGTACGACGTCTAAAAACAATATAAACAATCCGATGTGCCGATGTGGAAGTGACGATCCATCCCAGACGTAGAATTCTCATATGATCCAATTATATATCACTGCTCTAATGACGTGAAATCGACCGCCAGATTGATATCGGCATAGATTGAAATCAATCGATCTGGAGGAGGGAATTTATGTTTAATCACCGGTCAACTCCGCGAGACGGATTGATCCACCGTTGCCGATGAAGTCATGTGTGGGGAATTAAAAAAAAATGAATACTAATAAAGATGAGATTTGAAATGTTTTGGTATTGGTGTGCTTGGAAAATCTTGCTTGCCAACTCTGGTTTGCCGAATGCAATCGATGTTTTGTTAAAAAAAGATTGATGGTGATGGTGAGCTCTCGTTCCATCTTCGAATTCAGATTAAAATATTCTGAACTCATGTTTAGTTATTTAATGTTTGTTCAATTTTTAAAATTAGGACTATACGAGTTAAAATAAACAAAATTATTAATATTTTAATATATTGAAATAAAGGGCTATGTACACTAGTTAATTAGTCAATAAGTTTTGGGTTATAAGGACAAATTAGTACATTTCATATAATTTTAATTATTTGTACTATTAGGAGGCCATAAAGAGTAAAATGAAGGTTATCTTTAAATTGCCCTTAGTTTATTTATAAATATTTTTACTTTTTATGTATTTATTTTCTTTAAAACTTGACAAATAGGAGTAGGAGTATACTATACAGATAAGATCCAAATTAAATTCCACGTCTTTATCCAATTGCCACTCCAAATTCATACGTTTGGCCCGGCAATATGCCTCGTGATTTCAATGTATTTCTGCACTTTCCATAGCGACAAAAATAATGATTCTAATTTCCACGTGTACCAAATTGGATTGAATTTTTATGGCTACAAAAGTTGGCATAATTAGAATAAATAAAAGTACTTTGGAGAAATCGAAACGTGGACCCTATGGTTTGTTCAAGATAGTGAGTGGCTAGATATTGGCAACCGTCCAAATCGATGAATACCCACTACAAATTTATAACATCATCAATTTGAAGTAGATACAAAACATTGCATTATAAGAACATGCATAAAATTGGGGACAACTTATATAAACTTCATGAGTATATGGAATCTAAAACAATAAAACAGAACATATGCGCTCATTTTGTTACATGTGTTAAAACATCTTGAGAAAATACTTAAAATAATCTAATAAGTACTACTACTATTATATTTGGTTGCTTAAAAACTAATGCACTTGATTTAAATTAAAAAACAAAAAACAAAAAACAAAAAACAAAAGGGTCCGATACCGGCCCATTATCCACATATATTTGACTATGTATCCCCATCTCCTACATAAGATACGTAATTTATAATATAGTTATATACTTCCTCTCTCCATCCATAAAAATGTGTCTTACTTATGTTTTTCTCTTTCTCCATAAAAATATGTTTTACTTTATTTTATGTACCATCACACTCTTCATTTTTTTCACGAAGTTTTACTTTTATCTCACTCACAACAATTTTATTCCACTACCCTTCAATTCTACTTTTATCATACTCATAATAACTTTATCATTTTTTCTTAAAATCTGTGTCAGTCACACACTAGGGCACATTATCATAGACGGAGGGAGTATCACGTGTTAATATAATACTACTATTAGATTAAATGATTCATAATTTCACCCTTCCTTAGCTCATAATACAAAGGGCTAATTACGATATATTGGAGTACTTACTTGGGACGAATGCAAATTGCTGCTGCAATTTAGGTTGGGGTAGTGTGACCTATTTGGAAGATAAGAAATAGAATGATCTTCGAGGAATGTATGCTTAAGTTCGCCTAGGTGGTTGACAAGATTAAAATTAGAATTTAGTCTTGAATTTTTCTAAAGGATCGGAACTTGTTTGATGTTTCATTGCTCATTTGATGTCTGATTTTAGATCATGTTTGGAGTTGTAATGTTGGTGATATTTGGGAGCTGTAATGTAAGTGTCTTTGGCATTGAGGTGGTCTTGTTGTAAGGGACGGAATACGACTTGTACTCTAAATTTTTCTTATTATATCTCTTTTCCTTATTTAAAAGAAAAAATATAGGGTACATTTTATTTTGATGAAAAAAGGTGGAAAATAAGTATTTTCAACTTTTTTCATCATTTTCATATGTTTACTAGAGTTGTTAATTTCTTATTTTTGCTCCTACTCCATCATTTTCACTTTAATTATAAAAGATATTAACATGTTGAAGAGTTGTGAAAGTATTTTCCAACCTTTCTTTTCCTTAATTTTTTATGGGATGTGATTTAATTTTGAGCCATAATGGCTTAGCCATAATAGGGTTATTTTGGTAAAATTATCCTATTTTCGAATTTTCCATAAAATAATTAATTTTGCTTAATTATGTGTATACAATTCTATCCTTACATAATTTTAAGAAGGAGATTAGAAAAATATTTGAGGTCAAAATTTAATAACCAAATCATATATATCTATTCTATATTTATACTCATATCTATTGTAATAACCTCTTAGCCTATCGGTTGAGACATTTTCCTGCGCAACAATATTTAGTTTAGGATTTTTCTTCATTTTGCAATTTATTGCTTTTCTTTTTTTTTTTTCTTTTTTTGGAAAAAAATCGAACAAGAATAATTATGTATTTTTTTATATACTTTTACCTAATCGATTAAAAGTCATTTGAATAATACTTTTATGCAAAATGTATAGTACTTCTGTTCCGGTGCACTCGCTTTATATCTCCTTCCTCTGGTAAAGGAAAAGGAAAACAAAGATACTAAACCTTTGACTCTGAACGAAGGGGTGACACTCTACCGCTAAGTTATATCCCTTCCCTGCCTCCATCTAGAAATAGAACTGACTAATCCTAAATTAAAGGGTCGAGAAACTGAACGCTTCTATTTTTGAACAAGTTAGAGCAGGGTCTTCTTTTCGAACTATTAGGATATGAAAATAATGGTCAAAATCGGATTCAATTGTCAACTGCTCCTATCGGAAATAGGATTGACTAGCGATTCCAAAGGAAGAGGAGTTACATCCTCTTTCCATTCAAGAGTTCTTATGTGTTTCCATGCCCCTGCACCTTACATCTCGGCACAGTGGAACGTGTAAGTCTGTTTCATTCTTATCGGATTGGTACAAAACCTTCTTCGAATTCTTGGAACAGAACAAAAGAAAGTAGGGTTGGTTCGGATGGACTTCGTCGTTCTTTCCCAACTAAAAAAGAAAAGGTAGGTTATAAACCTCGAGATGTCGATTCGTTTTTCGCCCCCAATGAGATGGGGAATTTCTAACCCCCACTTTCGGGCCCTTCATCTTTCTGAATCGATACCCAGCCCGGCTCGCGTCATCAAACTTTCGATCTTGTTCTTTGGTTGTTTTGTTGTCCAAGTCGAGTAGAGTAAGTTGTTGCTTTCATGGTGGCGCATCTAATCAGGGATAGAAAGATTAGTTTGGATATTAGGATTTCTAAGAATCAACTCCTTTAGGTCATGTGATTTAGTATATATTAAAAAAACACAACTTTTTTTTTCAAATTTTTTACTGCTTACTGCCATTGATTTGGAGGTTTTTTTTTACGCTTTGTATTGTTTATTAACCATTGATTTGATTCCTTAAATGTATCATATAATTTAATCTTAAAATAGATCATAATCATCCTCTTATTTAAATCCTTGATTGTAGGAACAAATTATTTATTTTCAAAATAGCTTACGGGTAAATTAGTTATTTACATATTGTTTGAAGCAATCCAATTTATGGAAACCCACCTTAAGGGTATTAGACTATTTGTATCGCGCATTGAAGGAGGCGTCTCGAGACCCCCTCGACTCGAGACAGGTGCGCTGGAAGGCTCCGCAGCTCGAGACCGACTCGAGCGGCGCGTGTAACGCACACGCGGAGCATAAATTAAAAAATAAAAATAAAAATGTTGGGCGCGTGTATTGCACGCGCCAACAGTAAAAATTTTAAATGCCGCAACGAGCGAAAAAACGGCTACAAACACCTTTTTTTTTCTTTATTCATTTTTTACACCTATAAATACATCATTTCTTCTTCCATTTCATTCATCCATTTCATCTCCAACACCTCATCTCATTCATCTCTTTCATTTCTCCAAAAAATTCATCCAAAAAAAAAATATGGATCCCAACAACCCATTTTCATCGACGTGATTTCCCAACATATCCTACGACATGTATGGTTTCGTCGGCGTGGTTCACCTGTTGATGGTGGAGGAGGTAGCTTTTTTTTCGTAATTATTAGTTATTATGTAATTTTTTTTAATTAAGTAATGTTTTTTTTATAGTGGGTGGCATGTAATTTTTCAATTTTCAAATATTAATGAAAAATTCGTATTATTTATTAATTAGTGTATTTTAATTTATTTACAAATACATGAATTAATTTAATAAATAAAAATGGAGAATTGTTTAATATGGTGCTGGAGACTCCTTGGAAATCGTTAGATTGTAGAGATAGGGGTCTCTAAGGGATCTCTAGTACTGGAGACACCTTTGGAGACTACTAGTGGTCTCCAAGGAATGCAGATAGTCTTATGGCTTAGCCATTATGTCAAAAAATCATTTCCAATTTTTTATACTATTAGTGCCCGTTTGGTATGCCAGATATACCCGGATAAGATAAGTTATCTTAATTTATCTTACGTTTGGTAGGCAAGTTTATTAATCTTGAGAGCCCGCTGTAAATGTCTGGCCCGTGACTATTTCACGCAATTTCACTGTTAGGTCCCGTTTAATAAACTCTCCAAATTGGAGAGATTATTTATCATAGAAGTAACAGTAACCCACGCTACCACCATGGTTCCAAGAATACCCTCAAATTTTTTTCTTTCCCTTCTCCATTTTTTCACAAAGCTCACAGTTGCAAGAACAAACCAGAATCCTCAGCTCTGTCGCCGCTGCAACACCAGACGAAGTACCTCATCTTTGTCGCCGCCGCAGCAACACACCCGGGCGATTACCTCCGTTGCGGCCTCAACAAGAATAGATTGCGATTTTATCTCAGATTTCACCTTTCCCCTCTGCAATTTCATAGCCCAATTTCACCTCTACAATTTCCCCTCTTCGATTTCCCCTTCGCAAGATACATTCATCTCCCACAGTTTGGAATATATTTTCATCTATAATTGGATACCAGAGCTTAATACGTGATGGTTTGTTGTGGGCGGAGATCGAGAGTTTGGAGGGACTTGTCGGCGGCGATGGACGGCGGGAGGCGGCCGGAGAAGGAGTTAACTCTGAGGATTAGGTTGCGGAGATTGTGAAGGGAGGAGAGGGAGGGAGGGATGGGGCCGTGGAAATCGTTCTCGCCAACGGCGGCGAGTTCAGATCGGGGAGGGGGCCGGAGGAGACTCCAATAATGAGGAGGAGAAGGCGGAGGAGTGTGGTGGTGGGTGGTGGAGAATGAGAGATTCTCCACGAAGATATGAGAGGAAATTAATTTGAAGAAATGAGTTCCCATATATATATGATGACAATTTGATAATTATCTTATTAGGTCAGGGGTACGGTGGAAAAGGGATAAGTTTATCTCAGATTTTATCTTACGTACCAAATGCGAATATTAATTATTCCGATATTTTTTTATTTCCTACCAAACATCCATCTTAGATTATTTATCTCAATAATTCATATAACTTATCTTTTCATATCTTATCTTAACATATCTTACCTAGCCTACCAAACGCGCGTTAAAGTAACTCGTAGAGTCATATATAGTAAATCGTGAAATTAAAAGGTTGTAAAACGAGGAGGAATACATTATTCCCCACGTGTCAGTAGAGAGAGATTATGTGTGGCGAGCTAGTGAGCTCAAATTCCAACCAGAAACTCAAGCTTCTGCCTTTGCAATCTTCGATCGATCTACTCAATCTCAGCCTCGTATCAAATTATTCCTGCTTCTGTGATTTTGTCTATCGTCTGGCCCTACCTACTTCGATCCAGCAATTGAAACAGAGACATCGCCATTTTTATTTATCTTGGCGTTTTGTTAATGGATTTGCCTTACTGTCAATCACATGCCCACACACGTTTATAAAGTCGCCATTTTTATGCAGTGATGTTTCCCTATTACAGGGATTCTTAATTGGGTTTGGTTGCCCAGTTTCCTCATTTCAATTTCCTCTAAATCGCCCATTTTACTGGAGAAATCAAAGGGTAGTTTCATTGAGGCAAATAGTCGAAAAGTTAAATGACGTCGATGAAATCCTTCCCAACGGGAGTGGACGGTATTTCCAGCGCGAATCGTCATCGCCCCTTGATTGCTATCCTAGCCTACAGGCCGAGAATCGTAGCTTGTAATTCGCCTGGGTTTTCGACCGCGGATCTTCCCAGCAGAGTGTCGATGTGCAAGGGATGCGGCGGCAGACGCCGGAGGTGGAGTGTAAAGGCGGCGGCGGAGGCTGGAAGCGGGCGAGGCGAGATGGATGATGAGGCGGAGGACAGTTTTCAGGCAACGATTGAGAAGAGCAAGAAGGTTCTTGCTATACAAAGAAACCTTTTACAACAGGTATCTTTTTTGTGTACTAGTAGTATATTTTTTAATTGAAAAGTTGTAAATATTATTGTATTTTTGCACGTGTATGCTTTATTTATATTGCATTTTTTTCATGTCAGCATAAGGTTTGAAATGATCCCATGCAAAGGAAATGTCTTTATCTTGAAATATAGTATACTTTAATAATTATGCTGCTGGATTCTGTTGAGCTTTCGTTATGTAGCAATGTTAAGAAATTCATTGACTTTGGGGTAAGAGGGGCAAAATATGTAGTTTTATCTACGTAGTTTAATTTTGGTGGGGCAACACGATCTAGATGCTTTTGTAAATTTGTACCTAATTGCCCCACCACTCACACATGTGGCTCTGCCACTGCTTTAAGGTTATTGCTTTCAAGAGCTGATGATCAATTGTTGAATGACTACGTAAGCGAGGAAATAGATTTGTGATTTGTAAATACTTTCGTACATTGGCTAAGGATTCAATCAGAATGGAAATGTTGTTCTGCTTCATCTTGAAGATTTGTGAATACTTTAATACATCATGTGATCTTTCTCAATTTTTATTGAGTTATTTAGTCTCATGAAAAGTTATGCTTCTCTGTGATTCTGCTTTTCAGATTGCTGAAAGGAAGAAATTGGTCTCATCCATTAAAAATACCTTAATCGATCCTGAAGGAAACGAACAGCCTTATAAGGAGAGTAAGGTCCACATTTCCAGTTTCGAAGCTGCTGCTGAAACTGAAGGTAATAATATCAATCAGGAGTGCAAGCTTCAAGTTTATCAACTAGCGCTGTCCGTTTGAGGTGAATGAATATCCAGCTTCATCTCTACTAAAAATGTTGTTGCAGATGCAACAACACTTGGAAAAGACCTGCCTGGTAATGGAAATGCCGGTCTCAAAGCCTCTAGTTCCAGTCTTGATCCTGCTGCAAAAAGTGAAGGTAATAATGTAAATCGGGACCATAAGCTCAAGTTTTTGTCAACTTGCACTTTGCATTCCCAAGTATGAGGTGAATGAATATCCGTTTTCATATTTGTTGACATGTTGTTACTGACGTGACAGAACTTGGAAAAGACCTTCCTGTTAATGGAACTGCATTTGATGCTAGTCCTGCAAAACAGCTGAAAGCCAATATTTCCGGGGATGTTCAATATAGGAAAGTACCGCTTATGCCATGGCAATCCTCTGCAGCGCCTGTTCCAGAGACTTCATCGAGTAATAATTTTTACAATGAGTCGAAGAACAGTGCAAAGGCGACCTCCAATGGAGAAGATTCTAACGGGAAGTTGAAGGATACTACTATAGAGACAGCATTTATACTTGATAAACCATTTAGCAAAGAAGAGGAGCAACATGAAGATTCAAATGAATTTCATCCTGAGGACGGAAAAGTTAAAGCTGAAGATCCCACAAACGAACACGTGAAACCTCCCCCACTGGCTGGGGCCAATGTAATGAACATAATAATTGTTGCTGCTGAATGTGCTCCTTGGATCAAGACAGGTACTCATTTTCTGAGTTGATTTAGATATTTTGATGGGTATATTTTCCTCTTGAGGTGGAGATATAATCCTGACTCGACAGTTATCAAGGTGCCTCATGATGTTTATTTCTCACATTTGAACTAGGTATTAAAATATCTTTAGCTGGTGGTTTTATTGTCAATGCAGTTACGTCTTATTAGTGAAAGCATAAACAGGAATGGTGCCAAAAAAAAAAAAAATGCTTGTGAAGATATGTTCACTTGGAGGTTTTGTAGCCTTTCATCTAATCATAAAACTTCTATTTTCTTGTAATCCTTATAGGATATAGCTTAACTCAAGGTTGAACCCCCCGCTCCCACCCCCGCCCACCTAGCAGAGAATGAAAAAATTATCACTGGACGGAATGTGGACTTAGTCAGAATAAATCAATTTTACATGGCTGAAAAGGAAATATGCCAGGCGTCCTATGCTATTAAAATATAAGGACACCATCCATGGAATTTTGTCATCCAGTATTGAATGCTTTGCAATGAATACTTGATAATAAAATATAAAAAAGAAAAGAACAAAAAAACATTAACCCATTGCTCTTTGATATTTTTTTGCATGCATGAATATGTCTCTGTCTCTGCTTGCATAATGTTTCTTGAGACTAATTTATATGTATTGTTTCTTAGGTGGGCTCGGAGATGTTGCTGGATCTTTACCTAAGGCTTTGGCTAGGCGTGGACACAGAGTCATGGTAACTCTTCATTAAAACAGCCATGTAGTAAACCTAATTTGAAGTCCATTATTTAATATACAGAAGTTATATAATTTAAAAATCTTAGTATACAGAAGTTATGTAGTCGAAAAATATCTATTGTTAAATATTCTTATCAGTGCACCTGATTAGTAGTCGAGTTAATCTCTCATCTCAGATTTTTTAGTCTTTTGTGAACTACCACTAGCAAGGCATATTCAGTCAAGATTGCGTGTGTGTGTGTTTGTGTGAATGTGTTTGAGCTTGAGTTAAATACAGTCCTATCCCTTTGGGGACACTCAAGCTGGGAGGGATCTCGGGTTCAATCCCAACTGTTCTCCTCTCCCGAACTCCAAAAGGGAAAAAAAAAAAGGGAAGAAAGAAAAAAAGTTAACTATAGTCCTAATTTTATCGAGTATAGAACAACATTAGTTGACATGGCATAAGGTGTTCGACTGATCCCTCCATGCGATAACTGACAGGTTGTTGTACCTCGCTATGGTAATTATGTTGAAGCTCAAGATTTAGGCGTTAGGAAGAGATACAAAGTGGATGGTCAGGTAAGCAATGTATATACAATTGAAATCTTTTTGTGTAGTTGTATAACGTCATGATATTTTGCAGGATATGGAGGTTAATTACTTCCACGCCTACATTGATGATGTGGATTTTGTTTTTATTGATAGCCCCCTCTTTCGGCATATAGAGAATAATATCTATGGAGGAAACCGTCCAGTAAGTGTCTTAGAGATTTTTACTTTAATTCTGCAAAACTTCAAACTTTGACGGAGAAATATGCTTTCTCTTGACGATTATGCATGCTATATATAGTACATGAAATCCCGAAAATTTTGGATAAATTAATAGAGTCCTGTACAAGTTTTTTTTTTTGCATCCACTAGAAGAGTCGGATTCTGAAAGAGTTGTATCAGTAAATATATACTGAGAGTTAACATGCTAACATAACCTCTCTTTCTCTCATTCTTGCAGGACATTCTGAAGCGCATGGTGTTGTTCTGCAAAGCTGCTGTAGAGGTATGATTAATCGAGGTGCTATTCCGGCTTCTTCACAGGAAAATTTTGTGATAACTCTAATTCTATGTATAATCACTTCAAAACAATTGTGCAATAATGTGTGGCTAATACACCAGGGATAATCTTGTTTGATCTAATAAAGGAAAAAGATATAGCACGCCTTGTGGGGGAGGGGGTTCAAGTGTGCACACGTTTGCGTTAACTTCATGCGTTTCGACATCATCTGATTTGCAAAAGACGGGAAATTGCAGGTTCCTTGGTATGTTCCCTGTGGTGGAGTTTGCTATGGAGATGGAAATCTAGCTTTCATTGCAAATGATTGGCACACAGCTTTGTTGCCCGTCTACCTTAAGGCATACTATAGGGACAAAGGCTTAATGCAATATACGAGATCAGTCCTCGTGATTCATAACATAGCTCATCAGGTTCGTTCCCTTTACATTATCATCCTTTTAGCACCTTTAAGATTCTATTTTTATTGACATGAAATAAGGGTTGCATGCAATTCAAATTTATTTGTATATGAATCTCTCAGTTAACAATTATGGGGCTGATTTGAAGGGATTTCTCGTCATCTAATCAAGCTTGCCCTTTCCTGTATTATAGTAATTTATCGTTACCAATATGTGGCAATACCTATCCATAATGATAAGTAGAGCCACATTTCACTTACATTTATTTTCTTAAACTTCTGGTGAAACAGGGCCGTGGTCCTGTCGATGATTTCTCCATCGTGGATGTTCCACATCACTATCTGGACCTTTTCAAATTGTACGATCCGGTTGGAGGAGAACACCTCAACATCTTTGCTGCAGGTCTGAAAACTGCTGATCGTATAGTCACGGTTAGTCATGGATATTCTTGGGAGCTAAAAACTTCTGAAGGTGGCTGGGGTCTACATGGGATCATAAACGAGAATGACTGGAAACTACGTGGAATTGTGAATGGAATCGACACAAAAGAATGGAGCCCTGAGGTAGACGTTCACTTACAATCAGACGGATATGTCAACTACTCCATTGACACTCTGCGCACAGGCAAATCTCAGTGCAAAGCAGCGCTGCAGAAGGAGCTCGGCCTGCCCGTACGTGAAGATGTTCCGTTGATTGGTTTCATTGGAAGGCTCGACAATCAGAAAGGTGTTGATCTGATAGCTGAAGCAGTGCCGTGGATGATGGAGCATGACGTCCAGCTGGTGATGCTGGGAACTGGCAGGCATGACCTCGAGGAGCTGCTCAGGAAGTTCGAGAGAGAGCACTACGACAAAGTGAGAGGATGGGTTGGTTTCTCCGTCAAGACGGCTCATAGGATAACCGCCGGCGCTGACATACTTCTGATGCCATCAAGGTTCGAGCCATGTGGTCTGAATCAGCTCTACGCAATGCGTTACGGAACAATCCCAGTCGTGCATGCTGTAGGCGGACTAAGGGATACCGTGCAGCCCTTCAACCCGTTTGAGGAAACTGGGCATGGATGGACATTCTCTAAGGCATCTGTAAACGAGCTGAAAGGCGCGCTATGGAACTGTTTCGTGACATATCGTAAGTACAAGGAGAGCTGGGAAGGCCTCCAGAAGCGAGGCATGTCGCGCGATCTCTCCTGGGACAACGCGGCTCAAAACTACGAGGAAGTTCTAGTAGCTGCCAAGTATCAGTGGTAGAATACGTTAGCGTTCGCCTGCACGACATCAGCTGCATCACTTTTACAGTGTTGTTGATGGATAACTGCATCAATAGTTGTTTGAAGCATTGTATTAATTAATAATCAAAATACAACTATTGATACGATGTAGGATAAGTGGGTGAAAATAAGCACTTTGTTAGGACATCTCAAAGAAAAAAAACACTTTTTCAACTCCTTGTAATGATCTGCTGATAAGTGAGTGATTTCTTTTACTATTTTTCCCAACCGGATTAAACAAAGTAGGGGGTCCCCATCCAATCTTCAGAAAGACTGAGAGCCTTTCTTCTTTGCAGCTTGAGCTGAGGCTTGGAGGTCTTCATCCTCATCAGTTTGGGTATCTTCATCACCAAAGTCCTCTTCAGCATCCTCAGCCTTATCACCATCATGAATTAAATTATAATTTTCTAAAAATAAAAAATGAAAGTGTAAGAGAAGAACAAGTGAGGTTTTGATGAAGAAAATAATATGATATACATGATTGGTTAATGGAAATGAGATGTAGAATGATTGAGGATGAATATGTTCCTTTCTTACATTTCTACTTTTATTTTTAGAAAATTCTAAATTAATTCATATGATCATGTAACATCATATAGAACACTAATCCATCAATCAATCTTCAAGAAAATCAAACTACATTAAACCCCCAATTTCTAGTAAAATTCAAAATTTTCTGAATTGAGCACCAAAATAGATCGGAATTGTCTCCAAGTTTACAAATATAGTAGGGTTGGCGGTTTGCAAGGTAGGCTTTATTTAGGTGGATTGGGTTCTTGGACTTATCACATTTTAAGGATAATTATATCACTTTTTCATAAGAATAATCATCCTTTCTCTATCCAACTGCACGATAAGGCCAACCACTACTAAGACTTCTGGATTTCTTCTATCTTGTTTAATCAAAATCTAGAGAAGGACAAGAATGAGCAAAAGGTCATAATACAATGAAAATCAATCCAACGCGAATCAAAATAGTCAATCCTACAAGAAAACCGGAACCAAATTGGCTCAAAACCGAACGAATCAACCAAAATCCAACGACACGGTTCTGTGTTCAATTGTGTTCACCCCTATCATCCATCAGCTAGACGAACTATTGTGTACACCCAGCAATGATTCATTTATTCCAAAACACATACACACAAGGAAATGAAGCGACTGGTTTTGAAAGTGAATAGATAATAATTTTACTGATTTCAATCATCTCAACCAAAACAAGGCTCAAAACATGTGTGCTTGAACATAAACTACTGCAGCAACTACGCAATCTATGTGTATGGAACTCTTCTATCGCGCTCGAAATTCAGACATGAATGGCCTGAGAGAAGTCCTGCAAAGCCCTTCGAAAGACATCCCTCAACAGAACAGGGGGACTTGGCGCAGTCCAACGTGCCCTGATTCTGCTGCTGCCCCCACTTCACAGAGTTCTCTATGAGATAGATATGTCGTTTCTTAGAACTTGCGAAGCTACTAGAGCTTGCACACGGTTCCTGTCCCGTCTGCAGATTGTCGCTCAAGAACCTCCTCTTAGAACCGGGAAAGTTTTTCAAACCTGGTGTCCAGTAGTATTAGAAGGGAGAAATGGATTTCAAACGAGCAAATACAACATCAATATAAATATATAGTTATCAGCAATACCAGACGATGTGATCTCGCCTTGTTGGGGTTCCAAGTCGTCGCAGTTGCAGAATGAATTACGATGGCTTCCTCTAATCCTGCAACACATGGTATGTATCAGTAATGTGAAGGCAAATCATTAGTTAATAAATGTGCAACTTCAGATAAGTTATAGTAGTATCTAAGATCAAATGTGAAATTATTTTATATTATTTTCTTCAAGAATGTTCATGCCCAGCATTCAAGTATGTGCATATAATTTTCAGTCATTCAGATACTGTACCTGTACATGTATTCGACGAAGTCATCAATTAGTATCGGCCATGCACCTGGTAAAGATAATCAACAGTCAGCAGACAAGTGAAACAATATAATTACTTGAGGCCTCATACCAATCCTAACTATATAAACGAATTTCAGGAATATTATGAAAAGCTCAATGTCATGTTTATGTAGCAAGAAAAATTTCCTTTGACCGAAGCACTTCAAAATGGCTAGAAATGATGTCACGCAAAAAGAAATTTTTTAATCCCACACTTGAGGCTTTTATTCCAAAGACACTACCTTAATGTAACAACCTCTTTTCTTTTCCCAAAATTATAAAAGTTAGTTTCATTATATGGTGTTTCTTCTATCGATCAAACAAATTGAAAATTTAAATGCCTCTAAGATGTTTCTTCTCCCATCCTTTCAGCTTATAGGTACTAACATGTGGAGACAGTACCTTCAGGATCGTACCCTTCAAGATTTTCATGGACGCATCGACTGAAAGCTAAAACTTGTCGCCATGTGTCCTCAGAAATGTTGTATCTTTGGTTTTTCTGGAGATTAAGAGAACAATTGCATCATACCTCAATACAAAAGGCACAATTTCTCATCATCAATCAAAGTTGAATTCCTAGTGCAGAAAATTTACCTCCACAAAGTTGCACCAATGATTAATTAGACGAAACCTTCCAGACAAGACTAATCTCCATGCCATAATAGCCCTGCTTACAGCTGGAAAACGTTCGTGTTATTGTTAGTTGTGAGATGTATATTTATGTCATAGATTTTTCAGTAAGTATACAAAGTGGCAGCAACGGGTCATCAAACTTACTGATGTTTTTTTGGCCGTTTTCCCGACAAATAAAGAACACAAAATCATAAAAGCGTGAGAACTCAGAATACTCTTCCTGCAAGAAAAGAAGTATTTAATTTTAGATGGACACGACTAACAATTGTACAATGGAGGAGCCAGAAGTAACTAAAGATGGCACCTCACCGTAAAGTCTAGTCTTGACATCAGCTTGGAAACTTCATCGAGAATTGAAACACTGTAGCATAATACAGCACTTTGTCAGTTCTCTTAACAGAATTATTTCCTGGGGTACTCATTTAGAATATCAAGCATTGAGGTAATCACGAACTAACTAGAGCCATTAAAAGTGTGAACACAGTGTGAAAGAAAAAAACTACACAGAAGTTAGAACATCAAGTCATCGATAAACGGATTGTGCAATTGCTTCAAATTGCCAATATACGTCAAAACATAACATTCTTCTTTATGTAGCGTTTGAATTCTTTTAAGTGCGACCAGCCAGGCAGTCTCAAACTCGAACTATTTTCATTCAACGCGTTAAAAAGTCTGTTATTGATGCTAATATTATACTACTACTTTTTAAGAACCAAAGCCCAATTTCTTTTGTTTCTCTTCACAAAATAGCTACCTTGTGCTGACTTTTGACTCCACCAATTTCCACAACTGTGTCAATGCCTCTCTCAAGTCTTTTGTCCTCTGCGACTCATCATCGGCACCACAATCGTCTAACTTATTCGCAATCGCCCTCGATATAATATCTGTCAAGAAATCAAAATCCCAGATAATCAGAAAACAGTTCAAAACCTAAGTGGGAAAAAGCATAAAAAGTAGAATCTATGCTACTATTACAATCACATCTACCCAAGATCAATGTTTCCCAATCAAAACCGAGTCTTTAAACTATACATGTTATGGAGTTAATTCTCTACCGAAACAACTTAATTCTATTTCTCCCAAACTAAACTATGAGCAAATATCTTGCATAAAGAAAAATAAAATCTTGCAAACCCATATTCCAAGAATTCAGAATTCACAATAATTATATAAGAGAAAGATTCAACAAAACTCAATCTAATGTTATCTTACAAGTAAAAAAAAAAAGAAAGAAAAAAGGAACAACGACATTACCGCAGTACCGGCGATAGATTTGGAAAATATCGAAGGAAAAATCCATGGCGGAACGACGACGTACTGGGATTTCGCTGTGCAGACGAAATCCCAGATGGGAATTCACCGAAGGTGGCGTGGCGGCAGCTACACTGTAGCTGGATGGCGAGGATTAATGAACTGAAAAAATTGGGAGGAATATAAAATAGATTTAGAATTTCTTGTGTAGATTTTACGAACTACATAGTAGTATTAACCTTGGACTGTACGATATTTTACCTTTTTCGGCGGTTGAGATTTTTAAGGATTTATGTTTGTTATCTGTAAATTTTTTTGCTTGTGATTAATAATGAATCTAACAATTTGTCGGCTGAAGAAATTGGTGGTTCTAGTGTGGCGGTGATCATTATAATTCAAATTTCATTCGCTTACAAAATTTTCATCTATTTTCTAGGTTGTTTTGGGTACCTGCGCAATAATTTTATCCGAGTGACGCGTTATAAAAATAAAAATAATCATACTTTTTTTAAGAATTTAGATTTTTCAATTAGGATATATTTCCTTTTTCAAAATTTAAATTACTTTTTTTAGATAGCATGACTAGTCCAAATAGCATTACCATATTCTGAGGGCCAAAAATTTTCCGACCTTGGGGGACTCGAGTTGGAAATAATTTATGAGACGTAATCTTATTTCATTTTATTTTTTATTTTTTTAAAATCAACGTATATATAAAGAGCGAGTTTTCAATTGACAAATAGAAATTGATTTCAATGGCAATTTTGTGATTTATATATACACAATTTATATTTTGAGATCACACAATTTATATTAAAAATATTGTTACTTTGATGTCAGTTTTTTTAACACACGATCTACTACCGTCTTTCTCACAACTCTCAAATTTGTTTCCTCTATTTCGGATTCGTTCAGCAATAAAATACCAGCGATTTTTTTTCTTTTTTCTTCAGAAATTAGAATATGGCTATTTTGTAATTCGATGTCGATGAATATAAAGTAATGCGTTCCTTTTGCGTCGCCTTCTTCATAAGCACTTTCTCACTCGGTAGCATAGAAGGCACTCATAATTTTCCACATTATTTCAATATCTGACGAACTTAACAATTCTAAACTCTCTCTCTCTCTCGCTTGTCTTTCAAAACCCTGTCTCACAAAAGTTGTTGGTGCTACAGTTGAGCGCCAATTTCGATGGAAAGAACGGCCACCGTCGATAATTCTATCTCCGCCAATCTCCACACATAAGCTGACATGTTGCTGCCACTACAAGAAGTGGTATTCATATATTTGAAAAGGTAAAAATGTTTCATGACGTAAAAATGTTTCATAAAGTGGTTTTTAAAGGTAAAATTTGAAGTGATCTCTGCTCTCTATTTCTGATACTCCTTATTTGTTTGCTCAGATGCATGAACAAGACATGTTCTAGAGGGATTCTCCAGTGTTTTAATTTTACTAAATTGTTATTTCATATCACAGATGCAACAAGAAGCATCTTTGAGAAAATCGTCATGGATGATATCCTTATTTGAACTCAGGCCTGAGATGGCCGTTCATTCATTGGAGCATCTTTTGCAGTAGCATCAGAAGGGTCTCTTTTGTATATCCAAACCTAAGGTAATATATTCTTGGCTCTGCTTTTTTCAACAGTAGAAATTGAACACGTTTGATTGTCTTGCTTGATCATCGCTTTTGTATGATAGAAGCAATAGTGCTAGAAGCATAAAATGTATATGATGTGATGATGTATATGTTTATGGCATTAAAATTATGACTTCACAACCAAGTCCATGAGTGACGAAGAAGGTTTATATAGGAATGAATACTAATATTTTCATGCATGACATATGCTTCTTAGCTCATTGTGGAGGCTATGAATAAATCATAATTAAAAAAGGTTCATTGTCGTATTCTAGTAGTTACAACACTATATCATGTATTTGTAATATCCCAGATATTTTCTTCCGACGAGAAATAAAATTTTTCTAATAAATTAAGGCTTTACACGCCTAAGTTAAGGATTTTCAATTCTAAGACTAACGGTGAAATCCGTTTTTGAAAATAAATTCCAGAAGTCGGTTGAACGACTACTGTATTAGGGTTTTCGCGTCCGATAAAATTTTCGCCCGAAAATTCAAATCGAGAAACCGTCTGATTTTACATTCACTCTTTTTGTGAGACGAGTAAGTTAGTAAAAATCCGTTTTTATTATTTTTCCGGACAAAATTTTGACTGTGATGTCCCGACTTTTTATCGGATTTTAAAAAACAAAATATGCTTTCCAAGTATGTGATTTATTTCTAATCTAGCAGTCGATTTAGATTTCAACGAAATCGTAACCGTCTAAGAATTTGTTTCTCGATTTTTAATACGTCGTATTAGACCCGAAAACGAGATATTTCCGACTAAATATCTACCCAAAACCGCCACCTTCCCCCCCCCCCCCATGACTCACACCTTGTGAGTCATCCTACTTTATGAGATAATATCTAAACAATTAGTCATCATCTTCTCCATTTTATTCCTCTTGAAACCCCCCCCCCCCTCACATTTTCTCTCTCACTTTCATCCATTGAAAGACATTCTTCAAGCTCTCAAGCTCCACAACTAGTTCGTCTTCTGATCAATCTTAGTTCCGATTCCATAATCGACAAGGTAAGAGTTTCCTCTATAGATTGAACCGAACAAAATTTCAATCCTTCAAGTTTAATTAATCTCGAAATTTTCAAGGGATGTAGGAGGATGAATCTGTGGTTAAAGCATGTTATAATATGCTTAAAATTAGATTTTATAGATCGAATCATGAAGAAAATCATCCCCCTTTGAATGTTGTAATTACCGAAAATTTTGTAAGATTTAGGGGTTTTTGCTAGTTCGATTTTCTTGATGTTGGATTGATGGAATTGTGTTCTACATGTTGTTAGATGACTACATGAATTAAATTAGAATTTTCTAAAAATAAAAATGAAAGTGTAAGAGAAGAACAAGTGAGGTTTTTGATGAAGAAGATGATATGATATGCATGATTGGTTAATGGAAATGAGATGTAGGATGATTGAGGATGAATATATAATTTATTGAGATTTTTGTAAAAATAAAACGAAAAACGTAAGAGACGGAAACTTGTCGATAAGTTGAAGCTCGATAATGTTTTTAAATATGGTTTACATATTAGTGATGCTTGATAGATAATGATCGTTATTATAAAATTTGAGCGAAATCGGAGAACGTCGGATTTTCGCTAAGAAATGAAGAATTGTCGATAAGTCGAGATTAGATAATGATTTAGGTTTGTGATTCGAACCTATGTTAATATTGATAGTTAATGATCGTAACCGTAAAATTTGAACGAATTCTAAGAAGTTTGGATTTTTAATAAGAGACGAAGAAACGAGATTAAACGTCGATAGAAAAGTCGAATAAGGAAAACCAATTTGATAATAATGATTGTTGTCGTTTGATGAACAATATTGTAGTTGACAATATTTCCATCCGAGATACGAGATGTTATGAGTTATAGTTAATAAACGAGAAGTTGATAAATGAAAATGAAATAGAAACTGTTTTGAATCGGAAATTGGTTTAGTAATTAGTAGTTGAAAAGACGAGTAATTATACGTCGTGTTTGTAATCGAGAAATGTGAAGGAGTTCATGATGAATGATTGTTCGTATCTACTGCCTGGAAACAGAAATTTCGTGAGTATATAAGTGGGTTAACATAAACCGAACCTAGAAAGTCGTGCGTCGAGTTAACAAGCACTAGGGTTTCTTCACGGACTGTTTTGCAATGCGTTACGGAAAATGTTATAACTTTTAGCTCGCTTAATGAAATCGAGATCCGTAAATTGGAGAGTAAACTAGACATCCGTGGATTTCTTTTGGTATAGAGCACATCCCCTGTTTTGAAATATTCTGTTCTGTGCAAACTCCAGAACCACTGACTTGTGCAGAAAGTTTCCAAAACTTAATTTCTTAAGTTGAATCCTTTTCAACTTCGTTCCTTGTGAACTTTTAAGTCGTTATAAGTTATCAACATCCATTATCTACTGACCTAAGTGTCGAGTAATGAGTCGAGTCAGTTTGTAAATGAGAATTGATCGAGTCTCGTTTATTTGTTAATCAAAAGAATATAGTTAAAGTGCAAAGGCCTAAAAGACTTAACCGATTCCGAATTTCTGTTTTCTTTTTAACGTCTCGACCAAATACTAAAAGTATGATTATTTGCGTTCAAAGAAGGAGGATGTCGAGATTAGAAGACATGACGGAAGACAGAAGGTTAAAGTTTGTTCTGTAAACGATTGAGGTGGGCTTTTCTATCAAAATAAAATGAGCGTTGCTCGAAAGTGTTTACTTACTGCTTTAATAAGTATGTATTAAAGTAACTATCAGTGCATGATGAATTGTTATATGTGAATTATCTTGTGCCTCTCTGAGTTAGCCCACAGAGTGCTATCCAGAGTTTTGGATTCTGAGTTAGCCCACAGAGTGCTATCCAGAGATTCCAACTAAACGATCAGATTCTGAGATAGCCCACAGAGTGCTATCCAGAGGGACAGATTCTGAGTTAGCCCACAGAGTGCTAACCAGATGATCGGATTCTGAGTTAATCTTCAGTGTGTTATCTAGAATTAAGTGTACAGTAGTATAAGTCTTACGAGTGTTTATGAAAAGATGCATGATTAATCTATACTAAGTATGAAATATTTTCGGCAATGTGCCCACTAAGTACTTTATGTACTTAGCCCTGCATGTTTGTTTTTAAATGTGCAGTTTAAATGACGAAGGAGGGGGAGGTTGAGTAAAGGTCGTACTTAAAGAAGTAAAGTTTAGTTGAGCCTCGATTTCACATTTGATATGTGATATCATTCTACGTCTTTCCGCTGCAAACTAATACACTTTTTGTTGTGTAATCTTTTCGGTTTAAGTTTTTCATACTTTAAACCTAGTCTTCTCTGATCACAACTTTGTCGAGCGATCTTTCGAGATTGACTCTCTTTTGTCTAATAAAAATCAGTTCATAGTATATTATCTTGGTTATAGATGTTAAATTATTCATTTATTCAGTAATTCCCCTTTCTTCCCCGCCTCTTTAGTCCAACTCCTAGTCGCACCCCGGCTTGGCCGTCCCTCAGGATTTGGGGCTGTGACAGTATTTTTCCTCAAACAAACAATTTTTCAAATTTTGGTAGACAAATATTGTATGGTTAATGAGGATATCATACTTCAAAAACCTTTCTATCAAAGAGATCGTATATGTTTCTCTTATTTCAATATATTCGAAACCTTTCATCCAGAAATTTTGTTGAATTTATTATGAAGAGAATGGAAGAGCATATAATGTTAGATCATGTGAACAACCAGCTTGAATTGCATACCTTTTCTTTGCGTGGATTGACCAATTGCGTTTCATCTTCTAAGTGAATTAGAAGTGAAAGATACTCTCTTTTTGTTTTTTCTATGCAAGATACTAAGACAGTATAATTGTGGTCTTCTGTGTGTTACTTTCTTGCTTAATACACGTTTGTTTAAATTTGGGTGTTACTCCATTGGGCTATTTCCACAGCAAGTTAAATTCTCTCCATGTGCTTAAACAGAAACTTCAACAATTGTCTCTTATTTATTGTATATATGTCCATCTTATTATAAATTAAACTAGTGTGCAACCCGTCGAAATTCGACGGGTTGTCATTTTATATTATATTTTTATGAGTATAAATTAAAAATACAATTAAATAGTTTAATTATTATAGAATCAGTACAAATAATTAGAGGATGTATTACATCCATAGATCCAATATTGGACTATCGAGAGTAGACCCAAAGTTGGGTCTCATAAAATTTTTATGGATAAAATTCTAACGGAAAAATCACATAATGTTTATTACATCATTCTAGTAAAAGAAAAAATCGACATATCTTGCATAGAAAGTGAAAGAACATCTTGGGTTCAAAATGTCTATAGCCCTACGTCATATCTGTAGCCGTCATAATCATGCGATCCATGACCTTATTTACCTTTTGTATATGTGCGACGATTCATCTCTCTAATATAGCTCAATACTCTCGTCCATCTATTTCTCATCCTCCGCAAAACCAAGACAACACGAGAAGTAAACATGGCTACTACATATGCAGAATCAACCTCAAGCCAAAATCTAGCAAGATATGACGTAACGATATTATAGTAGTTAAAAATTTACAAACATAAAAAATACTATAAAGAGCATCTATGTAATTATATTCCATAAACACCCATCTACATAATCAACACAAGGTTTCTTTTTCCATAGGAATAGTCTAGCGGTATAGTGAACACTTAAACTGAAAGGTGTCAGTTCAAATTTTACTAATGCTTTTATAGATTGAATCTGTCATAGTTGTATTTGAAAAATGTGATTCACGTGGCATGCATGGTTTCCACATGTAGCACGACTGAATGAAGCGACATGAAGGTTATCACGACATAAAAAAAGGGAATTTTTTATATGAGAATTACTTAACGTGGTAATTTACAAATATAAATTTAAAAATAATTTAATATATTATTTGTAAGAGATATATTTCGACAAAATAATTACAATAAGCATTACATGAATAATCACCTGGTCGCAAATAAGTGTTATATAAAAGGATCATCTCTTGTATTGACGTATAATCACTTTACGTGATGATTTATAAGAATAATTTTCCAAAAAAAAAAACAATTCAATACTCTATTTCAAGTATATAATTTGACAAATCATTGCAAATAATCATCTCGTAGGACAATAAGTGTTACATGAATTATCATCTCATTGCAAATATGTATTGCATGAAGGATTGTCTCATGTAAAGTTTATTGACGTATAATAATTTTACGTTGTATTTCAATATAATTTCAAAAAGTATTTCAAATTTTATTTAAAGCGATATAAATTGAAAAAATAAGTGTTATATGAAGTATCATTACAAGTGATCATGTGGTTGGACAATAAATGCTACATGAATGATCATCTTGTTGCAATTAAGTATTGCATGAATGATCATCTCGGGTAGAATTGATTAACGGGAAATCACTTTACATTTTTATTTATAAATATAATTTTAGAAAATATAATTCAATACTTTATTGTAATGTTATAATTTCACAAATCATTGCAAATATGTGTTACATGAATTATCATCTCGTATTGAATTTAAGAAATTAGCAATTGATATATTTTTTTAATATTTGTGAGTTAGGAACATCCCGCAATTAGATTGATTATTGTGAGAAGTAAATCACATTCATAGATCTCGGAAGATGTATGACTCAGATTAGCTCATATTTCTAAAATAAAATAATTTCTAGATGACCATCTCCTTGCATATGTATACTTCTTCAGAATTGAAACATTAAAAGATTTATAAGTATAAATTTAAAAAAAATTAGAAATATTTTATGTCAAAGTGATAATATTGCGACAATGTATTGGAAGAGTGTTAAACGACTATATGAAATTATAATGTTATTATATAAAATAAGTTAAGGAGGAATAATGTTACTCAAGTGATAGTACCCGTTCTTTCAATCTAAACCACCAAATTCGTACGTCATGTCCCCAACTCGAATCACAATTTTTATATATTTACCCGTCCCAAATCTAGGCAATGTCAATGGTTTAGGTACCCTACCCATCAAGCCTTTCTCAAACCTGAACCTGTTTAGATTTTCTTTAATTCGATCAATTAAAAATTGACTTCACTACCCAAACAGCCCCAAAAACCCGTCAACACTCTGTTGGGCAATACTTGTTAATTACCCACTAAAAATTGAATACTATAAGATTAATATTAAATAGTAAAAATAATAAAAAGTTATAATCAAGATAAACATATCAATACACAACTTTAATAAAATAAATATCAAAACAAATACTTATTAACGAAATATCTAACATGAGTATTTTAAAATCGATATCTCGTAAAGTGTTCAAATAGATTACAATAGTATTTAAAAATCAGACTAATCTATTGTCATCCCTCGCCAAACCTTTTTAAAAAAGATACTTTACTACTCGTAATCGTTACGGCCCAATTATGTGGAACACAAATGAACTCTACTTATTTAAACAAATGTAATAAATAGTGTTAATACAATGTTACAATATAATTATAATATATTGTAAATAGCAAAAATAACAAAGAATATAATTAGAATATAAATATCAATGAAAATATTATTTAAACAAATGTAATAAACCAAATCTACCATGATGTTTTCCACCATCGAACATTATGATAATTAAATATGAAAATAAATATATAACAAAAACCCTAATTTTCTTTTTGAGTGCATGGAATAGAAAAAAATTCAAGGTACCATAAAATTACTGATAACCATAATTACATGATAAACGTATAGATGGATTTGAGTAACGGAAAGTCATAGAGAATCTCATCCACGATCTCAATCCCGTCACAATTTGTAAATGTTGTTTTTATTTAGTACTTATTCTCGTACATGTATAGTAATGTCTGCCTAATAATTCAAACCCGTTTGTTTATATACATGTACCCGTTTTTTTTTCGATTAAAAATATTACAATTTATTCTCATCTTGAACATGTATATATCCCGCTATGATCTTGAATATTTTTCAATCACTCAAACTTAATTGAATATTTTTTTTTAAAGAAACTTAAGTTGACTGTACATAAATCAAACAATAATCATATGAATTAATAATAAAAATTTCCACTACCAATACTAATAAAGTCCAAAATATAAATTTTAAAAAATGATATAAAATCATTTATTAAAAAATCATGTAGCAAAAATGCTATTATAAGATTGAGCCTGATATGAGTGATACTTTTGTTTGTTAATTAACATAATTTATTTTATATGTGTATACAATTTAGCAAAATAATGTTGTACGTGTTTTATTTACAATTGAGAGCTTAATAATCATCAATTAATTACTACTATTCATTTATAATTAAGCAATAAACTTAATCAAATCATTATCCTAAGCATTGTATATTCACCCCAACAAATATGCATTTAATACTTGTAACAGTTTTATATTAAATGCATGATTGCCAATAATAATTGTGATATTCTAAATTTAAAATAAAATTTGAGATTTTAGATAATTAACAAAGAAAAAATCTAAAAAATTCACCTAAGCATGTGGATAAATGTGGTGCTTGAGATTCATTCTCCTATTATAAAGAAGATGGTAAGAGGTAAGCATATAATCTCAAATTGTGTCTGTCGTTTCATCTGTATTTTTTTTAGGACTTTTAATCCAGATAATCTCCATGAAGAAAATGAAGATGGAAATGTGAGAAAAGTCTATTAGATATTGTAATACCCCAGATTTTCCTCTGTCGCTAAAAATAAAATTTTATAAGAAATTAAGGCTTTGCATGCCTAAACTCCTGATTTTCAATTCTAAGACCAACGGTGAAATCCGTTGCAGAAAATAAATTCCAGAAGTCAGAGGAACGACTACTGTATTAGGGTTTTCGCGGTCGATAAAAATTTAAATTCTAGAACTCAGATTGGGAAACTGTCTGATTTTTACATTCACGAAATTGCGATACAAGTTCGCCCGAGAAAGTTCGTTTTTATGATTTTTCCGGACGAAATCTGGACTGTGATGTCCCGGGATTTTGTCGGATTTTCAAGTTTGAAATATACTTTTTAAGTATATTAATTATTTCGGATTTAATGGTCGAATCAGAATTCTCCGAAAACGAGCCGAAGTACGTTTTTATTTACTCGATTTTATAACGTCGTAACGAACCCGGAAAACGCGATATTTTGTCTAAAAATATCAAACCAAACCGCCACACACACTTACATGCTTAGTCATGTTCTTATTTATTCTATCTACTTTACACATATGTTAATTACAAAATATCTATGCATTAGTCACCATATGATATTTGTTTCTTTTACTTTATGACTAAATATCCTACATAACACCTAGTCAATACTATTTCTTCTCTCCCTCACCATCCAAACCGCCAACCCTCCATCACTTTTCATCTCTCTTTTTGTTCTTCATTTCTTCCATTGGAGACTTCAAGGTTTTGCAAGGAATTTTATCATAGATCACTCATCATCCATCTATTTCTAATTCTAATCACATATCTATCAAGGTAATCATCTCCTCTATCTTTCTATCCAAGTAGAATCTTAATTCTTTAATTTTCTTCATGACCGATTTTTGGGGGAATTGGAATTAGGATGATTCAAGCCTTAATTCAAGTTATTAGATGGATAGAAATGGATTTCTATGATTGAAGAGAAAATCAAAAACCCCTAATTTATATAGTGGACCGAAAATTAGGGGAATCCACAATATGATGTTTAAAGCTTAATTGTTTGGATAATTAAGCTTAGGAATGGTATAATTGTTGATTAATGCAAAGATAAATCAATTGCCCGAACAAATTGAAGGTGACCGAAAATTTAGGGCTAGGGTTTGAGTTTGAAATTCAATTTATGATGTGGGAAGTATTAGATGATGTTATAATCTAGTAATTGATAAATTGGTGTTTAATTGTGAAGATTGAATTTGATAATTGAAGAAATAGATAAAGTATGTGTAAAATTGGAAATGTAGTAAGTGTAAGAGAGAAAGAATAAGGATTTAAAGTAGTATATGATGTGATTTGTTTGAGATGATGTTACAAATGAGATGTAGTATGATGATGGATCATTATACAATTTAATTAGAATTTTCTAAAAATATAATGAAAAACATAAGAGACAAAGAATCATTAATAAGTCGAGATTTAGTAACGAATTGAAGATATGAGATACGTATTATTGAATCTCGATAGATGAGGAATCATATTGTAGAAATTGAACGAATTCCGATAACATTGGAATTTTCGTAAGAATCTAAGCAACGAGCCTAAGTAAGGATAGAAAAGTCGAATGAGGTTTCTAATTTGATATTAATGATCGTTGGTTATAAATGAACAACTTTGTAGTTGACGATATTCGCATTCGAGTTATTAAATGTTAAGTGATAGTTGTAAACGAGGAGTAGAGACGAGAAGTGAAATTGATTTGGTATAGTAATTGATTAGTTTTGAAAGACGAGGTTTTAATCGTTGTATTAGTAACCGAGAAATGAGAAGGAGTTCGTCGCGTATGAGGTTAAGTGTTAACTGCCTTGAGGTATAAATTTCGTAAGATTTTAAGTGCGATAGCATAAAACGAACCGAGGAAGTCATACGTCGAAATATACGAGCTCTAGGGCTAGTTCGGGCATTTCTGCGACGTTTCACGGAAACTGCAATATCTCCTAGCTCGCTTAACGAAATCGAGATCCGCGAATTGGACAGTAAATTAGACATCCTTGGCTTTCTTTTGGTATAGGGCACGTCCCCTGTTTCGAAATCCCCTGTTCTGCGTGATGGTTACTGACCTGTACAGTGAATTTCCAAAACTCATTTTCACAAGTTGAATTCTTTTCAACTTAACTCGTTAAGACCTTTTAAGTCGTTATGAGTTATCGACTACCATTATTAACCGACCTCAGTGTCGAGTAAGAAACCGAGCAAGTGCTAAACGAGAAGTGTTCGGGTCTCGTTCTAGATTAACTAAAAGAATCTAGTTAAGCGTGCAAATGCCTAAAGCTTAAGAACTTAAAAGATTAATTCGATTTCAGTTTCGATTTCCATTTTCTTCTATCGACTCGACAACTTATCGTTGTTTTATTATTTGCATTCCAAGGAGGAGAACGAGAATAGAAGACAGGATGGAAGACGGAAGTACGTGTTATAGTTCTGTAAACGAACGAGGTGGGCTTTTCGAAAGTGTATCAATTACTGCCTTATTTATATGTGAGCGTTGCTCGAAGGTGTTTACGTTTTGCTTTAATAAATGAGTATTAAAGTATTTATATGTGAGCGTTGCTCGAAAGTGATTACGTATTGTTTTAATAAGTGAGTATTAAAGTTCTATCAGTGCTTTAATGAATTGTTTATGTGAATTCTATTATGTCTCTCTGCGTTAGCCCTCAGGTGCTAACCAGAGTATTGGAATCTGAGATAGCCCTCAGGCTGCTATCCAGATAATTCCAACTAAACGATCAGATTCTGAGATAGCCCACAGGTGCTATCCAGAGGGACAGTTTCTGAGTTAGCCCTCAGGTGCTTTCCAGACGATCGGATGTGAGTTTAAACTGTCACAGCCCCAAATCCCGAGGGATGGCAGAAGCCGGGGTGCGACTGGGGTTGGAATAAAGAAGCGGGGAAGAAAGGGGGCTAACTGACTAAACATACAAAAAGACATCATACATTCAATGAATAAGACTTGACTATTATAAAGGAAGAGTTAATCACGAGTGATTACTCGACAAAAGTACACAAAGGTGTCTAAGTTCACGATTACAGACTTATACTACAGTGTTTTGTTCAATATACATATTCTCAAAAGACTTAGAGTTTTGCAGCGGAAGAGTCATAACTAAAGCTTCCTAACTTCTCAACCCAACTTCAACCACTGCCGCTCACGTCGCTTCAACCTGCACATTTAGAAAACAATGCAGGGCTAAGTACAAAAGTACTTAGTGGGCACGATGCCGAAATCATAATCATAAGTATAGATAATATGGCATTTCATAATTGTAGCACATCGGGGTTTTATTGAAAAGAGGGCCCGTGTCTACTAAACATTTTCTGACTCGTTTTTCTCAATTTAGCTTACAAGCATTTTTCTGGTATGTTACGTTCAAATCTTGACCAATTCTCATTCACCGTGGCTGGTACCCCTCAACAGGATATCACATACACCACAAGTTACAAAGTGCACTAACTCTGGAAAGCACTTAACAGCTAACTCAGAGCCGATCGTTAGTTAACCTAGTTAGATTAACTCTAAATCTGGAAAACACGAATGTTAACTCAGATAGGTACAAGAGAACTCACATAAAAACATAAAACTATTCATGCCATAATTATCACTTTGAAAACACAGATATCAAAGCGATAAAGAAAGATTTTCCGAGCATTGCTCGTTTTATTTTATATATATTGTTTACAGAACTACCAAGCACTAGCTTCCGATCTTCTGATCTTCCGTCCTTTCTTTACTGCTGGCTTCCTCCTTCATCGTAAAAATAATAATACTTAAAATCAGATCGTAAAAGATAATCGATCAATGAAAACTCGAAAAAGGTTTTAGTCGTTTCATTTCTTTAGGCAATTGCACGCTTACTAGATTCATTTTGCTTAAACGGGAACGAGACTCGAACAAATCCCGTTTAGAACTCGAAAGGTCTCATACTCGACTCTTAGGTCAGTAGAGAGGGTAGTCGATAGCTCAATACGACTTAAAAGATCATAAGGAACTAAGTTGGAAAAGAAATCAACTTAGGAAAAAAAGTTTTAATTCTTTAGACGATTTAGACAATTTCTCGCTTAACTAAAATTCTTTACTTTAACGGATACGAGATAAGATCTCGTCTTGTTTAGCACTCACAGCTCCTTTCTTGACATTGGGGTCAGTAGGAAGATAGTCGGCAAGTTATTACGGCTTAAACGATCGAAAGAAACTAAGTTGCGAACGAAACAACTTAGAAGAATGAAATCTGAAAATTCACTGCGCAAGGCAGTAACTCTGGCGACTGCCCAGAACAGGGGAATTGGAAACAGGTGATGAGCCCTATACCATTGGAAAGTTTGGGATGTCTAGATTACGCTCCAATTTACGGATCGCAAATCCGATAAACGAGCTAGAAGTTATTGCAGTTTCCGGAAAGGGTCGCAAAACTGCCGCGCTAACCCTAGTTGCTCGATAGAATCGACGTATAACTTCCTAAGTTCGTTCTAAGTTCTCGTATTCGATTTCTCATGAAACTTGACTATTAAGGCAGTCATCACGTACTCCCGTACATGATGAACTCCTTCTCAAAACTCATCCAATAGCACGACGTTCTAAACGTCGGCTTCCAACTATCAAGTACTAAACCAACAAGTTATCAATTTCCCGTTCTAGTTCTCGACTATCACTATAACTCATATTATAATAGCTCGAAAGCTCATGACGTCAACTACAAAGTTGTTCTCAAGTCCATCATAAACAATAATATCAAGTTAAAATTCTCATTCGACTTCTCGGTTATTAATTACGACTAATTGTTCGTCTCTTACAAAATATTAAAAGTTATCGAATTTCGTTCATTTTCTACGTCATCAAACATCATCTAACGAGATTCATTTTCATGCACATCATCACTTCATATCATCACTATATCTCAACTTAATTCGAGATCTTTGTCTCTTACCAATTCAATAATTATTTTAGAAAAATCTAATTAAATTCATAACATCATCTAATGTCATTAGAAACCATATTCTATCATCATTTCATCAATTAAACCAAGCTATATCAAACCCCTAATTAATACCTAAAAATCGGTATTAACATTATATTAGGGAGGGGTGTTTTCTTCTTTAATTGATCCAATAATATCGATTCTACTACTACTACCTCGATTATCATCCAATTACTCTACCAATTCATCATTAATTTAAGAATTAACAACTCAAACCCTAGCTATAAAATTCGGTCCTCCTCTTAGTCCATAGGGCTTTCGATTTCTTTTTGTTTTAATCCCTAATCGAACACTTCCTAAGCATGATTATAACATTAATTGAAAGATTCAAAAATCCTACCATAAACCCCTAAAATTTTGGTATTCATATAGAAGTTAGGGTTCTTGATTTCATCCAATTTTAATCCCTAATTATCTTATCTAACACATCTAATTTCACTAATCCAAGATCAACCATCTAGTTCCAACATTCCTCAATTTCGATCCAAAAGAAAAATAAAAAGAAAAGGATTTGGTATGGATAGAAACATAGAGGAGAGGATTACCTTGAGTTTTAATGAAGGAAGAAATGAAGTTCGATGGATAGATGAAGACTTGTGTGATTTCTTGCTCAAGAACTTGAAGATCCAACAATGGAGAAAATGAAATGAAGATGAGAGAGAGGAAGAGGGTGGCTGCCGATTTTGATGAGGGAGGGAGGAGATGAGTGATTTAAATTGTGTATTAGATATTACTTTAGGTAATATGTGTAAAGTAGGAATAGTATTAGTAATAGGTGTCACCAATACTTAGGATAAAAAAAAAGAAAATATCTAAGCTTCAGAGAGAGATCAAGTCGGCTAAGAGAGGGAAGGGGAGGAAAAATACGCGCTTTTCCGGCGCGATACGATGTTACGAAAATCGAACGACGAAAAACGTAGCTCAGCACAAAATCGTCACAATCCGATTCGTCCCAAAATTCTAACGTACTAAACTTAATCGGAAAATAAAATTTATTCCGACAAAAACTCGGGACGACACAGTCCGAGTTTCGTCCGGAAAATCATAAAAACGAACTTTCTCGGGCGAGTTCGTATCGCGATTTCGTGAATGTAAAAATCAGACGGTTTTCCGTTCTGAGTTCAAGAACTAAAAATTTTTCGTACGCGCTAAACCTAAATACAGTAGTCGTCTAGCTGACTTCCGTAATTTATTTTCGGAAACGGATTCGACCGTTAGTCTTAGAATTCAAAATCGTAAACTTAGGCGTGCAAAGCCATTATTATTATTAACTTTAAAATTTTGAGATCGTAAGGAATTTCCGGGGCATTACAAAAACCCACAGTGTGTCATTCAGAAATTAAATGTATATATATGTCAGTAAAAGTTTTATACAAGTGTTTATGAAAAGATGCATGATTAATTTATAATAAAAACTCTTGTGAGTTGTTTTCGGCAATGTGCCCACTAAGTACTTTTGTACTTAGCCCTGCATGTTTGTTTTCTTTGAATGTGCAGGTTGAGTGACGAAGGTGGAGGAGGTTGAGTAAAGGTCTTTTCTCAGGAAAGAAGTTTAGTTGAGTCTCGATATCACATTCGATATGTGATATCATTTCTATGTTTTTGCGCTGCCAATTCTGTAAACTAGTTTCAGTTAAAGTATAACTTAGAACTAAGTTTCATCCTTTGAACTTAGTCCCTTTTAAGAATAGCTATGTCGAGTGATCCTCCGTGATTTACTCTTTCTTTCATTAAATAAAGTAGGTTCTCTCATTGTGTAAATCCTTTCAGTTTTAAGTTGTTATTATTTTAAACCTAGTTTTCTCTAAATACAGTTTGACGAGCGATCCTTCAAGATCGACTCTCTTTTATTCAAGATCATCGTAATTAGTGTTAAGTTAATGTGTTTTATTCAATTGTTCCCATTCTTTTCTGTTTCTTTAATCCAATCCCTAGTCGCACCTCGGCTTTTTGCCTTCCTTCGGGAGTTAGGGCTGTGACAGATATTTTATTTGTGTAAGTTGTTTACATCTGATTTGTTGCAAGAACTTAATTAAGGTTATAATGGAGTTTAGAGGTGTTCTTTTTCTTAGTGGTATGAAGTTTTTATTTAGATCTAAAATGCTTTGTGCTTCAAAGTAGATAACTTCAAATTCCGGTTATAAAGTTTATCGTCTATAAAACTGAGGGTTTTCATGGCTAAAGGTAAAACTTATACTGCTATATTTCTCTTCATTCATTGTTTCATATTTTTCTTTTCGTGCATATTGCTTTGATTGATATTTTGTGGCTATTACTATTTTCTAATTATGTGGCTAAGATCCTTTCTAGATTCTGAAAGTCTTTTATGTTCTTTTATTGCCACGTGAGAGCAAGTGATGGTTTAAATGGATCTCGAAGAAGATAGTACTAGATTTGGCACATTGTCCCTTCAAACTTGAGCTGAGATAAGTTCTAATTTTTATTTTTATTTTCATTTCTCAGTGAACATATTTCGGAAGATTATTTGGATTTTCTATTGATATCGTGATTTAACTCTTTAATATGTTTTGTGCTAGCCCTATTAGTCCAAGAGTTACTTTTTCTCAAGTTTCAAGATCTCTATCTATCTATAACTTTTTAATATCATAGTACTACTATTATATATTTTTTTTTTAGTCTCCCTCATTTCAAAAAATTCATATGTGAATGTTCACCGCGCAACGCGGGTGCAATATTAGTTCGATCAAAAGTTGAGAATTTTTTGATAGTTAAAAAAAAAAACATCTTCTCTCATTATAATGGGCGCTCAATAATTGAACTAAATTGTGATACTGGATACAAGGGCCCAAACTAAAATACATTTTATCTTATTTTGGGACATAAACCTAAGCATAATGAAATTGAATTATTCAAAACAATTTTTATTTTTTTTAAGGAAGATTGTATTAAACTTACGAAGAATCAGAAATCACAATCTCCTCCAGCCAGACTGGGAAACAAACCGTCCAAGTCATTGGACTTAAACAATGCACTGCATAGTGTGCAAGAGCATGGGCCGCTCTATTAGCAGTTCTATACATATGAGCGACATCAAGAAGAAAACAATTTCGAGCCGCCTCAAGGATTTCTCGGATGTCGTCTGGTAGTAGTTCAGCCGCTTCCTCAGGATTAGCTAAAACTTAGGCTACCAGGAACGAATCTGTAAAAAATTCGGCAAGAAAAATCATTTATTCAAAACATATTAAAATATCATTGATGATAGCAATGAGTTCTGCCATCATCACTGGCTTTGGCTGCTGGATTTGTTTGGAAAAGGCCATTACAATCTTTCCATATGAGTTTCTCATAATTACCCCCACTCCAAAATTTCGCTTTTCCAAATTAAACATACAGTCAACATCAACACGAAAAACTCCATCTTTTGGCCTTTTCCAATGCCTTTCTCCCACTCTCATTCTAAGAATTAATTCAATAGAATTATTTGGTTTTGCCTCTTGGTAAAGGTTCCACCAGTTGACTCCGGCCGCCTCCGTCATTAATTTAGGCCGTTTGTTTCTCCATGCGTCACTTGACAGATAAATCTTCATACCAACCATAGCATTATAACCCATAACTCATACTCTTCCAACATCAGCATATATAAAATTTGGCTTCCTATCTCCTCAATACTTTGCTTTTGACAACCTTTAATTATCTGCCAAAATCTGTTATTTTTCCACATATAAGATTATCTATCAAATTTTAATTTTTAAAATTTGGAATTAATTTCTTAATTTAATAGTATTTTAGTAATTATCCGTTGTCTTTAGCACTAATTAAAGGATAAATTATATGATTCATTTGAAATGAAAATCAAATTATGCATGTCGTTTTTTAAAGGAGATAATCTACCTATTATATAATTAACTAGCCTACAACCCCACCCGTCGAAAATCAACGGGAATTATATTTAATAAAAATGACTAATAGTAATATGTGATAAATTAAGAAAAATATTATTTATTAATTATTTTATGGTTCAATCATTCGATTATGTAATCTACTAAATTTATTTAGAATTTAGATGTCTTTGAACATATCTCAAATTTAATAAAAAATAATTTTACCACGTGCTTACGTCTCAAATCCATATAGTAATGTCTGTTAAAAATTCTAATCTAATTTATCCTCATTTATTTCGATAATTTTCAAAGCTCTATTCTTCTCCAAAATCGATGTCGGCAAAAAAATATTTGAATTGTCTGACGTTGATTCTGTATGAAAATTGAAATGGATATTTTTCATTGCAAATATTCATTGTCCTACATTGGTTTAGAAAAGAAAAAATTGAAGATTGTCTATAAGAATGAGAGTGACCTTAAATACCCTATATTATGAGTTCAACATAGGATTAAAGAAAAAACATAAGTTGAACCGCAACTTCGTAATCATCCAGTCTACCCGGACGGTTTCGACCCGGAACCGGTTAATTGACTACAATACTGGTTTTATATTATTCATATAAATAATTATATTCCAAATATATCCGAAATATTAATGATTCATTTTTTTTTACCTAAAATTAATATTTAATTACACAAATAGCTATCTTCCAAAAATATTCACATAATATTTAATAAATAAAAATTCTTATTATATAAATAATTATCTTCCAAATATATTCATAGAAAAATAAATGATAACATTCGTTTTCTTTTTTACCAATTTCAATAAGAACTTTGATTTAAATGAGAATAGAACTTCAGAATTGATTTCACTATGCACTTGGTAATTTTGCCCTTTTATAAAACTTTACGTGGAGTGATTGAGATTCGAAACCCGTCGATTGAGAATTGACTTGTCTATCGCCATGGTTCTAGATTGGAATCGGATCGTTGACCACGATTTTGATTTACAAGTGCATAATTTATGAAACTCGTTTAAAATTTATATAGACCCAAAATTTAAATCAACATTCCGCCCAGAGCGCCGCCAAGCAGCCCCGCCCCCAATCCTAACCCAAATTTATTCTTCTTCTTCGGTTGCTGCACCGGCGGCGGCAGGTAACCATAACATTGCTACGGTGGATAACCGTTGTATTGGCCCCCAACCTCGCCAATTGATCTTTATGGTGCTTCCTCTACCAATTAGATTATTTTTTATTCATAGAAAAAAAACATTTAGGTATATCTAATTATTTTCTTCATATTTCAACTTTTATGATATGAATATAAAGTTTCTTTCTTTGGTACAGCCGATGAAAATCGTTGTTTTAGACAAGCATTTGTGGGATGTCAAATTTTATATTCCCAAATTAAATTAACCTAAAAGAAGAAGTAAATTTAAAAAGGAATAGTATATATATGCTTGGGCTACATTTAATTTATGAGAAATACAAATTATAAAATAAAATATTACCATATTTATAGAAAGAAGAAAAACGTCAATTAAATTAAGTATTAGTTTTTTAGATTTAATTGATATATACTACATAAATGATGTCCCTTGTTTTTTTAAGAAAAATAATATTTAACAATTCGAAAGGTAGGATATTGGTTATTAAGAAGAACGTAGGGAATTTATATATTTCAAAAATGGTGAATGAAATCTAATCTAATCTAATATAATATATAATATAAAATATAATAAATATTGATTTTTAATTCAGAAAGTTTGAGAATTTAGATAAATATGAATGGAGGAATATGAGGGGTGTCACATAAATTTTTTTTTACGTAGAGTAGTTTTCGTTTATATAATATATATAGATATATTTTTTTGTTGATTCGGGTAGATTCTTGTTCCATATCTAATTATATGGAAGTTTTAAGAGACTTAAATATTAAATAAAAGTGATTAAATTTATGATTTAAGATAAATAAAAATATTGAATGAAGATTGCGCTGCGTAGGATATGATCTTGGATGCGTAATCATTTTATAATATAGAGATTAAATTTATTATATTTTCAACAAAAAAATATACTAACTTTTTATTTGGCCAACTAATTAATAGACCAAATTAAATCGGAGTGCAAATTGCGGGATGAAAAAATAAATCAAGGGGGGTACTCAAATCAAGGGGAGGTCTCGAATCCACTACGGTTTTAATAATATATAGATTTCAATCATATTCATAATTATTTCCATATATCATCCTATAATTAAGCAAATAAATCGATGTAAAATCATTCATATTATTCTTGAAAAACAATTTCGATGTTGACGTATTATTCGAATTAATTAGTTATTTTATCTTGAAAAAATGTGCTCATCAAGACCCTCTCAAAAATTTTAACGAAACGTGCAAAATGGAATCTAAACTAATATAATATATAATATACAATATAATAAATATTGATTTTTAATTCAAAAAATTTGAGAATTTAGATAAATAGGAATGGAGAAATATGAGGGGTGTCACATAGGATTTTTTTTTTATTATTTTACGTAGAGTCGTTTTCGTTTATATAATATATAGATATATTTTTTTTATCATTACTATTCTTTGTCTTATAAGGTAAATAGTTATTTACATTTTTTGAAGGAGATATGTCACAGCCCCAAATCCCGAGGGATGGCAAAGTCGAGGTGCGACTAGGGGTTGGATTAAAGAAGCGGAGAAGAAAGGGGGAATTACTGAATAAATGATAAACTGACATAACTTTAATAAGATAAGAACCATGAAGTACTTCGATTAATCAAAAGAGAGACAATCCCGAAGGATCACTCGACAAAGTTGTATTCAGAGTTGACTAGGTTTCAAGTATGAGAAACTTAAACCGAAAAGATTATACATGAAAAAGAAGTATTTTGCAGCGGAAAAGACGTAGATTGATAACACATTTTCAGATGTGAAATCAAGGCTCAACTAAACTTCTTTCCTTAAGTACGACCTCTACTCAACTTCCGTCGTCTCCGTCACTCAACCTGCACATTTATAAACACATGTAGGGCTAAGTACAAAAAGCACTTAGTCGGCACTTTGCCGAAATCATACTATAGGTTTTATAGATTCATCAGGCATCTAAACAGTAACACAACAGAGTTTTTCTTTCAGAGGCCCGTGCTTACTAAACATTTTCTTTTCATAAACATAACTTGCAATCATTTTCTGACTGTAATTCAATATGACCAAATCTGACTAACGCTGGGGAAGAATGCACTCTTCCACAGACGCTCCTCACCGTGGCTGGCTACCCCTCAACAGAGCACCACGCACACCGGCTACCGTGTACACTAACTCTGGATAGCACTCTGTGGGCTAACTCAGAATCCGATCGATTAACTAGTTGGCGAACCAACTCAGATAGGCATAATAGAACTCACAAAAACAAAGTATTTTATGCCATGATAATCACTTTAAAACAAATACTTTTATAGCAGTTCAAAAACATAACATAACTCATTTTATTTTTGTATATAGAAAGTCCACCTTAACCGGATTACAGAACTAAAACCACCTTCTGTCTTCCGTCCTTTCTTCTAGTCTCGATTTCCTCCTTTGATCGCAAACATTCAAACTTTAGTAAATCGGTCGAGACGATTAAAGAAAAAGAAAATCGAATTCGGTTAAGTATCTTAGGCGTTTGCACTTTAACTAATCTCTTTTGGTTTAAAAACAAACGAGATTCGAACGCATCTCATTTAAAACTAACTCGGTTCCTTACTCGACATTTAGGTTAGTTAAAGACGGAAGTCGATAACTCTTAACGACTTAAAAGTTCTTAAAGAATTAAGTTGAAAAGAATTCAACTTAGGGAAATGAGTTTTAGAAATTTTCTGCACAAGTCAGTAGGTTTGGAGCCTCTACAGAACAGAGTATTTCGAAACAGGGGATGTGCCTTATGTCAAAAGAAAGACACAGAAGTATACTGTCCAATTTACGGATCTCGATTTTGATAAACGAGCAAAGAGTTATGGCCGTTTCCGTGAAGGGTGGCAAAACTGGCCGAGAAACCCTAGATGTTTAAAAACTCGACGCACGTTTCCCTAGGTTCGATTAATGCTATACAACCTTTATGTGCACGAAATTTCCATCAATTTACAGTCAAGTCACACAATCATTTAACGTGAATACTTTCACATTCCTCAATTAAAATACGACGAGCAATTCTCGTCCTTTCAATTTAACGAAAACACTTAGCACATTTCATTTCAATTTCAAATCACAACTAACTTCTAACTTCTATTTCATAACTTATATGAAATTATCATCAACTACACTCATGCTTATTAATCATCAACCAACTCAAATCAATCAACAAATACTCATAATTATTTAACACGTCGTTTTTATCGAGCAACGAACACCGTTGTCGATTTTTCCAAACATTTTTATAAAATCTAAGAAATTCATACCAAGTACATATAATCATGTTTATCATCAATACATCAACCATATCATCAATCGGAAACATACAAACCCTCGTTTTCTCGTTTCTTTGTTTCTACACTTACTTACTTTCTTTAATTTTTGAAGTCCTACTAATCCAATTCAATCCAAATTAGTTTATATCATATTTATACTTAACAAAGATCATATTAACATACTAACATCATTATAACTAATACTTAATCAATTCACGTCATTTTTTTCGGTTCAAGAACTCGATTTTTTCAAAGTTATTAGTTAATTCTCAATTAATTCAACAACAAACCTAACACATGTACAATCACTAATATTCGATTAGTTTTCTCGTTCCATTTTTTTATTGACAATTACGTTCGATTCTTCGTCTCTTACAAAAAGTTCGACGTTTTTAGATTTCATTCAAACTTTCCAATTACCATCATTAACTACTTAGATTAACTGACATGCAAACCATAAATTCATATCAACATCTATACTTAACTTTTCGTCGATTTCTTCGCCTCCAATGATTTCGTTTTTATTTTTAGAAAAATCTAATTTAATTATATGTTGAACCTCATGCTTCCTACATCTTATATATCACATCACATCATCAAAAACATAAGATTTACTTAATCAAAATCATACTTCTTTGTCTCTTATAAAATTATTTTTATTTTTTGAAAATCCCCAAATAATTCATGTAATCATATCTCAATGCATACAAACATATTCCACAAACCATATGTCTAAATTCAAGCTAAATCTTCATCAACTAATTCATGAAATTTTCGAAAATTCCTCAATAAATTCTAACACGATTTATACTCGATTCAAACCATAGAAACTCATTCCTAAGCATAAATAATCATGTAATAAACTTAGAACATCAATCCTCTACCTCTTAAAGTTTTCGAAATTTTCAAGAATTAAAGAGATGAATTTTGTTCGGTTAGAATTAAAGAGGAAGCTCTCACCTTTACGAATATGCAATCGGAATTGACTTTAATCGAGAATCGAACAAGTTATGTAACTTCAAAGGCTTGAAGAAATGAAGAACAAACTTGAAGATGGTGAAGAACACTAAGAACAAGAGAGAGAAGAGAGAAACTAGGGGGGTGGCGGTTTTGGGGAGAGAAAGAGAGAAGAAATGATGTAGAAAGGGTGATATTTATATAATAGAAGAGAAAATCAAAATGAGCACCTTTTCTCTACAAAAAAAATATCTATTTTCCGGATCTAATACTGTAAACTAGAAATGAACAATTACTTTATTAGACGGACACATTTTCGGCAAAAATGGATATGACCACTAGTTCCGGAATATTTTACTTAGTCGGAAAGGACGATTTGTTTCCCGAAAAACTTCAAAAAGTCGAGACGTGACAGTCCAAAATTCGCCCGGAAAAATAAATAAAACTGACTTTTACCATTAGACTCGTATCGCAAAATAAGTGAATGTAAAGTCAGACGCTTTTTCGATCTGAGTTCTCGAACGAAAATTTTATCGGGCGTCGAAACCCTAATACAGTAGTCGGTTGAACGACTTCTGCAACTTATTTTCAGAAATGGACTTCGCTGTTATTCTTATAACTGAATTTCATTAACTTAGAAGTGCAAAGTCTTAATTTCTTAGAAAATTTTTATTTCTCGTCGAAAAAGAAAAGCCGGGTATTACAAGATAAGTTGCATAGTTACAAAATTTGAGAAACGAAATGATTATAGGCATATATAATAATTATGCATAATGATTGTAGTTATTTTCAAATGATTTAGCGTAGTATATATATATATACATGCAAGTTAGAATTTATTCTTCTGCACAATTAGATGCATTCTCATGCACGAAATTATAAATAATTTTCTCCATGCACGAAATTTCTACGAGAGTAATTAGTGATATGTTATCATTTAATATAAGAGAATATACTATGTTATCATCTCATGGATGTTGATTATTTAGAATTGAGGATGCTAGCCTATGCACCTACTTGTTTGAGTTGAGCGGCCAACTTTTACTTCCACAAAATTAAATTCTACATTTCTTTTATTTCCGATAGAATCTTGGACTATATACTAAAAGCGTAAGTATTGGTTGAGTCTCAAGTTAGTTCAATCATATTTTGGGATTACTTATAAATTAATTAAGACATTGAGAAGATTCATCCTACTGACTCATCTAAACTAGTTTTGAGTTTTGAAATTTTAATTTCATTACATTAATTGAAAATAATTACATTAAGTATAAGATAGTAACATTAATTCAAACATAAAGAAAAAAAAATTAAGAAAAAAAAAACAATTTGAAATGAAAAAAAAAAGTGAAGGAAAAAGGAGGAGTGAAAAGAATAAAAAACAATTATAAACACAAAAGAGGGGAAAAAAGAGAGGGAAAATTAAGAACAATAAAAGACTCATATAAATTAGTTTTGAGTTTTGAAATTTTGATTTAATTTAAATTAAAAAATTACATTAATTGAAAATAATTACATTAAATATAAGACAATTACAATAATTCAAAAATAAAGAAAAACAATTAAGAAACGAAAAAAAAAAGTGAAGGTAAAAGGAGGGGAAAAAAGAACCAAAAACAATTATAAAAAAAGAGGGAGGAAAAAGAACAAAATTAAAAAAAGAAGGAAAAAAAAAGAACGAAAAGGAGGCTAGTCTGTTGGGTTTCAAACCCATGACCTCAAGTTTAAAACTTGAAGGTTGTACCACCAAGCCACAAATAAAAATATGTAATTGCATTCGCTTTTTTATTATTATTATTATTATTATTATTATTAATATCGACGTGTTCGTTACACATGTCTCATGTTTTCTCCTCTTGAGCCGGATGCGAGGATGAGTCAAGCTCATTCGCCCATAGCTCGTTATCGGGTTGGCTAGCTCGAGGTGACGGATGAGCCAATCGATGCTCATGCTCTAAAATTCGTTTCCTTAAATACTGCAACTTGTATTATTCGTATAGTTCTAGCTATATATGATATTTGAATAACGAATATTGAAGAATTTTTCCCCTACAAAAAAGTAATGAATATTTGAGAATTTACATAATGCGTATCAACGTATCATCACTTGACTAAGTTTGATTCGATGATTTGAAGAGCAAATGATTGGATACTTTATTGATTCAAGAGGAAAAGATTATAAATTTAGATCCCTTATATATGACACTTCCTCCGTGTGTTTTTTTTTTAAGTGTTATGTTTTTATTTTGTTTTTTTGTTGCTCAATAAGTGTCTAATTTTATAACTTTGAAAAAATTGATGCAAATTTTGAAAAGAAAAGGAAAGGATGAAAAATTTTCCATTTTACCAATTATTTACTTTAAAGTTTTTTTAGGCAATAATTATGGATAAAAATAGTAATTTATCAAAGTTTTTGACATGTGTATTTTGATAGCAAAGAATACTTATATTTTGACAGCAGGGAACACTTATCATTCTCACTTTCTCATATAAGATCTATTCTCACTGGATCCCTACCCGATATATATATATATATATATATATTGATGGTGTGGGAACCCGCAACCTCTATCTTTGGTGCGCACTGGGTAAACTTCCGTCCCTTGTGCGGTAGCCTGCAAACCACACTGGGCAAGTAAACCACACTTTCCAAGTACAGGTGTGACGTGCTCGACTTATAAAGGCACTTCATGAGGTTGAGACCTCTCAATTTCAGATGCTCACTTTTACCACTAGTCCATCCCCAAATGAACTAAACAAGCGAGACCTTATAGGCTTATACACAGCATGTAGTGAACATGGTGAAATGCGTGGCATCATAGTATATCTCATGAGATCACAATCTATCAAGGGTCGTGATTTTGAGCCATAATGGCTTAGCTATAATAGGGTTATTTTGGTAAAATTATTGTATTTTTTAATTCTTCATAAAATAATTAATTTTTCCTTAATTATGTGTATACCATTCTGCCCTTGCATGATTTTAGGAAAGAGATGATGGAAAATATTCTCGCTTTGATCAAGTTTATTTTTTAGTACAAGGGTGAATTCCTCACACCGTAGCAGAAAAATGTGGGGCTGCGGAAAAGGAGGCAAAGGATTGGGCAAAGGAGGTGCGAAACGACATCGTAAGGTGCTCCAGGATAACATCCAAGGCCTCACGAAGTCGGCCATCCGCCGTCTGGCTCGCAGAGGCGGCGCCAAGCGTATTAGCGGCCTGATCTATGAAGAAACTCGCGGCGTTTTGAAGATCTTCCTTGAGAATGTGATTCATGACGTCGTCACCTACACCGAGCACGCTCGCCGGAAAACGGTGACGGCGCTTCAATTTATTTTGTGAATATTAGGTTCAAGAGTTTCCACTCTTCGATTATTTCAAGACGTTTGGATTTTGAGACATAGGAGCTTCTTCTGTACGTAATGTTTCTCTCTCAAAGCCCCTCTCTCTCGTGTTATGCATTGTTATTGTAAATGTGAGCTTGAAATAAAAACCTTGCGCATAAGGTATTTGATGAATTGTCTGATTGATTGAAATAAAATTCATGTATTGTGGAATAAAGTATACAAATAATCAAATCTTAAAATAGATTAAGAACAAATTAGCCAGCTAATCAAATTAATTAATTATAGAAAATTGTTTAAGGGTATTATGGCTTAGCCATTACGGCAAAAAATCATTTTCCCTTATATAAAACGTGAAAAGAAATTCCCATAACAGCCTTGCAGGATACATCCGGCTTACTTGTTGCGTAAGTAACATAAATTAAACGTGACATATACTGAACATAAGAATATAAGATCATCATCCATTTGATTTTTCAATTTCAATTTTCAATTTTTTTTTTCGAGAATTACTTTCAATTAAATTTGCACAGTGTAATTACATTATTTTCGGTCTCATATATTTACTTATTAAACTTAACTTCTCAAGCAAAATTCTTCAATTCAAATTTCCTACTCTCAATTTCTATTATTGATTGAATGACACGTGACAAGACTCCACGATATGGTTATCATTTTTGTCATTTAAATCTATTCACGATATAATTATCACTTTTATTTATAATAGTAGGATTTACAAAATATATTACAGGGAGAAAATTTAAAACCCACAAAACATAAGTGTCAAAATTTAAAATACACATCCTCTAAAAAGAAGACGAATTTTACCCATTTACACACAAGGGCCCACTAAGTGTCACCTCTCGGCTGACAAAGTGGCTGACACGCTGACTTTTGTGTTTTTTATTTTTATTTTTACCTTGTTCTTTGACCGGCCCAAACATTTAGGTTAGAATTGAAAGCTACCGCGTACCTCCCACACGTTTAGAAGCAATAAATAAATAACCCCCAACCTCATCTCCCGATCATCATCTCCCTCATCTCGCTCTTCTTCCCTCTTCCCACACCAACTCATCCCGCTCCATACATCGGCAGCAAAAAATATTTTGCAGAAACCATAGCAAATTACGGAGAGGTTAGTTTTATAAACATTGTATTTTATACGAATTCCATTATATAAAATGCATGCCTTCGATTTTTAATGTGATATTTCATGTATTATTTGTATGATTTTTTTTTGTTCTATTTATGTAAATCCCACTCGACAAAACCATAACTTGTACTAAATCCCGCTCAAATCCGATCGAGCGGGATATCACTTAGTCAAGCGGGAATTAGTTTATTTTGCCGATTTAGTAGTACTAATAGTGTATTATTACCCTAGATTCTTAAATTAGTGAATTGTGGATTTTTCGTAAGTTTGGTGATTAATGATCTTAGTAATTACTTGTTTTTTCGAACGTTTGATTTTTTGATGGTGGACTTTTGTCATAATTTTTTATTTGATTCATACTTTTATATTATTAAATATCTCGCTCGGTAAATTTTAGTTGTACCAAATCCCGCTCGAGCGGGATATTACTTAGTCGAGCGGGAATTAGGTTATTTTGCCGATTTAGTAGTACTAATAGTATAATACTTACCCTAGATTCTTAAATTGGTGATGTTGGGAAATTTAAGTAAAGTTTTGATTGATTCCAAAACCAACTGACCCCAACCGAGTAGATGTTGCCATATCCCAATGTTAGTATTTAGTCTCGCTGTTTGAGAAAGGTTCAGATTTTATCTTTACAGGACTCCAGCTGAAGACGGCAACATGGCTTTACTCGGATAGAACATCAGATGTAAGAAAGACAACTGAGCGTTCAAGCCAACTGATCGGATGTGGAACATCAGATGGAAGAAAGACAACTGAGCGTTCAAGTCAACTGTTCGGATGTGCAACATCAGTTGCAAGACTCAATCCGATAGATCAACAACATGAAGTTCAAGGCAGTTGAGGGTTCAACTGTTCCTATTCAAACAGAAGGTCAAATGAAAGTAGCGATCAGATGGAACATCAGCTGAAGACCACTCGGATGAAGATCGAATGTCTCACCCAACTAATCAATGTTGAAAGGCAAAGGTTGAAATTTGAATTTCAAATAGGAAGTCACGTGAAGGTTTGACGTTCTGTCATTACCTCATTTGGCCCAACACAAGGTTGTCTCAGAAGGAAAGCAGAAGTTCACAGTTGCCAAATCGGGAAAATCTGCAGAGATAAGAGACATCATCGCTTTCACAGAACAGAGATCAACGGCTCATCCAACGGCTAGTTGATTCTCTCCGCTTATAAATAGAGGCCTTCATTCATTCATCAAGATAGAAGACAGACAAGTGCGAGAAGAGACTAAAGAGCAAAAGAAAGACGATATCCTACACACAAGCAAAACTGCAATTAATCTCTAAGAACATCACCAGTTGAGAGTTCATAGAGAGTTAGAATCTGTCTTGGTGTTTTCGATCTTAGTTTGAGTCTTCATTCGTTCAAGCTTAGATCCTAGCTCACTTCTTTGTTAGAGCTAGTAGTTGGAAAACCCACCCTTATACACATCCCCTAAAAAGGTTGTTAGGATCCTGCTCTTCCCGAAATTGAGTAGAAAGGTTGATAAGTACCCGCAAACTTATCTGTAAGGTTGATAAGTACCCGCAAACTTATCTGAACGGTTGCAAAGCCCGCGTAAGCTTTGTGGTAGCTGTCCTAAAGAATTTGGACTGAGTTGTGTGGACTCACAACTCCCCGTAGACGTAGGAGTTCTCTCCGAACCACGTAAATCCTTTGTGTGTTTGTGTTTTCAGTTCAGTTACTTTTTGCATATCCAACTGACCAACTAACCAGCACTCAAAACTGCATATTTACATTCCAACTAATTTGGTTGTTGACCGACCTTGCATCTGAGCATGAGTTGTTTTATACGAGTTAGTTTTTGTATCCACCACATTCCGCACAGCACCACTCTTCCAACTGAGTTTTCTTACTCAGTTGTGATTCCAGCTGAGTCGTCTTACTCAGTTGTGGTAATTTTTCAGGGGGGTTGTTTTAAAATTCCTAACTGGTGTATTCCCTCTCCTCCCCCATACACCAGAACTCGTCTCGGGACCATCAAGTGGTATCAGAGCAGTGGTTCAAAAGACTGCTGACTCTGTTTCACGAGGTGTAAATCGAGGTGTTTTTCTTCAGTGGTCAACTGAATAGATCTTTTTCACGCTAGTGCATATCTGCTTGCATTTTTTGTCTGTTTGTTGTGTGCAGATGGATGTTAAAGACAAGATTGTTGTCATGTTCTCGGTTGTGAACTATACATCCTGGAAAACTCGGATGAAGAAGATTCTGCTGTCCAAACATCATCGAATGCAACAAGTGATTACATCCGGACCGATCACCATCATGAAAAAAGTCATTCGCACTCCTACAAATCCCAATGATGGGGATGTAACTGAGGTGACAGTCGAGAAGAAGCCAGAAGACTTCACTCCTGAGGAAGCAAAAGTGAGCCAACTGGATATCTGAGCTCAGAGCACTATCATGTCCACAGTTGGACAAGACTATCTTCCATGGATAGAAGAGTGCAACACAGCTAAGGAGATGTGGGATATTTTGGCATCTCTTAGTGAAGGGAGTGACGAAATCAAGGAGAACAAATTCTCCCATGCTTGTCAAGATTTTGACAACTTCTGTCTAAAAGTCGATGAAACCATTGATCAGTTGGAGCTTCGGTTCATGGATATCATCCGAAGGATTCAGTCTATCCGACGAGGAAAATATACTTTGAGAGAAATCAACCTCAAAGTATTACAAGCCCTACCAACTGAGTGGGACACCTTCACCAACATTCATGAAAGCCGAGTTGATCTTGGAGAGATGGGAACTGACAGATTGTTCTCAATTCTGAAAGGAAATGAGTATAAGGTGAACCGACGAAGATCAACTCAGTCCTCGGTGCAGACGAGTCGACATGAGGATGTTGGTTCAGCAACAAAGACAGTAGCACTTTGAGCTGACTATTCCAAGCCGCGAACATCAAGGGTAACAAGATCTGCGGACACAGCTTCGAAGGAGCCGAGCAGAGAAGAGCTGCAACAGAGTATAGCCGCCTTGTTAAAGAAGCTAGCTGTCATGGATACTCGATTCGGAAAATACAAACGGTTCTATAAATCTAACCGAACTCGAGATAACTCAAAGCCTGTGACCAACAGTTGCTTTGAATGCGGCAAAGAGGGACACTTCAAAGCTGATTGTCCAGATCTTTCAAAGAAAGATAGAGATGCGTTTGAGGGCCAAACAAAATGCAAAGAACAAGGCCATGGTTGCAGAAGAAGCAGCTGATGACATGGACATCTTCACTGACACCGAAGATGAGAACGAGCTGACTTCCACCAACAACGCTATCAGACAGGATCAATGTCTCATGGCATTTGAAACCGACCAGGACAATACTGAGGTACATTCTAATCCAGTTAATTTAAATTCTTCCAATGCTACTAACATGCAGGAAACAGTAGATGAAGAGTTGGAACCCTCTTGGGGTGACTTCCTAGAACTCAGTGAGGAATTGCATCAGCAATCGGTTGAGTTTAAGAATCTTCAAGAACAGTTTGCCAGACTTGAAGAATCCTTAACCGAAAAGGATGATCTGATCAAAAATCAAACCAAAGAGATTGATGATCTCAAAAGTCAACTGAATGTTGCCAACCAAACTAAGGCTCCAACCGATGAGGAGCTGAAGGAGCAGATCAAGGAGCAGCAAGAGCAGTTGAACAAACAAGAGGCACAGATCGACCAGCTGATGAAGATGTCAGACGCGCAGATCGAGCATATAGTTGTTCTTCTCAAGGATCTACAAACTGAGAGGGACAACCTGATAAAGCTATATCAATCATCCAAAATCATCGAGAATCTCATCAGTTACCGAAGACAAATGGATGACGTGTCTGGACTCGGATACGACATGGTCAAGGACACTGGAATTCCACCCGCAACCTTTATCAAGGCTGTGGATGTCACGGTTGCCAAACCAAATCCAGTTGAGTCTGCAACTCCCCAACTTAATCCAACCTCCACGTCACAGCAAGTTCCTACAGCAAAACCTGCTAAGGGATCTGCAACTGAGAAAGGAAAAGGAGCTGTGGTTGGAGAACTGAAGAATCCATCGGTTGGGATAACAACCGAGGGGAAATGTTCCAGGACTCAGAAGAGGAATCGGAGACATCGGAGATACAATCAGAACTGACCTCAGAACCGACCTCAGATTGGATGGAATCAACAAAACCGACAGGGATTCAACCATCAAAATCGACATCAGTTCCATCATCAGAACAACCAGAGGTTCCATCAGAGTCAACCTATATGGAACAATTCCAACAGCTGTGAATATTCATGCCACAACATGAATCAATAGCCGGGCATGAACAGCTGTAGTCGACAGTCAGGAAAATGGAATCAGACTCAGCCACACAGATTTCAAACTGGCGTCCGACCTCATAGGCAAAACCAAAAGGGTCAGAAACATCAACAAAACAGGGGGAACGCCTCTCCTCCTAAAGCCCACAATGGGAGAAATCAATCTCCTCCCAAGAAATAGGACATCAATAATAACAACAAGCCTAAGGATGACCGAGGTGTTGTTATAGTTGATGGAGAAGGAAAGATAATTTGGAATGATAAATCAATCCAAATCTACAGGGAAAAACGACTCACAGTTCAAGGGGGAACTGGTTCTAACCCTCCAGGACCCAACTAAAATTGGGGACCTAAGCCTGTTTCTCTGTGCAGGAGCAGGAGGAACAGCTGAGGAAGAATAAAGCATCACATACCATGTGGGTGATGGACAGTGGATGCTCGAAACACATGACAAATCTGAGGGATTTGCTTGGAAGTTTCATGGAGAAAGAAGGACCATCAGTTACCTTTGGTGACAACTCAAAAGGTCACACCAAAGGCTACGGTACCCTTGAAACCAATCACATGTCTATTTCCAATGTTTCATATGTTGATGGATTGAAGCATAACTTCCTCTTCATCAGCCAATTCTGTGATAATGGTTTCTCTGTTAAGTTTGATGCACAAGGCTGCAGGGTCAAAAATGTTAGAACAAAGCAAGTCATATTGTTGGGAAATCGATCCCCAACCGGGAATGTCTACTATGCAGATTGGAATAGTAGTCCTCCTGAAACCTGTCTGTTATCAAAGAGCAGTTCAGATGTGAGCTGGTTGTGGCACAAAAGGCTCAAACATCTGAATTTCAAGAGAATGAACCGCCTTGCGAGACAGGAACATGCAAAGGGCATTCCAAACCGTGTGTTTTCAACAACACATATCTGCAGTGCGTGTCAGCTGGGAAAGCTTGCTAGATCCTCCTTTCGGTTGAAAACGATTCCATCAACCGACCGAGTATTGTAGCTGATCCATATGGATCTCTTCGGGCCTGTTACTCCCAAGAGCATGAATGGTAACGAATATACACTTGTTGTTACTGATGATTTCTCTAGGTACACGTGGACCATTTTTATGCGTCACAAGAGTGAAACCCGAGATGAGCTACCTAAGCTGATGGATCGGATATCTAACCAACAAGAGATGAAAATCATATCTATTCGATCAGACCGTGGAACCGAGTTCCTCAATGAAACCATCATCGAATACTGTGAGAAACACGGAATCACTCATCAAACATCGGCTGCGCGTACTCCACAACAGAATGGAGTAGCCGAGAGAAGGAACCGAACGATGAAGGATGCTGCTACATCCATGTTGACAAGCTCAGCTCTGCCAAAGAGATTTTGGGCCGAGGCAATCAACACAGCTTGCTACACTTAGAATTGGTCTCTTCTAACCAAGCGGTTGGGAAAGACTCCATATGAGCTATGGAGACGCAGGAAGCCTGATATTTCTTATTTTCGCGTTTTTGGTTCTAAGTGTTATATTTACAACAATGGGAAGACTCAGTTGAAAACTTTTGACGCCAAGGCTTCGAAGGGCATATTTCTCGGATATGCCGCTCGGATCAAGGCTTATAGAGTTTTTAACAATAGTTCTCGTGTTGTGAAGATAACACCTCATGTTAGCTTTGATGAATCTACTTTTGAGTGCAGGGAACTGGCTAAAGAACAACAAGTTGATCCACATGTTCCACCAGCTCTCACTAGATCGCAGGTTCTAAGGCAGAAGAATCTAGCTGAACCATTGGTATGGGCAACCGAGGATGATGATCCTTGTTCCTCTGAAGATGAATGTGAGGACCCTAGCTCATCTCAAGGGGGAACTTCAGCTGATGTCACTCCAACTGCATCAGCATCCGAAGCCCAACCTAGCTCGGTTCAAAATATTGTCCATGTTGAGGATCCAGACTCAACAGCAAATGAATCACCAGTTCTGAAGATCCCAGCATCTCCCACAACTCAGGTTATCCCATCAGTTGAAATCACGGAACCGCCACTGTTGGAAGAAGAAGGAAGACGCAACAAGAGATGGTATGAAGATCATTCCAAGGACAACATTATCGGAGATCCAGCCAAAGGTGTGAGTACAAGAAGCAGTGTTGCAAATCCAGATTCAGCTGAGAAAGATTCCAGCACTTACGCCCAATATGCTGAGGAGTTGGCAGTTCTTGAGGAGTTTGAACAAGCCGGAGATGTTGCCATGATTTCATGTTTCGTAGCTGATGTGCTAGAGCCGAAGCATGTTATGGAAGCTCTCAACTGTGTTCACTAGACAACAGCCATGCAAGAAGAGCTGAATGAATTTCTACGCAACTGTGTATGGGAGTTGGTAGAAAGACCAAATGGTGTTAAAATCATTGGATTAAAGTGGATTTTCAAGAACAAGAGAGACGCCATTGGATTCATCGTGAGAAACAAGGCAAGGTTGGTAGCACAGGGATATTGCCAACAAGAAGGAATTGATTTCGAAGATTCATTCGCGTCTGTTGCAAGGTTGGAAGCTATCCGAATTTTTCTAGCCTATGCCGCATTTCACAAATTCAAGGTTTATCAGATGGATGTGAAGTGTGCCTTCCTCAACGTTGATATTAAGGAAGACGTTTATGTTGAACAGCCTCCCGGTTTTGAGACTGGAGATGGAAGAGTGTATAAGTTGAAGAAAGCGATCTATGGATTGAAGCAAACACCTAGGGCTTGGTATGACACTCTATGTGGTTTTCTTCTGAACTCGGGGTTCAAACGAGGATCAGTTGACAAAACATTGTTCACCATAAAAGTTGGAGAAGACATATTTGATGTGCAAATCTATGTTGACGACATCATATTCGGTTCCAAGTCGGAGGAGCTTTGCAAGAAATTCTCAACTCTCATGAAGGAGAAATTCGAGATGTCGATGATGGGCAAGATGAACTATTTTCTTGGGCTACAGGTGAAGCAGTCATCAAAAGGGATTTTTATTAATCAGTCCAATCTACAAAGGAGCTCATCGCAAAGTTCGGTTTGCAGTCAAGTAAAACCACAAGGATCCCGATGAATACTAACTGGAAGATTGAACCCGGATCTGAGGGAAAACTCGTGGATGCCAGTAAGTATAGAGGGATTATTGGTTCTTTTCTATATCTAACCGTCAGTCGGCCAGACATATCTTACGCGGTTGGAGTGTGTGCTCGGTTCCAAGTTCAGCCGAGGGAAGCACACATGTTGGCAGCAAAGAACATCATTAAGTATCTGAAGGGTACTGTTAATGTTGGGTTGTGGTACCCAGCTGACGACAACATCCAACTGTCCGGATACTCAGATACGGATCTAGCCGGAGATCGGTTGGACAGGAAGTCCACATCTGGACACTGTCAGTTCATGGGAAGCAAGTTAGTCTCATGGTTTTCCAAGAAACAAGCATGTGTTGCCACTTCTACAACCGAGTCAGAGTACATGGCTGCCGGTAGTTGTTGCATGCAAGTGTTGTGGCTCAAGCAACAGCTGAGAGATTATGAAGTAGCAACTGGACAGGTTCCCATCCATTGTGATAGCTCAAGTGCCATTGTTATCTCTTTGAATCCTGTTCACCATTCTCGGACGAAGCACATTGACATCCGATATCATTTTATCCGAGATCATATTGAGAAGAAGGATGTATCTGTGGAGAAGATTCCAACTGAGATTCAGAGAGCAGATATCTTCACCAAACCTCTAGCCGAAGCACGATTCAAGATGTTATGCGATCTCCTTGGATTGTTGGATCCATCAGATGAGGAATCAGCCGAGGTGAAAAGATAGATATCCGTCTGAGGGGGAAGCTCAGATGAAGGGGGAATCTCAGATACGGATCGCCATCCGAAGACATCAGACGTCAGCTGAACAGACGAACTCGAGTCAACTGATGGTATGCCGCAACATTGGAACACAGCTGATTCCGACATCAGCTGGCAGGTATCATTTATGGCTGAAGGTGTTTGTGTCTTAAATGAGAATGTTTGAAATAAATTCAAACATTCCTGAGCATGTCAGTTAGATTAAAATAGCCATCATAGCGCATTTAATGTAAAGTACGGCTGAACATCAATAGCCTTACTTTATAGTGCGACTGGGCTGACATAAAAACAATTCACCTTCTCACGCGCGGGTATTGGAACTCGGAATTCAACATCAGTCAAAGCTAGTCAACAGTCGCGAGATCTCAGCCGTTGATGGATTCGCGCCATTCAACCTTGGCCATCGATTTCAAACGACCTACTAACCTATAAAAGGTAGAAAATCAGGAAGTGATTTCTTACCTTCTACATTTGTGTTTATCTGAGTAACTGTTCATCTTCGTCTCTGATCTTGTTTCACCATTTTCGTCTAAGTTCCTGTTTTCTTCTCTGTATATAAACTTCACTGCAATATTAAATGGCACCAAAAGCTTCTTCGCAAGGAAAGAAGATGGCATCCTCTGGACCAGCTCTAGTCCCTTCATCATACGAAGAATCTTTTGATATGATGCTATCCAAAATACATTTTGAGCAGATTCTATCGGAAGAAACACTGGACTCGCCGGTGTTATCCTCCCTCGCCGATCTTCTCAGGGAAAACGACCTTCTTGAGTGGGCGACGCTCTTTCCCTCCCACCTACTCAGGCGACAGGTCGGAGAATTCTACCTGAACCTGAAATCTCCTATCGACAGCCGAGATGGCCTCGTCTCAGAAATCTCCTGTTGACAGCGAGACGTCCCTGCCAGAACCATCCGCCGTGTCACCATCTCCATACCAGTTTCCGATATGCTATGCTCCATCATTCCACCAAATCTAACCGCCACGGACACCGTCGAGAACATCTCAGATGCGGATGCCGATCAATTTCTGGAGAATGCTCTCATCACAGTAGAAAGACTGAGGAGCAACATGCAGCGAACGAAGTTGAAACCCGAGCATCGACTTCTGTTCGATGTTGTATCCAAGGTCATCTTTGGATACAGCGGAGCCTTTGGAGATATCAGCCGACCAAAGCTCAAGCAGCTGATAGCTTTGGAGCACAAGCACAAGCACAACATCAACTGGTTTAGGTATTTCGAACACCAGTTGACACTGGAGAAGCAGAAGATTACAGAAACCACAGCTGACTCTGGAGAGAAATTGTTGAGTGTTAAGGGAACTCTCAACTTTGGAGTCAAAATCTCTGCCCTGATCCTTCTCGCCACGAAGGATCAGAACATGGTGTGGGAAGACTGTGAGGAGACCCCAGTAAAAAGGCAAATGTTATTCCCAACAGCCAAGAAGGCTCTGGATGTGATTCAGAGTGTTTATACTCCCAAAGAGAAAAGGGAAGCTGTGAAATCAGCTGAGGAGAAAGATACAGCTGAGGAGCTGCCTCCAGCTGTCGGCCGCACTTCAAAACCAACAGCTGCACGCCGACTCAGAGATGAGTCAGATAAGGAGAAAGAGGAAGAGCCAGCTAAGAAGAAGTTGAGGCTTCGTATCGAGAAGAAGTTAGTTGCAAAACCAGCTGAGGATGTACCAGCTGAGGAGGAATCATCTGAGTCGAGTCACTTAGTTGACAAGGATGCTTTCGAGATTGTTCCTCGTGAAAGTGACACAAGGAAGGAGAACTCTCCCCATCAAGATGTGATAGAAAGGATGGAAACCGATCCGGAAAACGAGCCGAACATCTCCTCGGATGCATCTTCTTCATCCAAGGAATCCGAAGATGTTCCAACCTCCCCCACGGCAGGAGCTGATGCCGTACAGCCCAAAGAGGTTCTCACAACCGACACTCAGCCAGAAATTCCGAGCTCCCCGCTCGATGCCAACATTGTGACCACTTCTTTGGCCAATGTTGAGGAAACCCTTGAACCGATTCCATATGAAAATCTATCTCCCTCCCCCATCGACGAAGAAGCTGATCGTCGAGCCGTCACGTTGGAACATGAAGGCAAGTTGGCCTACTGCTTTGAGAAGCTGATCGGAATGTTCCCCGAGGCGCGCGACATGCCCACTTTAGCCACGCTTAGAACTGAGCTGTTGTATCAGTTCAACATCATATTTAGCCACTGGTATGTCAAGGAAGATACCATCAGGATACACAGCTGGAACCAGCTCAAGGCAGATGAGTCGCGTATAAGAGAATACTTCAACTACACCAACCTTGAGGTTGCGTACAACAACAAGATTGTACTGCTGACTCGCCGTCTGGACATCAGCAAAGCAGAAGGAAGAGACACAAGGGGCCGAACAAGAATGTATCGCCTTCCTTGACAACATGCTGGTCAAGTCTGCTGAATTTGTCGATGACCTTGACGCAGCTGCCGCAGCAGCCAAGCAGGAGGAAGAAGAGCTTCAACAGTACCTGGCCAATCGCCAAGCCATGGTTACTGTTGAACAGCCAGCACCAGTTGAACAACCAGCTCCAGCTGATCAGCCAGCACCCTCCACAGATGAAATATGCGAGCTGATCGCTGAGAGGGTCAATCAACTGAGGAAGGAGATGCTTGCCAACATCCAGCTCAACCGAGAAGAACAGCTGAGGATGATGGAAGCTCAGGAGGAAAAGCACAGGAAGCTGCTGGTAGAACAGGATGTGATGAAGATGAAGCTGGATGATCTTTCAACATCCACCAGCAAAAACATCACCGACCTGAAGACAACCGTTCTGGGAATCAAATCAGAACTAAACGCGTTCAAATCCATCTCAGAATCCAACCTTGCCAAATCTCAACAAACGCAAGACGAAGAATGGGATTCTCGGTTCGAACACAGATGGGCTGAGTTTGTCGCCTTCCAAACCGAAGTCAATGAAACTTTCATTGCACTGAAGAAAGCTGATCAAGAGTGCCGTGATAATGAACTGGCGAAGAAGGTTGATGTGGAATGCGCAGTTGATGAGCTCTTCAACCGGATTCAGCAGGCTGAACAGAAACTCACCTCTCTGGATGGCTCAGTTGCAAGCCTTGTTGCTGATGCCAAAAAGGGGGAAGATGAGATGCAGAAAGATGAGACCCGGGAAGATGAGAGCCAAGAAGCTGAAGAAGAGATACCAGCTAGAAAGGAATCTCAGCTGAAGAAGACCCAGCCGAAGAAGACAGCTCCAAAGAAGAAGTCCGCTCCGAAGCCAACCGACAAGAAACAACAAAAGCTGAAATCTATTGTTGTCGGAGGAGAAGAAATGGCTAAGGACCTGGAGCAGGCAAAGGAATATGGAGTTTCCTACAACTCCATAGCCGAGATTGCAGCCGAGCTCGATGCTGAACTCGATGGTATTACAACCGAAGAGTGTATTGCTGCTGCTAAGGCTATGGATGTTCCGGAGAAGGATTACATGAATCCTGAATGGATGAAGAAATTTGCTGCCAACCAAGCTACAAGAGTCAACAAATTTGAGGAAGAGCTTGCCAAGGTTACCAACAACTTGGACAGAAATGTTGCCTCTCGAAGCCGACGACGCATAGAGAAACATCAAGTAAAGGCTAAAGCAAGGTTGAAGCAACACAGACTGCCTGGAAAGATCAAGCTACAGGGACGCTTCAAATATATGGACAAGTGGATGCTAGCTGAATGGAATGACGATTGGGAATCATTCAAGCAAGAGTTTGTGAATGATTTCTATTACAGGAAGGTGTACACAACAGAGGATCCGAGGAAAGCCTTCAAAGAAGCCCTGACCGAGCTACACTCTGGGGATCCGGGCATGTTCAGCCAGTTCAGACGAGCAATGATTGATGCAAAGCTGGATATGAACACCGTCCCCGTCCCTCAGAAGGTTACATATCTTCCTCCATTCATCCCAGACACAAGAAATCCTAACCGACAGAAGATCGCAGTTGAGGCAAGAAGAGTCTGTCAAGAACATGGAGTGGATATCTCGAAGGAGTCAGATGCCAAAAGAGATATTTTTGTCAGGATTTTTGGCAAGTATGGGCTGAAGTATTAGCCAAGTTAGAGTTTTTGAGCAACTGATGTATTTTGATTTTTGTGCATTTCTGTGTAAACATCAGTTGTAATGAAAACTTTCATCATTTATCCGATTCACCTTGACGTACAATCTCTAGTTGTCCAAGTTCTGAATCGCAAAGTTATTTCAATACCATGTTATAACTGTGCTAACACTTTGATGTTTAATCTTATAGACTGTCTAGAATTCCAGCTGAGATTTTAGATAGGTCAGTAGGGTTTTGGCATCATCAAAAAGGGGGAAATTGTTGGGAAATTTAAGTAAAGTTTTGATAAATTTCAAAACCAACTGACCCCAACCGAGTAGATGTTGCCATATCCCAATGTTAGTATTTAGTCTCGCTGTTTGAGAAAGGTTCAGATTTTATCTTTACAGGACTCCAGCTGAAAACGGCAACATGGCTTTACTCGGATAGAACATCAGATGTAAGAAAGACAACTGAGCGTTCAAGCCAACTGATCGGATGTGGAACATCAGATGGAAGAAAGACAACTGAGCGTTCAAGTCAACTGTTCGGATGTGGAACATCAGTTGCAAGACTCAATCCGATAGATCGACAACATGAAGTTCAAGGCAGCTGAGGGTTCAACTATTCCTATTCAAACAGAAGGTCAAATGAAAGTAGTGATCATATGGAACATCAGCTGAAGACCACTCGGATGAAGATCGAATGTCTCAACCAACTAATCAATGTTGAAAGGCAAAGGTTGAAATTTGAATTTCAAATAGGAAGTCACGTGAAGGTTTGACGTTCTGTCATTACCTCATTTGGCCCAACACAAGGTTGTCTCATAAGGAAAGCAGAAGTTCACAGTTGCCAAATCGGGAAAATCTGCAGAGATAAGAGACAAGCCATCGCTTTCACAGAACAAAGATCAACGGCTCATCCAACGGCTAGTTGATTCTCTCCGCTTATAAATAGAGGCCTTCATTCATTCATCAAGATAGAAGACAGACAAGTGCGAGAAGAGACTAAAGAGCAAAAGAAAGACGATATCCTGCACACAAGCAAAACTGCAATTAATCTCTAAGAACATCACCAGTTGAGAGTTCATAGAGAGTTAGAATCTGTCTTGGTGTTTTCGATCTTAGTTTGAGTCTTCATTCGTTCAAGCTTAGATCCTAGCTCACTTCTTTGTTAGAGCTAGTAGTTGGAAAACCCACCCTTATACACATCCCCTAAAAAGGTTGTTAGGATCCTACTCTTCCCGAAATTGAGTAGAAAGGTTGATAAGTACCCGCAAACTTATCTGTAAGGTTGATAAGTACCCTCAAACTTATCTGAACGGTTGCAAAGCCCGCGTAAGCTTTGTGGTAGCTGTCCTAAAGAATTTGGACTGAGTTTTGTGGACTCACAACTCCCCGTGGACGTAGGAGTTCTCTCCGAACCACGTAAATCCTTTGTGTGTTTGTGTTTTCAGTTCAGTTACTTTTTGCATATCCAACTGACCAACTAACCAGCACTCAAAACTGCATATTTACATTCCAACTGATTTGGTTGTTGACCGACCTTGCATCTAAGCATGAGTTATTTTATACGAGTTAGTTTTTGTATCCACCACATTCCGCATAGCATCACTCTTCCAACTGAGTCTTCTTACTCAGTTGTGGTAATTTTTCAGGGGGGTTGTTTTAAAATTCCTAACTGGTGTATTCCTCCCCATACACCAGAACTCGTATCGGGACCATCAGGTGAATTGTGGAATTTTCATATGTTTGGTGATTAATTATTAGTAATTACTTGTTTTTTCAAATGTTTAATTTTTTGACGGTGGAATTTTGTCATAATTTTTTATTTAATTCATACTTTTATATTATTGAAGATCCCGCTTAGCAAACTTAATTTGTCCTAAATCCCGCTCGAGAGGGATATTATTTAGTCGAGCGGGATTTACATATAGCGAGCGGGAAATAGTTTAATTAATTGTTAAATACTGTCTATAGTGTGATTTTAATATTTGTTTTTTTAATTGCAGTTTTTATTCTTTCAGGTTATGTTCAAGAGGCCCGAGACTATAAACCGTAAGTCGTCAGTTAGCACGGCCTATAGGCACAACATTTTAGAAGACGTTGAGTCTACGTTGATGATGGTTAAGGGACATGATCTCCTGGAGAGGTGGCTTCGAGGGTGTTTTGGCCACTTCAGTTACTGGCAGTCGGGTCAGAAGTGCGCTATGGGCGTGCATCATGTATTGCCATGTGAGATTCATTATCCATTAGGCGAGGCACACGACATGTGGTTTCAAATTAACGGGGCAAACATTCGTTTTTCTACTGAGGAGTTGCCTTTGTTACTAGGTTGTCATCCGGGTTGTCTGATTTCCGACCTTCAGACAACCACGGCATAAGGGATGTGCAAGTATATCGAAGGTTTGTCAATGGCACGCAGATTAGTATGGCAGACCTCTTTGATCGATTTTGCAAGAGACGTATAGCAGATCAAAGTGGTGATCTGTACTCCGTTGTTGCGCACATCTTAGTGTTGTATATGCTGCTGATTGGTGTAGAATAGAAGAAGATGTGGAGTAATGGGTGTGGAAGATGGTGGACGATCTGGATGCGTATGAGCGCTTTCCTTGGGACGCCTACACCTACTTGAATCTGAAGCACTACGTCAATAATATGAAGAGCAAGACCAAGTACCACTTCTACGGTGCAGTTTGGACTTTTCACGTTTGGTCGCTTGAGATGCTGCCACACTTAGCCGCTGCAGTTGCGGTCCTTGAAAACCCGAATGCACAACCCAGATGCATTGGATGGAAGTTCAAGATCAGAAGTAAAATAGACCTTGGGCCATTATTTCTCTGCAGATATCTTTTTATTTTTTGATTGAATATTGTTTTCTGAACTGTGTTTATAATTGTATTTGTGTTTCATAAAAAAATTTCACTGTAGGTTGGTCGATTCAACGCTTTCGGTCTGAATGATGATGAATTGCAGAGCTTCTATTTCCAATCCACTCAGTTTCCAAATGCATTGACAGTGGACTTTGTTGTACCGCGCAATCCGTTACGTGAAGGGGAACAGTTCTCCTATCAGGCACGTGAGGCCATAGTTGTTGATGACGCAATTGCTGATGAGAGACCTCTTCAAAGGAGAGGATAGAGACAACGAGGTGGATAAAGGCAGATTGCTACCTACGAAAGAGGCAGAGGCAGAGACAGAGGCAGAGCCAGAGCCAGAGCCAGAGCCAGAGCCAGAGGCTTCACCTGAGTACCGAGAGCCATCTCGCCGTCGAGACCACGGAAAGAGTGTTCGCCAGGGAGGATCTTCATTCTCCAGTGGTGGGGCCGATCACGTCCTACGCTCGAGTGATCGACGTTGGATTCGATCAGAGGTTGAGAGAGCAGAGGATCGCATTGTAGAGAAAGTGGAGCAGAGACTGTTCCCCAAACTCAAATCTTGGATTGAGGGCTTGTTTGACAAAGCCCGATGTGGATCTACATGTTGATCTCCTACACGTCAGCCCATCCCGTTTACCATGCCTATGCAGACACCACGCCGTGCCTCAGTGCGAGACCCACACGTCTAGGCACCGGAAGACCAATACCGTACCTTCGTGTGTTTCACCTCATTTTGTGCTTCATTTTGATGTGTATTTATGTGTCAAGTGATCTTTCTCATCACTATTTTGTCGGATTTTATTGTTAAATTCATTGGTATTAGTTAATCTCGCTAACATGTGGGTTTGTAAGAATTGTGCGAGAATAGACGAGAGATGGAAAAAAATGAGAAATGATGTGACAAATTTGAGGAGTTTGAATTTGATTGGATTGAAGTATCTCGATACGAGTTCGTAGGCGAAAACCGTGCGCAAATCAGAGTTCGGACGAGAGAGATATGATCGAAATAAAAAGGGCGCGCGAGGCAGAAACTTGCTAAGCGATCGCTTGATGAAGTGTTTCGGGCAGACAAAGAACAGGGCCAAGCGATCGCTTGACCCTCTAAGCGATCGCTTGGCCCATGGCGGCGTGAAGGCGTGAAACCTACTATAAATAAGATAAATTTATTTCCTTCTGCTCTTCTTCCATCTTTACATGATTTTCTCCAGTTTTTTAGCACCCAAAACATCTTTTAGATTGTTCTTAGCTGGTTGCTTTCACAGATTAGTAATTCCATTCCGGATTCAATTTATGATTTGGAAAAAGTCATACCGTTACCATACCGTAATTATAATGTATTTTATATATATTAGAGATATATTTTAATGGTATTTTGGTATGGTACATAGCGTAAATTAACGATCGATACCGAAAAGTTGGTATATACCAATCTTCAATATAGTACGGTATACCGCCGGTATAAGAAAAATTGTATTGTTATTTTCCAAAAATATTCGGTATGGTATCATACCGTATTGAAACTTTCGATATATTGATGTTTTCGGTACAATAACTTCGGTATATGACAAATTCAGTATTTCTGTACACCCTTAGTTGTAACTAGAGTTCGATAAAAACAAAGGAGGCGACCATTTGAAAGGAAATGAATCTAAATTTAAATATTACTCCCTTCGTCCACGAAACAATTCCCTATTTATCCATATTTTTTTTGTCCATGAAACAACTCTCTACTTACCTTTTTGTACAATTATATCCTCCTACTTTTTCTTTATTTACTATACTTTGTCATTGATGGTCTCACCTTACAAAAACTTTATTCCTACTTTTTGATCAACACAACAACTTTATTCCTACTTTTTGGTCAATACCACCATTTTTTAGTCAAAATTACTTTTTTTGTCACTATCCCACTATCCCTACATTCTTACTTTTACCCCACTCAAAACAACTTTATCAACTTTCTTATTTTCCGTGTCGAAAATGGGAAGATGTTTTGTGGACGGAGGGAGTAATTGATATTTTCCGAAAAATGTAACACGTTCCAATTTCTGCTAAAATTCCATAAAAAGAAAATAATAAAAAAAACTGAGAAATTTTCTAGAATCTTCCACCGCCCGAAACCCCGCCGCGCCGGTCCCCACTCATTTTATAAATTATTATATAATCACCGCTCCAAATTCATTACTTTTTCTTCTTTACCAATTTTCCTCACAAAACCAAATTCAAATAAAAGCTCAAAATCAGAATAGCAAAGGGGGAAAAGAAAAAGGAAATGTCTTCATCAAATCGCGAGTCGTCTCCGCCGTCGCTGGAGGAGCTGAGCACGAGAGGCGCCACCGCGCTCCTCCTCCCCTGGATCCTCGGCATGGCGGCGGGAGGCGACTCCCCTCCCGGCGAGGTGGCGGTGTTCGTCCACCAGCCGACCCGATCGATAACCCTAGTCGAAGATTCCGTCGACATCGAGTCGCTCCTCCGCGAAATTCCGTGGAAGGAGGGGCCGCTGCCGGCGACTAAAGCTTCGATCGAGGCGCTGCCGTGCGTCCGGATATCGGAGGCGGGGCTGGAGTGCGCGATCTGCTTGGCGGAGTACGAAGTCAACGGCGAGGAATCGGAAGTCAAAGAGATGCCGTGCAGGCATAGGTTTCACTCGGGTTGTATCGATAGGTGGCTGGGTATCCACGGATCGTGCCCGATTTGCCGGTTCAGTATGCCGGTCGAGGAGAGGAAGGGGAGTGAGGAGAGGGGAGGGTGGAGGATCAACGTGTTTCTGTCGCGGAGCAGGAGGGATCCGGACCCGGACCCGGACCCGGACCCGGACGTGGTGGTGGATATGGATGCGGATACGGGTGGGAATGGAAATTGGGAAAGTGATGATGGAGATGATGATCAGAATGATGAGTCGCCAGCTCAGGACATGGACATTGATGAAAGCGATTTCATTTAATTTATTATTATTATTATTATTATTATTATTATTATTTTTTTTTTTTTTTTTTTTTTTTTCTTTGTTTTTTTAATGTAGTGTAGTTAGTTAGGTAGTGAATGGAACATATGCAAACGAATTGACCTTTCTATTTAGAGGAGTTTCATTCTCAATTCCCCCATATATATATATACATATATATATATATATTTATTTATTTATTTATTTATTTATTTATTTATTGTTATGATAGCAAGATTTCATGGATTGGATTAGGATTGTGTAGGTGTAGCGAAAAAATGGTATACCGTTCTTACCGTACCGGACAAAAATTGAACTTACAGTATATTGTTATTTACTTCCGTATTGGAAAATTATGGTAAGGTAACGGTATGAGATTTTTTAATACCGCGATATATCGTGTTATACCATACTGAGGTATATATTGTTATTTTCGGTATATACCATCGTATCGATATATACAGTAATATGGTATATACAATATACCGTACTGCATTCGTTAATAATTAATAATAATATATATAATTAAGTAATTGTTGGAAATTTAGGATATTATATCTTCTAAATAGGTATAGAATGTGCATGATATACCGTAAATGTTCGGTATACCATAAAAGTTCGGTATACCGTATATCGATAAGGTATACCGAAACTGTGGTACGACAATGGTATATAAAAATTTCATACCGAATTTAAGTATACCGAACTTCGGTATCCTATAAGGTCCGGTATGGTAACGGTATGAAATTTGTCATACCGAAATTTACGGTAAGGTATAAGCTATGACACAAAAACGACGGTATACCGTACTGACCCCCTCCCCTCCCCCCCGACAGGATCACACGTGTTAAAACGAATGCAAAATTTGTTTGACACGTGTTAAAGGTGCGTTTATTTTGATGGAAAATGGTGGAAATTGAATATTTTCATCATTTTTCCATCATTTTCATGCTTTCGTTAATTTTTCTCGGTCAAGATGGATAACTTTTCCGGGCAACCTCTTTTCTATCAATTTCTCCTTATTTGTGGAAAATATTACTCCTATGTCTCACGAAAGTTGTCTCCTTTTCCTTTTGGGGTGTCTCACGAAAGATGTCTCTTTTCCTTATTGGAAATAATTAATTGCATTCACATTGCCTTTACATTTGAATTCACAACGTTTACATTCTTTATTATTTATTCACACTACTTTTACATTCTTTATCATTTCTTCTTAATTTCCGTGCCGAACATAAAGGAGACAACTTTCGTGAGACGGAGGGAGTAACATGAGGGAAGAATGTGATAATATTTTCTAATGGATAAAAGACATAAAAATGGAGAAAGAGATGAAAGGACCATGTGATAATTTTATTTTTCATCTTAGTAAACACGTGATAAGAAAATGATGAAATGTTAACATTTTCATTCTTTTTTAATCCATCATTTTTCAATGGAAAATTTTCCATCAAAGTAAACGCACCCTAAACAAAAAAAAGGAATAAATATATACATATGTTCATGTATATCTGAACATTAAAATATCATACTGAAGGAGGGTTGTGTTATGGGTGAACGTGAATGGTAGCACATTCTCAATGGGCCATGGACCACAATATGAAAAAATTGATAATTGATCCAATCCCTCGCTTTTTATATTTTGGCAACATGCAGCAAATAGCCCTGGGTAAATCTTGAAAAATCAGGTTTTACAGCTACATTTATAGAGTCGTTGGTGACATCAATTTTGTTTTGTTATGTAAAGTTCCAAATCATAACTTTTTCATCTCATAAAATCTCAATATAACATACTGCTACAATCTCATTTTTCAATATTTCGACAAATAATATGAAAGCTTACATTTTCATGATGAGTGAAGTCGCTTTTTGTGTGGTCGGGACTCATATATTTGGATGATGAGTGATGTCCTCACCACTACTTGGGTGATTGGACCTATATAAGTCCCAACTCTCCTTTTCCGTGTGGCCGGGGCTAGCGACCGAAGGTAATTACATCGTTCGACATTTCCTCGAAATCAAGGTCATATCTGTCCGCTCGGTAATCCGTCACTATGGCAATTTTGCGACATAATTTAATAACCTAGACGATGCTAGATCATGCATTTTTTATAGTATCACTTGTGAGGTATTATTTCGAGAATCGACTCACTCTACTAATATGCCACTAGACTTCTTAATATGTGCTGTAGAAAAACTGGAGATAAAAAAAACTCCTTGGAAATAAAGAAAGATTCATGATGAGAAGAAGTTAAAGCATGCAGAATCATTAGCACTCCGAAACTTGCTTAAACCTGACCGACTGTTTACTTGATTCACAATATTATCACATTCATCAACTGGTTGTCTGCTAAGAGAACAATTTCCATCAAGAAAAGGGCAGAATGCAAGATCAAATTACATCATATTATCAAAGCAACAGAGAATTACTTTACTTAACTTGCATAGTTTGTAGTCTCCATGCTCTTTCATAATCTGCTAGCAGAAAAACATGTGCGTGAAGGAAAGGAAAACAAGACACATGAGCCACATTTCAATGTCTACGGAAATGAGAACACGATCATAACAGAGTCACTTCAAGGAACGTGGCGTGTACCTCAAACTCAAAGCAAGGAGCTTCCAACCATCTTGACTAGAGCATCATAAGTCACCAGATTTGATGATTTTGATGTACCTGAGCTTACTAAAATGGCAAATAATAATCTTGTTGACATACAACTAGAATAAGTATGCCAAAAACTGCAACGGGGCAAGAGGATGACTGCATAACTTTGATAAACTGCGTATATATGATCTCGCGCAAATCATTATAGGGTAATTCTAACAGTTAGCACGTCATGAAGCTTAGAAGTATCAAAATCTAAATAGTGGTCTCCAATTATTTAAATCAAACATTACTAATAAGTTCACTATGATAGATTGAATATCATCAACTAAACTCAAGCTTGCTTTAAGAGCATTAGAAAGTAACTATTAAATCATAGAAACCAAAAGCAAAAGCAAGGCAAAACATTTTAAAACAATTTAAAGTTCATCCAATATAAATTAAAAGAGCACAAAGCATGATTTCAAAATGATAAAGCATGTGAAAAGGTCCCATGTATATTCCTCAAGTAACCGGTTTATATGTATTGTTCTTATTCAAATGAGGCTAATGAGCTTATTCAAATCTACAATGTCCAACGGAAATCAACCAGGAAATGGATATGCTCATCATAAAAGCAACTTTCACTATTTAATAATAAGCTACTTATACTTGTAAATAAGAAGATGAACAATAAATAAACCATATCAAAGACTACTTCTTAAGCTTCCGCGTTCTCCTCGGCCCCAAAACCTCCATTCTTCCTACAGAGCATCCACACCTTGCTCGGAACACGAGAACCGCCCTCCCATTAGGCGGCGCCATCTTCTTGAGCTCGGCCTCGAGCTCCTTATGGTGATCACGGGGCAATTCAAACAGTCCCTTCTTCAACGAAGCCTCCGACAAACTAGTGGACTTCTTCAAAGTCTCCTCTGTTTCCAACTGAATGTCGAATTCTGCAGCCTTAGTTAGGCCTCGGCATCCCTTTTTCCCACACCGATTGTCCGTGCAGACGGCGATCGCGACGAGAGCCATGGCCGCGAACAGAATGCTAAGCCCTAAGCAGCCGAAAACCATGGGCGCACGGATGATTTCCTCACTCACAACGTCGACCACTTCCTCACCTAGTTCGACGGTTTTGTGCGCGAGGATTCGAGCGTAAGGGTAGAGAAGGAACCCACAGGAAGCGATGACCGCGATCAAGATCACGACATCGATCATGGCGTATGGAGACTGATCGCAGGCGGGGATGTTGAGCTGATTGAAGGAGATGGAATTCCTCTTAGTCTTGGGGAATTGATTGGTGATGTGCTTCGATTTGGGACAAGGGGGGTCGGCTGGATTGACGGATTTAGCCATACCTATATGCTGGTCAACCGAAATCGAGCTATCGAAACAGACCATTTGGATTGGGGAATTTGAGGAGCGAGAGATATCAAGATTGAAACTTTACCAGAACCCACGAATTTAAATCGAATTTGAATCGGACCCAACACCTTTTCTTGAATCACGAATTGGGGAAGAGATTTGATTTCGTCGGTGGTGACGAGTGGGAAATGGCCATTTCTTCGCGCGTAGATCAAACTCCACCAAAATCGGACAACAAGAACAACCCAATCTCTAATCGAGAACCGAATCAGAAGATGAAATCGAAAAATAGGAGGAAGATTGGATTGAATTGGTGGGAATTGGGATTTTGATCGGGGAAAACAGAGACGTCAAGGAAGAGAGCTAGGAAGTCTTGTTATTTAGTGGTAGTCATGATGCACGCGCACACGAAGACACATATCTACACATACACAGACACTGGTTGATTAATCAATTACTATATCGGTTACTTCTTGAATTCAGAATGATGAAATTCATGTGGAGGGTCAGAGACGGTGTGGAAAATAAAAAATCGGGATTCAATGAGAGAGGAGAAATAAATTTAAATAAATATGAAGAAATAAATAAGTCTCTCTTTCTTTTTCTTTTTTGGAGTTTTGTGGGCTGTCGTTAATGGGCTACTTAGACTAAATATCGATGTTGTCTTAGAATGATTATTTAATGATTTTTTGGCGGCCCCACATAAGATAAATTTGGGCCTACCGACTTAAGAAATTAAATAGATAAATTTTACACTTTTCCTCCTTGGCTTGAGGGGCGGACTACAGTAGTATATTTGGAAGATAAAAATGGGGAAAATGTTAAGAGGGGATGTACCATGTAGTTCGGAATGAAGTTACTATGGACTATAGAGCCCTATAAATCTATTATCTATCTATCTATTACTATAGAGAGTCAGTTTCCAGTCCCCTTAGGGATGATTTAGTAGTAAAAAGTGAGCTTTTGAGACTGAGAGGTTTCACGTTCGAACCTCATGAAACGCTTCTATAAGTCGAGTCTGTCACACTTGTACATGGAAAGTGTGATTTACCTGCCCTGTGTGGTTTGCAGGCTACTGCACAAGGGACGGAGTTTACTCAGTGCGCACCAAAAGTAGCGGCTGCGGGTTCCCACGACATAAAAAAAAAGTCCGTTTCCAATTAAGTATCAATTTGCAATTGATTTGAATGGCAATTTTGTAATATTTGTCAAAATCATGATTACAGTTTAATCTATTATATATATAAAGAGTTAGTTTCTAATTAAGTATCAATTTGCAATTGATTTGAATGGTAATTTTGTAATATTTGTCAAAATCATGGTTACAGTTAATTTCATAAAAAGTTGCAGTTAATCACGTCATCAGCAAAAGTTTTACTGTTGTAGTTAATCACGTCATCAGCAATTTCCTACGGCGCACGATTTGCAAGAAAACTAAACCTCTCTACTCTTATCGTGTTTTTAAAAATATTATTATCTCTGCAACTCAAGCACAAATCAAAACTTTTTGTATTCACCATAAAACATTTTCTTAAATAATAAAACTTCTCATATTTTTCTCAACGACACATATAACAAGGTATCAAGACGACCAAATGGTAGTTCACTTTCGCGCATTATATGTTTTGTGCTAGCCATCTCAACCAAGAATTCTTTTCTCAAATTTCAAGATCTATCTTTTGGTTGGGTGAATACAAACAAAAAGCTCTAAACTATTGAATACCATATTGTATACATATTGTATAATATTGGTTTCAAAATCTCTTGAAAAACTATACTGTGTTTCTTTCTCCACTTCATATTTCCTTCTGATATTCTACCCCTAAATTGAATAATGAGTTTTTTTTAATAAATTTTGATATCCCACTTCAAACCAAAAAGGCATTTTATACATCCTTTTTTATTTTTTTGAGATAAAGCTCGGTTCTAACCCTTTGTGGCCTTACATGTGTAATGCTTTTGCACTCCAATTTCTTTTTTTGTTTCAATTTTTGATGGACTTGAGAATTGAGTTTACAGGAATCATCTATATTCTATTGACAATTAAGTTCTCATTTTATTGCTCTGAAAAGTTCTGATGTTCATTTTTTGTTGGTGAATGTGGTCAAATTTTGATTATGCTCTACATGTCGTAGGAAGTTGATGCTTTGTCAGTTCTGAACAAACTCATTCCATACATGTGGTTATTTTGAAATTTTATTTAATTGAATCTGGTGATCTTCATTTACAGTAATATATGTTGCTGTATGTATGGTGAGCAATTAGGCCTTTGAGGATTACAGTTTTCAACTCTTAATTCTCAAGTCTTACCATTTGAAAGAAATGACTAAGGTCGGTGGTCACTTTTAGCTTATCATTTATATATATATATAGGGATGAGTTAGTATAAAAACATGTCCTGGTGTGAGAACGTGAGAACATGCTTAAATTAATATATGGTCATGCTTAAATTTATAGATTGTCATGCTTAATAAGATTCATGTTTTTTATATAAACGTTAGTTCTTATATAAAATCATGCTTGAATCAATCTATATTCATGCTTCAAATAATCAGAATCATAGATCATACAAATATAATGTTTATATAAAAAGACATGAACATAATTAAGCATGATAATATATTAATTTAAGCATGATTACAAAGTAATTTAAACTTGTTCTCACGTTACCAACACACACACACACATATACACACATATTTGGTAAACTAAAGCGCAAAAATATTTTGAAGGAGTATATATACTTAGTACCTGTTTGGTAGGCCATATAATATTAGCCAATCAAATAATATCATTAATAATAATATTGATGTGTGTGATAAATTAGTATTGGATGGGTGTTTGGTAATCCATATTAACTTTCGTGTATCAAGTTTTGATATTTGGTAGTCTCTATTATCTTTAATACTAATTTTCAGTTTTCCAAAAATAACCTTCCCCCACAAATCTTCATCTTCTTCACCACAATTCATTCAAAGTAGAAGAAAATCTAGACAACAAGAAGAAAAAATCGTCGACATCTATTGCCGTCTCCGATGTCTCACCATTGTTCCCACTAGATTTGTTTCCAGGTAAGAGTTCAGGTAGCAGATATGCGGTGTACCTGAGGATTAAATGCCAGAGCAATTCATAAGACCAATTTAGGCAAATCATAAGTTAAATCGAACAACAATTCAATCTAACAGCAATTCATAACAACAAATCCACAAACTGACAAGTATACATGATGATGCAGCAATTCATAACAACAAATCCACAAACTAACAAGTTATAAGAATCACAAACACGAAACCAGTAAATCCAATCAGAATTTTATTCGATCACCAACGTTCATTTGTTGTTGTACCTAACCTTATTTATACTGTTATAAATTCATGAAATTGCAAATTAAGCCACAAATTACTAATAACAAAAATACCAAAGAACTAAAAATAAAGCCTTGACAAGTAAAGATTTAACCAAACATGTGAAAGCAGGAACCTGACCTCATATACCTCAAGCCTACACAAGTCAAAAAAATTATAACTATATTGAAATATGAAAAAACACAATGAAAGTGGCTTCGCACGGGTTCAAATCGGAGAACATGAACATACTAATCATGCTTCACCGAACATAAGGTAGCTTAATCTTCATCAGTATCAATCACGAAACAGAATACAAAAGCCACCATTTATCCACAAGATTCAATTTGCCCATGCTTAAAAGCTATAGTACTAAACTTGAAAGTAATATATTTTGAAAATATACAACATTTCATCGTCGGCGGATGTAACACATATACAACATTTTATAGATCTCGACCCCAAAATCAAGCTATATATAATGGATTATATAGCTATAACAGAGATCGAGGAACCAAGAAAAAAAACAATCACTTTATGGGATGATGGGTGTTGGTTGTCGAAGAATTACCTGGAATCGGCGGCACCAGCGGCGGAATCGTTAGTAATTGGCGGCGGATATCGAGCAAGATTTTGAAGAAAGGGATAATGGAGAAGAATTAACTGAAATCGGTGGTTGGAATCGGCGTTAGAATTGGCTGGAATCAAGCGAAATCGACAGCGGAAATCAAGCAAGATGATGAAGAAAAGGAGAATGGGGAAGAGAAGATCGAAAGGGAGAAGAGAAGAGGGAGATGGAGAAGAGAAGAGAAAATCGATGTGCAGATGGGGAGGGTAGTATTGGAAGAATCAAGAGTTAAAAGTGTTCCTGTTCAAGTCAGCTAAAATAATATGGGGGGTGAGGTGGTATTGTTTAACTGGAAGGAATAGTGAAAATAGCAACGGGCTCAACATTTACACCGGGCTCTACATATTATTAATTTAGGCTACCAAACAGCTACTAGATCCCTATAAATAATATAGTAAGGGTTTATAACTCCTACCAAACACACCCTTAATATAGAGAGTCATATTAATGAAGGGATTGGAGGATGAATGTGGATAATTGATATTTTTGTAGAGGGGATGAAGAGATAAGCAAAACGAAAAGGTATGCTGAATTGAGTAAATTGGTTAGGATCTGTAGTAGTTTCTTTCCAGAACTAAATGCACATTGTTTTTTCAAGTTATACAGTTTTATATAGAGACTTCTAGATGGTTGAGATCATCTACATATATAAAAAAAAAGGAAGTTTGCAATCTAGAAAAGTTTTAGTTTTAGTTTTTTTCTCGGTAATTAATGTTGTGCTTTGGCATATTTAACAATCTTACACTAAAAAAGAATTCAAGCCAATTTGCTCTCTCATTTGTCTGTTCATTAAACACAAGTTGCTTATGTTTGATGATATTGTTAATAATTCAAAAGTTCTGTAACTTCTTTCAAAACACATCCCAAGATGATACTAACAAAAGTGGAAGTGCATAAGATAATATCAAATGTATAAAAGAGAAAGGCAGAGTAACGGTGTAAAAAAGGAAATGTGATATCTACTAATTTCTGTTCTTTGTTTTTTTTTGTTAAAATATTTTCTATTATTTTTTTGACACAAAAATGTTTTTTAATTAAATGTAAAAATGTTCTTCTGTGATCTACGCACGTATGGAATGAATCCCCACCTGGAGGGTCTTTTCTATATTCCATCCGAAATAAAAATGCTATTTTTTTTCGAAAAAATAAATAAATTAAATGTAAATGTTTGGATCATTCATTTAACTTATAAAACTGTTACTTATAAGTCTATTTAAGTTATAATAAGTCAGCATCACTTATTTTATTAATAATTAAAAGCAACTTTTGACATTCAATCTTCTTCCTTTCAAGCAACCGCCACATTGCTATACTATTTGTTCAGTCTTTTTACTTCTGGTGTATGAGTTGCAACATCAGAATTGATTGAAGGCAGAGATCTCTCAGGAAAATGAGGGCATCTTATGTGAGACAGTGAGAACGATGGAAGAGCATATTGAGGTAGAGATAAGGCTTGACCATGACTTGAGTAGTTAAGATGATCTATGATCTAAGTTGTAATTCATATTCTGTTAAAATTGAAATTTAATATTGAAAATTCAAATAATTTTTCCATTTAAATGTTATAAGTGTATTCTTTTGTCTTTTCTTTTTATCACATTATTTTGTCATGTTAAACGATCTTTTCATAATATTTATACATTTTTTTCATTATTCAAAATTTTAATACTACATCATTTGTCCGTGCATCGCATATGAGCGAATACTAGTTATACTAATACTTGTATAATGACATAATTGTATTTCTTATGGTGCCTTGAATATTTGGATTTGGACCGTCACCAATATGAAAGTTATTGAGAAGAGCATAAATTTATACACTTTAATTTGGGTCCCATTCGTTATACGGTCCAAAAAAGAAAATATCTTTCTCATGAAAAGGTGTGAGTTACATCACTTTTTTATTTTGTTAATTAACCCTGATTCTAAATAATCGTGCAGGAAAAATGTGTGACACTTCAAGTGGAACAGATGGAATATTTTTTTTTTTTTTTAATTCTTGAGATATGATTTTAAAATATAAAATTTGGGTAAGATTTTTTTTTTTTTTTTGGTATGAGAATTAACGTATTATTCAGATGTGCAATTTTGGGACACTAGATTAATTTGTCAATGTTGCAAGTTCTTATTTTAATTTAAAGATCTAAAGAGTATATTCCATCACGACATATCTTGCTGACTCATAGGAAGCATTTGACCGTAGATGGAGCGGCTAGCCGAGATGCATTAGGTGAGTAGCTCTTTTCCCTCTCTTCATCAAGTCAAGTAGTCAGCTATGGGTAGGGTGTAGGTGTCAGGTCAACGTAGAGGGCATCACTTAGACTATCTGCAACGCTCTTCGAGCCAGGGTGCTCGAATGGTGCTCGAGACCCTCGCTGCTCGAGGCAAGTGCGTGGTGGCTTGAGGGGACTCGAGCACAGCTCGTTGATTCGAGCATGTCTCGAGTGTTTTTTTTTTTCTTTTTTCTTTTTCTTTTTCTTTATATTTATATATATATATATATTTTAATCTTAATTATTATAATAAATACTACTATTTTTACCTCATTCTTCCTTTCTTGTGCTGGTACACGAGGCATCTCCGAGATATCTTATTTATTATAATAAATACCACTATTTTTACCTCAATCAATGTAATTTTTTTTATTTGAATCAATGTAATTTTTTTTATTTGAATTAATGTAATGTAATTTTTATTAATGGAATTTTATGAATTAATTTAATTAAAATGGGAATTGTTTAATATTAAAGATAGAGCACCCTTAGAGCACCCTTGAGATGCAGGGGTAGAGTGCTCTAAGGGTGCTCTAGTGCTAGAGCACCCCTTAGAGCACCCTAAACGTGCTCTAAGGGTTGTGGATAGCCTTACTGACTTGCTGGATTAGGAGGGATGTGAGACAGATGTAGCTTATAGGCTTTGGTTTAATGAATATCCTTACTTGATCAGTGTAACACAGTTATGAAGCTCCAGTTTTCAAATTTCAGTTTTTCTTTTAATTATTATAGCTTGCTGTATATCTCACGGGTGCTGAAACAAAAGAAGCTAGTCAATGTACCCAGTTTGGGATTCGGGGCTATAGTTTCTCCGGGTAGGGAGGTTTCACCAGAATATATCATTTGTATAGTTTTTTTTAATCATTTCTCTGTTTTGAAGGATCCATTGTTTTAACCCTTTTCATTTTAGATTATTGTATTAATTTATTGATGTGGAAATTCATACTACTCCCTCCATTCTCCAATAGATGTCCCATTGTGGGTTTGGCACGAAGATTAAGAAATCTGATAAAGTTGTTTTTAGTGGGTAAAAGTTAAAATATAGGGGTAGTAGAATAATGACAAAAAAAATAGTGGTTTTGATAAAAAGAAATGGTGGTATTGACCAAAAAGTAGGAATAAAGATGTTGTGTTGACTAAAAAGTAGGAATAAAGTTATTTTTAGTGGGGTAAAATGTGGGTTCCCTAATAGCAAAGGGTAGTAATTTTAGGATTTAAAGAGGGTAATATAATAAAAAAAATAGAGTAGAAAATTTATTGGTGAATAAATTTTAAAGGGGAAGTAGGACATTTATTGTAGAATGGAGGGAGTATTATTTTTAAAAAGACGAATTACAATTCAACGTAAGCATCCAACTATCTATGCACGTTATATCTCCATTGCCGGAAGTCAGAAGCCCGAGAGACATATTTATTGCAGTTCGAATAGTTCATGCCTTTGGCTCTTTGATTGTAAGTATATATCGATATAATCCGGAATATAGTGTTGTTAAAGGCCAATAATCTGTACCCATCCATATAGGTAAATTATATTCTGCCACACTTCCCCAAGTAATAATATGCATTTTCAGCAAAATTATAATTAAAAACTAGACAAGTAGGATTAATTGATGACCAAATATCCATATATTAGTATACTTTCTTGGATGCATATATTTATCAATAATTTCATTTATATACACATCTTAGTTCTTTATTTAATGAAACTCATAAATAGAAAGTTATTCAACACTCTAAAATTTCCAGTGCATTGCACGATAATATATACACATAGGGGAGGACAAAGATTTGGATGAGATCGGTCTCATGCATGAGATGGATGCATGAGGCTCGAGCCAAACATGCGTCAGTTGTCCACGCACCGCACGTGTTGTAGACGTGCTCATTTATTTATTTATTTATTAAATTTTTCAGATTTTTTTTAATTTCAGATTTTTTTTAAAATAACTCCATTAGAGTTTATTAATCTCAATTATGGTTTAGTTAATTCAATTCTCTTAAGGTTTATTAATCCCCAATTAGGGTTAATTAATTCAATCCCCTTAAATTATATTAATCCCCAATTAGAGTTCATTAATTCTCAATTAGGATTTAATTAATTCAATCCTCTTAGGGTTTATTAATTCCCAATTATGATTATTTTTAGATTAATTATATTAATAGGGTTGATTTAAAAAAGAATATGAAATTAAAAAAAAATCTGAAAAAAAATCATCACGGGTTTGACAGGGTCAAACCTGGTCAACATGGTCTCATGCATGAGACCGGTCTCACACTACACAAAAACGCAGAAATCTATGACGGATCACTAAACCTTCGTTAATACAACGGCGGAACAACGACGAGGCCGACGTTCTGTGGCGCGATGAAGTGGCGCTAATTTCTACGACAGACTTATGACGGAATTGCGATGGTGTCAACACGGTATCCATTCTGTCGTTATTTGCAATTTAATTTTTTTTTATGTTTTTAATATATTAACGGCGGAATTGAGAAGTGAGAAATCCTTTTTCCGTAAGAAATGATAAACGATCTCAATATTAGATCTTTATAGATCTACAATTGTAATTGACCGATGCCTTATAATTGAAGATAAAATGCATTATCATAAAAATGTATTATAATAATCCAAAAATGCATTATTATAACGATGGATTGTAACAATACATAAAATGCATTATTTTAATACATGCATTTTATGTATTAAAATAATGCATTTAATGTATATTACGATGCACCATCATAATAATGCATTTTTGGATTATTAGAATGCATTGTTATGATAATGCATTGTTATGGATTGTAATGATACATAAAATGCATTGTTTTAATACATGCATTTTATGTATTATTACAATGCACCATCAAAATAATGCATTACATGTTCAATTATAATGCATCGGTCAATTTCACCGTAGATCTACGAAGATCAATGGTTCAAATTGCTTCTTATTTTTCATAGGGAAATGCATATGATCTTTTCCCTATATATAATAAGAATTCACAATGTTGGTGTCTTTTTCTTTAGTCTCCACAATATTTGTAGCTATATTTTTGGTAATAGGTCCAACACACAACCCACTCATTTTCAACCACACTACACATCCGGAGTGGAACTATTCTTCCACTTAGAGCATCCACATCAAGCATTTTGCGACAAGCCGCCCGATGTCGAGCCTGAAGGGCTCGAGCTCGCCTCATCTGCTTTTTATATGGCACGTGCATTGCATGCGCCTGTAATAAAAAATAAATAAATAAAATTCGAATATGAATTGCACCCAATGACTATTTCTCGTCGACGCCGCCGCCAACAACTCCTTGGCCGCCGCAACGGGTCTCCGACGCCGGCAACAGTTATATATATTTTTTAATTCCAATTTTTTCTTCTATAAATACACCTCTCCACTTCATTTTTTCTACACCAATCATCTCTAATTCATCTTTATTTCTCATTTTTTCACTACAATTCATTTCCATTCACTTCTCCAAAATGGCTTTGTTTTATTTTTCAAGCTCGTCTTCTTTATCATCCAATATTTGTTGGGCCAACAACCCCAAAGAGCGCCATCTACGAGGGGCTTTGTGTTTCGCGACCGTGATGCCGCCCATGACCGTTTAATGCAAGATTATTTCGATGGCCCCACTTTTTTCCGATGCCGTTTTCGGATGCAAAAGAGTTTGTTTTAGCGCATCGTGGAGGGTGTGACATCGGTTGATTCGTATTTCAAGCTAGGGACCGATGCCTGTGGCCGAGCCTCACTTTCACCATTGCAGAAATGTACAGTGGCTATTCGGCAACTAGCAACCGATGTGTCATCAGATACGTTCGACGAGTACCTCCGCATTGCAGACACCACGGGCTGAAAATGCCTTAAGCTTTTCTGTAAGGCAGTTATCAAGGCGTTCGACGACGACTACCTCCGACGCCCGAGACCGACGACATAGCTCGATTCATTCAGATGCATGAAGCGAAGCATGATTTTTCGGGGATTTTGGGGAGCCTCGACTGCATGCATTGGGCGTGGAAAAATTGCCCAAAAGCGTGGCACGGAGCGTATACACGTGGTGATCTGATCATTCTAGAACCAGTGGCATCTCATGATCTGTGGATTTGGTATACTTTTTTTGGGTGGCCGAGTCAAACACATCAACGTACTAAACCAGTCACCTTTGTTTGCCGATGTTTAGACGAAACTACTCAGGCGGTGAGTTTTATGGCCAACCATAGACACTATGTAATGAACTACTATCTTGCTGACGTTATCTATCCAGAATGGCCAACATTTGTAAAGGCTCTACCAGCGGTGGCAAATGAGAAGGAAGTAAGGTTCAAGGTCATCCAAGAAGCGGCAAAAAAGGACGTCGAACGCGCATTCGAAGTGATCCAGGCTCGGTGAGGAATCATCAGATCTTTGGCACGATCATGGTATTTAAAACATCTCAGAAATATCATGATTGCGTGCGTCATCTTGCACAACATGATTGTAGAAAATGAAGGAGATCATGTTACTCAATGGAAGAGATGACGATCCCACACCCCCATCGAGCAGCAGCTTCGCCAATGCCCTATCCCGCCTTCTTTCGAAGAATATTGGCGAGAGATTCGACTCTCAGAGATAGAAGAAGATCCACATTGCTTCAAGCTGATTTGATCGAGCACCTTTGGACTTCATTCGGACCAATCGAGTGATTTTTTTTCTTAATCGTGTATTTTTTATTAATGTTTATGTAATCTCATTTCATTTCAATTAATGCATTTTTTAAATTAAAATCAAAAATTGAAAAATATTAAAATTTGAAAACTAATTCATATGAGCCTGCGGATAAGCCCGACTAGTGTATGGACAGAGACTCATCCGTAGGCCACAGCTTAGCAGTACAAATTATTAAAATTCGTGCCCGTCAACAACAAGCAAATAAGTAATGGATGGAATGATGTAATGCAAATCAACAAGAAATCAAAACGAAAACATACACAAGAAGACAAGATTTACGTGGTTCGATCACGAATGATCTATGTCCACGGGACAAGGAGCATCAACGATTTTATTCCCGAACAATCTTCGATTACAATGAGTAGAAAACAAGAAAAGATGAACTCGCTGCACTACTAGCTTGGATTGCAGCAGTTCTTCAACTCTCTCTCTCTCTCTCGCTCTAACTCTCTCTACACCAAATGTGACATTGCTTGGATAAGAAGTCGAGCTTGTTAGGTTGTTATAACTAACTCACTCCCAGATTCAATCTCAGTCGCCCAACTATTCAACGCCTAAGATTAATCCACGTGATCACTTATGATCTATTAGCAACTAACTCCTTCCGCATTAGAGTAATTGCAGATAAACCCGTCATCACCCTTCCTTCCCATGCATGCATGCATGCATGATAATGAACAAATTACAAATAACAAAGGAGTATTTTTCAATTTTGAATAAAAAAGGGTTGACTTGTGTTCAATTTCTGTAGGAGCTGAGGATGTTGTATCAGCTTTTCAATTGTGGAGAATCAAGTATTCATGCATCTCTTTAATTTACCACACAATTCTGACGACGTGTTTTGCCTATATACTACTTTTCTACTGTTATTTAAATTACAACAAGAAGCCTTGACATTATATATATTTGTAATTGAAATAACATGTTGAGATTTTTTGTAAGGACGAGTGGGATTCAACAGGAGATAATCGTCCTCTTTTGACTGGAGTTATACGGGGTGTAATGCTAGTTCATTGAAATTCACGTGTTATGTTGTTTATCAAGCTTTTCTGTAATTATATACCGTATGATGTAACTTATAAAAAGTAGGCTACTAATTCTATTTTAAGTTTTCCAGTCGGTCGGGATGGGGTCCAATTGTCTATCCTCCATATCGTCAAAGACAACACGGGATAGATATAATGAGTGTCGAATTTCTTCTAGTGGGAGACTTGTTGCTCAATCAAATTTGTTTTATATATTCTATATGCACTGTTATAAATAATGGTTTGAAAATCATTATTTGTGGCGATTAATTATTTAATAATTGAGAATTATTTTACTTGTCGAGTAAATAATCGAAATATATTCATGTTCTCAAAACCATTGTTTGGTAAGTGAGAAGTGATATATTAAGTTGTGTATTGAAGACGAATTTTTTGTAAGCAAATTCATCGTTGAAGGAACGAGCTCATGCTCGGTTCGTGAATATTGGGCTTGAATTATCCAAAATAATTTGAGCTTGTTAACTATTGGCCCATTTGAGAGTTGGGCTGGCCCATTTATCCAAATATAGATAATTCAATTAAACTTTGCTTTTGTTTAATTGAATTGAATGGTGCGTTTGTAATCAGCAATTGGATTTCATTGCACAAAAGCTTTCAATGGTAAAACCGTCGACATTGAATTCGTTTTCAATTCGAACTGATGTAATTCAATTGATTATATTGAAACAGCCAAGAACGGCTCTATAGCCCATTATGGTCCGTAAATCCTCCCGTTGTGAGATGCCCATATAAATAGAATTGCATTTCCATTGTCTTGATATAGATAAAATCTGCATTCTTTCTTGCACTCTAAAGCTCATACAGTAAAGCTCAAGTTCTTGATTTTCGTTTAGTTCGTCGGAGCTCGCTGGACTTGTAGTGCTACATCCGTCGAGACGAAACCGTTTTACTTTTGGGGAAGGATCGTCGAAACCGAGAGCACTACCGGAGTGAAATTTCTTCTTGCGGGCAGAGATTCTATCTCGACTCGGCTACAAATCTTTGAATTTGTTTCTTATTTTGTGTAATTTCGATTTATTGTTTTGTTGTTCTAATTATTTTATTTCTAGTCCGATTTCTTCTATTTTTTTCCGTTGTAAAAGTTTGAACGAGCACTCGGTTCATAACATATACTTCACGGTGGCGATGTTACGTATGATTTAAAGGTTGTATATTTCACGATGGTGATGTTCGACAGCAGCGAAGTAGCCTGCAGGTTTCAGAAAATGATGTGGACATTAATTTTTGAATTTTTTTTAGTTGGGTTATAATCGAATTTTAGTAAGCTTCATTAGGTTAATTTCACAAAAAGTTACTCAACTATATTATTTGTATCAATTTGTTACCAAGTTTAATTTGTTTCAAAATGGTTCCTAAACTTGCATTTTGTATCATTTAAGGTTTAAAACACATTTTTATATCAAATCTATTCCATGTGGGAATTATAATTCCATGTAGACTTCCACATAAGCTAACTATTCTATATGAATTGCTCTAAAAAGTTATGTGAATATTCATATCGAATCTCAAGTAATCAAACACACGAAAACTTATCCCTACCAGGCTACCGCTATCTTTCTCTCTTCATTCCTCTAAATCGCTGATGAAGAGAAATAAGATTTTTTTTCCCTTCTTCATCAAAGACGACCCAATTATTATCATGCATCAATTCATCATCCCTCGCACATCAATTTCACAACAAAAGCCCTACGAGTCTCATAGCTGATCTCTGGAGCATCTGCCTACGAGTCTCAAGATTTTTCTGTGTGATCTTGACCGGTGCATAATTTGAGATTTTTATGGAGTAGATTTAATTAGATGGAATAAACCGTGTGTATGTATATATATGAAGAGTTGGGATTATAGAAAACACAATGTCGAATATTATTATTGGAATTTAATATTAAAATATAGGGATAGATAGTAACTATGTATTGTGATAAAAAGATAACTACGAAAAAATAAAAATTTGTCGAAGATAAAAAAAATAGAATATATGAATAAATATTGCAGAAATTAGAATAAGAATTTGATATAGGCTAGATTAAGAATTTGGTATTATATAATAGTATTATTTATATATTTTTATAGATTAATAATGTTGAAAATACGAAAATTAAGATAAATAGGATTGAGGATCGTGAGCGCTATTTTATATAGTACAGTTGATATTGATGATAACCTAAAAATTGATTTGTGATTTGAAATTGGTATACGATATGTAGTATAGATAGATAACTTAGTTGTACTGTAATCAGAATTGGTTTTGAAATTGGGTAAAGCACGACAATATATATATAGAGCTAAAAGGTGTTTTTTGGAGATAATCTAGTGGTAGAAGTGAACGTCTGAGACTGAAAGGTCTCAGATTCGAATTTTATGAAGTGCCTATATAGGTCCAGTTATAAGGAACGGGAGTTTATCCACTGCGCACTGAAAATAGCGGCCGTGAATATTAAGAAAAAATAAAAAAAAAGTCACATATATTACGAGACAGATACAAGTGGAATATATATATAATTAAACCATAACCAAAACAAAACCGGCGATAGGAAAATCCGCCGCGGCGGCGAGCAATCTCTTTCTCTTGTTTGTCTTCCTAATGAAATCATCGAAGAAATATTGGCCAAAGTTGCGGTGAAATCACTCTTGAGATTAAGATGTGTTTCGAAAACATTGCGGTCTTTGATCGACAGCAAAGAGTTTATCAACAAAAACCGCGAAAATTCACAAAGGAGAGTCATCAACTTCAACGACTGCTCCATCGTTAATAGTCGGCGTCGGTGGTGGCCTTTCGATGATCCAACCAATAATCGAGATCTGAAGGGAGGTAGTGTCCTGGGTTGTTGTAATGGGGTGCTGTGCATTCTGAAACGACGGAATCCAGCCACTAGAATCTCCATAAAATTACCCAGATTAGATTTTTTCGATAAGGGTGAACACAAGTATGGGTTTGGTTAGGATAAAGAAAGTGATGCATACAAGGTGTTTGTGGGAACGTTTAATTGTGACAATGGGAGTATTCTGTTATTAGATAAAGTATATAGTTCCAAGACAAATTCATGGAAACGGTAAGATGCGCACAGAGACTCTCTTCTTCATGTGAAGGGGTATTTGTTTGTGGGAAGATTCACTGGACCTCGGAATGTGGAAATTACATTGAATCCTTCGATTTGAAGAGTTCGGAGTTCGGAGTGATAGAGCTACCCTGCAAACTCGAGCAGCATGGCATGGAGCTGTGGTTGAGAGAGAGAGACGGATGCCTTTTCGTCATTTATAATTACTACTACTGTAATAATAGGGTAACTGATTATGATTATGAAGTTGTGGGGGGTTATGGACAAGTATGGGGTGAAGGAGTTTTGGCTGAAAATAAGCACTCGTCGTTTGTTTTTCCACGACTATGAAGATTCATGCAGTGGTTACTACAGTGGCGACAACGACGAGGAGGAGCAGAGTGTCACACCCCACTCATCAACAGTATGTCTATATTGAGAGTTTAGTCTCACCCGTTTGTCAACTGACGAATCAAACTGCGTCGACGTTGACCAACGGGACAAAAACAAAATACGCCATACTTCATAGAATACCTTATTTAGTACTAGTAGTTATAAAATTACATCATGTTATAGTAGTATCATATTCAGCCCCTATTGAACGTTTAATCTCTACATGTACTTTATAGAATTATTTAGTACTAGTATTTTTATTTTTTATTGGGGGAAGTAGTAGTTAGTACATCCTCTCTTCGTCCCAGCGAATACGGCCTGTTTTCCATTTTGGGACGTCCCACTATATTTGATCTGTTTCCTTTAAAGGAAACAATTAGTATATATTTAGCATTATAAAAAATTTGCATTCACACTACATGGCCCACCATCCCATCTAAACCCTACTAACCTAGTCCCACTACTCACTATCCACCATCCATCTATAATTTTATTAGTATTATAAAAATATTGCATTCGCACTACACTAAACACTCTTTTTACTTAATACCCTTTTTCTTAGTCTCTGTGTCCATATAAACTAGGCCGTATTCGGCGTGACGGAGAGAGTATATACTTATTTAATTTGTTGTTATTATGGTGCCACTAATATTTTTTATCATGAATTTCAAACATTTGATTGTATAGTATAGGTAACTATGGGCAGCAGCGCGTCCGCTGCCTTTGGCAGCTTGGGCTCGAGCTCTCGCGAGCCCCAAGCCACGTGGTGATCGCTGGTTGGTCTCGCGCGTAACCGTTGCGATCGCCAACGCTCACCATTCGATTTTTTTTTTAATTTCTCTATTTTCTCCTATATATACTCCTTCCCTCCATACAAATCACACACTCTCTACACTCACTCTCTTTACACTCTCAACTTTCATCGTCGGCGGTCATCTCTCTTTCACCGGCGGTCACCTTGTCAAAAAAAAAATATCCCAACGCCAATTTTAACACCACTTGGCCATTTTTCGAAGAAATGGATCCAAATAACTCGATCCCACATCCATCCCCTCGTCAAAACATATATTCTCCAATTCCCCAACGACATTTATTCTCGTCTCCCCAAGCCTTCGTGCCTCAATTTTCCATACTAGGAGCCTACGTTCCTCACTTTCCGGCAGGGGCCTTTGCACCGTTTCAAGGCTTCTGAGCCTCAAATGCCGCAACCTTCGGCGGTCATCTTTCACATGCTGCGGCCTCTAGCTATGTTTCACATCCCGCGCCGTCTCCTTAGGAATTCAACTCGACGGTCAATTTAGACGAGGATGAAGACGAGGTCGAACCTCAAGTCACGTCACTGGCAAAGAGAAAGGGGAAAAAAATGGCCTCCGGTAGTGGTCGTCGTGGTGGCGATCATGG